>JARQTJ010000302.1:1603149-1617181 GCA_030142635.1 Trachelus troglodyta
ATGATTTCAATACTTTTTGTTAGAGGAATTCACAGCACTCCTGTACTTGGCGTAATTTTTTACACGTAAGTGTTTTTTGGGGGATACATTATACTTCTAATACCTCTAATACGCCGCACACTGAATCTGAAAGTTTGTTAACTCAAAACGTAACCTTCCTTATCACTCATACATTTTCAGATTATCGTCCTTTTCAAAGACATTTTTATCACAAATTTCAACTAAATTCCTTATATTATACAATTAAAAAAACGAATAAGTAACTGCTACCTGTGTGTATTTTTAAATTTATTTTTCATTAATGAGTTTGTACATTCTTATCAACAAATAAGTTCATTAGACTTAAATTTTCCTTGTTTCTCATTTAAATATTTCGCTTTTACTCTTTTCTTGTCTTTGTTCTCCGTTTGTCGCTGTATGTAGAAAAAGTGCGAACTAGCTAATTGCAGTACTAATGATACCACAAGACGACTAAGTTTAATTTTATTTTACTTTTTTCCCACCATTAGCATCCTTTGTTATTGTTTATTATTATCGTATGATGAATGCGAGAGAATTCTCTGTCAGAAAAGAAATATCTGCGGCGGTAGCATCATACATAGTAATTAAGTTTTAACCATATACACCTATACAGGTCTATAAAGTAATTTTTTGTTTACACATATATCATTGGGGGGGGGGGGGGGGGATCTCAAAAAATATGTCACATGCTTTTTTGGTATTTTAAGTTTCATAATTATTAGCATTAAGATCCCCACAGTGGGCCTCACATAGCCCTGCCAGACTTTTACTTCCGGTTCATTTCTGAAGGTTCTAAGGGTTTCGTTTTTTAATTATTGATACTTATTTTTTCTTTATATAATCATTTTTATCTCGTGAAAAAAATTTCGCGATATATGGCTCCGTCGCCCGATTATCGGGATAACATTGTTGCCTATAATCTGTACAAAGTTTATCATTTGATAATGAATAAAGAGAGACACAAAGAAGGGTGACAAAAATACTCTGCGACAACACGAGATCATAACGAGGAGATCGAGGAGGCGTTATCTACTTTGTATACATGTAGATATAGACATTAAACAAAAAAAATTGAAATTCTGATAGTTGGTAAAGTCATCAAAATTACATCCGCAGATTGAATTCGAAAAGACAATTGGCAATTACTCGTGAAAATTCTCCTGAAGAACTTCTGTTCAATATGATACACACAGTTCACTTTTCTTTTTCTATGATATATGGTTACGTGCTTCTCCTTTATTCTTCCACAATGGATCCCGATGGTCAAGTGGAAAATACACACGTGACACAGAAAAATATGGTGGATGCAACGATGCCACCGGAAATTCTGTATCAGACAAAAGATCCTCTTCGAAAAACGACTCAGCGATTACAAGCATTGACGAGGGTCAAATACTCGTCATGCAGAATGTGCTTATATCCCAGTTTTGCACAGCGTGAACCTAAGACCTTGATCACCGAGGATAACGGAGTGGACATGTCACGATCGTTTGCGTGGTCGTCGGCCATGTTTAAAATTGAAAAAAAAAGTCACGAGACAAAATCCCACCGTTCTCCTTGTGTCTTTGACTTTGCTCAAGTTCAAAGCTTAACGCTGTCGTATTCGGTAATGGTTCAAGCAACCAAGAACAGCTTCTGGAGCTTTTTTATTTCTGTTGCTGAGAATTTGCGCTTGCTGTTTGAGCAGGAAATGTATAAGCTTGAGTGTATCCCTGCCAATTTTGGGGATATCCATAACTGGCTGCAGTGTTCGTGGTAGAAACTGTTGTTGCGGTGCCTCCCGTTGTCGTTGTCTGCAAGCAGGATAGATCGCCAAGATTAGAGTTATTGATAGATGGCCGAAGCTGAACAATGAGATTACAAATCCTTCACATGAGCAAGGATCAGAAAGTTAGGTTAGGTTAAATGAGACTTAAGATTTCAAACACCATTATAGAAAAATATATATTGGGATATTGGACTTGCCGATATCTCTGTGGGTTACGATAGATCTTTGTTTTCCTTTGGAATATAATATTAAGTATGTAGTGCCAGTTGAATGCCGTAAAATTTGTCAAAAGACTCGATCAATCTCTCACCAAGTGTACCTTATTTGCACTGAAATATTTAGGATATACTAATATTAATTGCTAATGTGGAATTAAATACGTGTAAAGAAATTTGTAACAGGAGCCATTTGCTTATTTGATTGAAAATACTTGGCTGTGCTAAAATCGAGTCTCTAGTACAGTTAAGGTGCATCGAAACCCTTTGTTTTATTCACACCAACTAATAATTTAAATTCTACTAGTATTATTTAGTGGCGTCTATACCTTACTTTCTGTTCCACTCTAGTAAGATTTACTGTGGTGGATTATTGTTTGCTTACAGCCTGGCCACCAGCTGTGGTTGTCTGTCCACTTTGTTGTTGTTGTTGTTGTTGTTGTTGGCCCCAATACTGATTGTAATACTGTGAGTTCCAGTTATTCCAATTTCCGTTGCCATAACCTTGCTGACCGTAGCCAGATTGATTATAACTTCCTTGACCGTAACCTTTCCAATTTCCCCAAGAAGATTGTTGACCCCAACCGCTCTGTTGGCCGCTCCAGTTATTTTGTTGTTGTGACTGTCCACCATTGCCACTGGACCAGCTACCACCTTGTTGGCTCCAGTGACCTTGTTGTGGCTGTGAACTTTGGTAGCTTCTGAAAAATAAAAAAAAAAGAACACAATCGAATTTAGAGTATATAATAAAAAAAACCTCTAGATGAGCAGGAACAAAAACTATTTATCCATATATAACTATATATAACTTAAAAAATAGTATACCCCATAGAAGCCCAGTTTCCTTGTCGCGAAACTGCTTGTCGATTTCTATCATTTCCTGGTCTTCTGTCACCTCCACTGCCCCTTCTTTCTCCTCCACGATGTGAAGATGATTGCGTCGCACTTGGACCGCCACGACCACCTCCTCGCCAACCGCCACTAGGAGGTCCCCCATAGCCTCCGCCGTGTCTCATATGACCACCACGCTGCTGCCTGTCCCGCCATCCTGAATTGCTTCCACCACGCCAACCTGAATTTCTATTCCTATCAGGATCTAGAAACAATCGAGTAAGTGTGATTAAAATCTGTTCCTGTGAACATGTAACGTAATACTAGCATTTTAGAATGAGTGCTACAGCTACTAAGCTACTTAGTGACAACGCAGACACCATCTATACTGCTATTACTTCACAAAACCAAAAAAAAATACTTACATCCTCTACGGTCGCGATGATCCCTGCTATCCCTGGAGTCCCTACTGTTTCTCGAATCTCGACTATCCCTATGACTGTCGCTCCGCTCGAATCTAGGCTTCTTGTTCACCTGTTGCTGTCCAAACCCAGCATCCCTTCCCTCTTTATTATATTTCTCAATGATCTTCTTGGCTTCGTCTTCTGGCAGGTCAGACCACTCGACAACGTCAAAGGATTCACCAGTAGATGGCGAACTGAAATTCGCTGGAAGGTCGGAAGAAGAAATTCAGTAAATCTTAGCGAACAAACAATGAACACTCCTCTCAGAGAGGACAATTAAAAAAAGAAAAAAAAAGAAAAAAGGAAGGAAGAAGAGTATGCATCAGGTTAGTCAGCTTCCCAGATTATTCGTTACTCGTTGTTTGGGTCAAGTGAAATCATATTAATGTATCCTGAGCATCAGCAACGGGCGCAACACATAAGCCCTGGGAAGCTCACCTTGTGGCAACACAACATGACAATTGGTGGCTAGGCTCGTCGAGAGACGCACCCTAGTTATTTTCGTAGAGGGTGCGCATGTGCTCTCGATGAGGGTTTTAGGGACCAACCTTTCATTTCCAGGACCGCGGTATCAGGAACATCCTTGCCTTCGATCGCCTCGCGCTTCGCGGTGCGCAACTTGAACTCTTCATCCGTTGGTACTACAACTACCGCCCTCCGATGGAATCCATAGAAATGCCTCATTTTGCGCCTTTGTGCGGAAGGATATACGTTTGTCTGTATCGGTTCCATAGAAAATACAGATTTCATGAGAATTCGCAATGATGCAATCGGTTTTCTAAGACGTCGCCGCCGCGATGCGCATGCGCGCACGCGGAGAATAACCACTTGGTCATTCGGGCAATTAATCCATTTATTAATTAGATCTATTAAGTCTCGATGGAGGGGGCGCTTACTTAATTAATTATACATCATAATATATATAGGTATATGTAGAAAAGTATGTAGATGTTTTCCTTGCCACGAAATTTCTTTTGCGTCCTCGATTAATTGTCTTTGGTTTTTCCTTAAAAGCGATATAAGCGCTCTTATCTTTCGCTTCTCCTTTAATTACTAATACTAATTTACTTACCAGGAAGTGCCTATCTAATTGTTTCCTCTTGGTACTTGAAGCATCGTAAGAAACTTTCTTTTAATGACCATTAGATAATTAAAAATTTTTAAGTGAAATTCAGAGCAGGCATTTTCTTGTTCATATTTCAAAAGTCGATGGCAGTTCTGTAGCTAGTAATTCCGAAGGAAATATTATTTGCATGTTTTCTTTATATTCGTTGCTCAATAAATGGTTTTCGAAAACTATTCACATCATTGTTACACGAGCAAAACTTAATTCTTATTAATTGTTATCATTGTATGATAATTTCGTTCACATTTCAAATTTTAATGGAATTCTTCATTTTTCCTAACTAAAGGTCCTTAACCATAATGAAACTTACCTTGAAATTTAACGTTACTATAACGACGTTCCCACTACTGTAAAATAGCTTAAAAATAATCGTACCTGTTTGTCGGAAAGTATTTCAGATTGTGAATATTCGAGTAACCAAATTGTTAAAAGAACAACTTTTGTTAATCACAACAAAAGTGGTTAATCAACTACATTTAGCAATTCGAATACACGACTGGAATTCATGATGATGCTGAAACGTACCCGAATAAAGCAAAAAGTTAGCTGAGATTACTTACGGAATTCAGGCTGCTTATACGCCAGATCTTCCAATACGATTTTTCACTTTTCTTTTTGTACAAGTAACAGTTAAACTTACCGAAGAGTTCTCTGACGTTTTTCTTTTCTTAACACTCATACTCTGACATTCAAATTTTAAAAATGAAATTTTCTATGATTATCTTGGAGGGGAATTCCTTATGGCTTCCAACAGTATATCAAGAACGACTTGATAATTCCTTGCTCTTATTTTGAGTAAGGTAAACCAAGATATATCATGATTCAACTTATGCAAATATGCTAGTTATATGCGATTAACAATCCTTGATAGTTTGATGTATGGTTTATGTTTCAGTCTCACCTGATCCAAGATGTAGTTGCGTCTTCTGATCGATGCGACGTCCAAGAGCTTGTTAAGGGCACGTGTGCACTTGTCAATTAGTACCTCCCAGCGACCATGATAATTTCTTTTGCGAGGTAGACCCATAATCTAGAAAAAAAGCCACAGCATCGTTTAGTACGAGAAACACATATCTAAATGCTGTTAAAGAACATTAATTTTTCTCAATTTTATTTAGCTACAAACATGTGTTACTAGTGCCACTTATACATGCAGTTTTAGCTAACTTTATTTCACTATTGCGTAGGCTTTATTAGTAAATAGTTTCGATAATTTAACAATTGTATACCAAAACTCACCTTCATTTTGTCAATGAGATTATTGGTACTAAGGATGTTGTACATCTTGTCTGCATGTTCCGCAGCATACTTGTTGGCCCAGAAAGTTTTACCTGCTGCAGGTAAACCACACATCATAATCATCTCGCAGTCTTGTTTCTTGCTAGGTCGTCTAGGTCCAGGCGTTCTGTCTTTGAGCTCGACAGTACCGACAGGAACGTATTCTACAGGAATTTCCTTAATCCAACTTTCTTCCTGGCCGAAATTGCACGTGAACGAACAATTCTTTGTTAAAACGTGAGGAAACAAAGCCTTTTCACCGAGTTCCGCTTTAGAAATGATAAAGGCCTCGCCTAAATTCTCTCCATTCAAGGTGTAAGACATGATGACGTTCTCGTCGTTGGACATATCCAAGAAGCAGCCAACGACATCGTCTTTAGTAAAAGTTCCTCCATAATCTATGAATTTGTTGTTGGTGGACTTTTTCCCAGTGCCGCCGTATCCGTAACTCAACTTTTCCTCACCAAGTTGCATTGACGTTTGCGCTACGGACCAACCGACTCTGAGAACGTGCGAGTTCTCTTCATCTTGAAGATTAATTGGACAGTGTTCGGTAATCTTAGTCTCATAGTAGACCTTGCCACATGTGAATCCATAGGATGCTCTGGCACCGGCCCAAATGTAACAAAAACCATCACTATGCATTGGAGTTGCTGAACAAAAACTATCCTTATTGATCATCAAATTCAGATCAGAGTCATCTGTAACATTGAAAAGCGATTAAATGTTTTGTGTGTCAATAACGATTGGGCTGTGAATAATTTTGTGTATGAACTTACACCACGATAGGAGAACTGCATCTTCGTCGAACTCTGGCTCATTTTCGGCTCGTATTAATGGTGGTGTAATGTGACGTTCTTCGCGAGGACTTGGTGATCTTTTTCGTTTCCGATCTTTACGATCCTTGCGATCCCTATCTTTAACCTCGCTCTCTCGTTCTATTTGCTCTTTCATCTCTACATCCTTAAGAAAAATCATACATGTACAATAACTTTTGGCAAAAATAGTGGCAAAGGACTAATTATAGCTATATACAATGACTAACCTCTTCTCGTTTCACAGAACTTTCTCCTTCTATTTTTTTTGGAAGTTCCTCCACCGGTTCTTCAGTTTCTTCTTTTTTTATAATGTCATCTGACTCAGCTTTGGTAACTTCCGTCAATGATGGGACGTCCTCCTCCATCCTTTCCTCAGCCTTTACCTGTATCGAAGCTTCTTCCATTAAAGAAGAGTGTGCTTCCTCTTGGATAGGTTCTGATTTTACATCTTTATCTTCTTGTTCACCTTTTACTGAACTTTCTGTTAAAGATTCTGAAGATTCTTGTACTACCTCTTGCAATTCCTCTACCATTTCTGACTTTTGTTCTCCTGTTTCCTCTACTATATCTGGTAGATCGGATATATCCTTGACTTGGTCAGTTGACTTTATAGGACTTTCTCTGTCAACATTAGCATCTGATTTTTCTATACTTTCTTCATTGCGTGAAACATTTTGTGGACTTGCCAGCAGTATATCAGCCTCTACAGATTTTAAAGAACTCTCTGACTGCTGTTCAGATGTTTCTGCAGGTGCTGGAGATAACTGTGGGTCTTCTACTTCTTTTGGCTTTTCTATAACCAGCTCAGCATTTGTAGGTTCAATTTGTTGGGGTTTTTCATGAGTCGGTGTCTTAACAGGAGAAGACTGTTTCACAGAAACTGGGGTAGACGGTGTCTTAGCAGCAGCCCTGGAAGGTGTTTTAACTGGTGTAGTAGCAGTAGAACCTCGAGCACCTCTAACTGGAGTCTTTGGCGTCGTGACTGTTTTTGAAGGCTCTGGTGATTTTTCTCGTGTTTCTTTTAAACTATCTCCAGTATCTTCAGTATCTGTTTCAGTGATAGTAGTATCAACTGGGTCTGAAAATGAAAAGAATTTTTGTTTAAATTCCAATGAAATAATCAGCAGAAGTACAGTCGTTAACGAACGAAGAGGAGTGACCTCCTTTCGCATCATAGGGAATTTCGCGCCATTGACTATGAAACAAGGATCCTAAAACAACTAGGCATCGATGATTAATTAATAAATCCTTAAATATAAACAAGATAAATCAAGTTTAAAGAGAGCGAGACAATCCTCGAAATAAATATTTGCAAAATATATATGAATACATTTTCTCATGTAAAATTTTACTCACGATTGCCAGTTTCTTCTTCCAACGCCTTACGAAGTCGTTCAACGAGCACCGCCTTGTTTCCTTTCGCATCCAGACCACGCTGCGATAGTTCAGCACGTAATTCAACCACTTTTAACTTCGCGGGATCCATTTTTTCACAAAATCGTGCGATATACCCACGTACGCGCACTTTTTACTCAAAGAAAACGCTCCGAAAAGCCCATACACGCGTCTGAGACCCGCGGTACACACACAATATGGCTGAACAGAGTTGCATTAACGAGTCACGTAGTATAAATCACGTGATTGGCAAGAAGAGCGGGATTAGGAAACGACGCCGACTTACTAGCCAATAAAAATCTTTGACTTATTTACGTTGTTCTGACAAACATTATTTGATTGGTTTACATACGGCGGGTTCTTCGGCAATTGGCTTAAAGCAATGAGGTCGTGTTGGTAGCATTCGAATCTAATATCACGCCTCTTTACATTTAGATTAGGTTCTCCAACGCTCAGTGTAAATTAATTTTATTCATGTTTCATATAAACTTCTTTACAAATCTCATTACAAATTTTGATCATCATTATTTGATTGTGGTATGATTACCTGGGGCCAAGCTCTTGACACGTTCGCCTCTATCCGAATAAATATCCTCGTTTCTGTCGGCGTTTTTAACTCCTTTGCCGCCCCGTACGTGGCGCTCTGCGCAGTTCAATTCGAAAAGAGCAACCTACTATATAGAGTGAGTGAGATAGTAGCACGCATGGTAGAATCAGACAAGGTATGTTCTGACAGTTCTGACGCATCTACGACGCAGAGGACCAATAACCTGCTGCCGAAGATTCAGCCATTGTTGCCGCGTAATTTGAAACAAGGCGCAGAGTTTTAACTGTTGAAAACCGTCGTAACAAATATTATTTCCAATTAAAATTAATTTCATTCCTTTGTATATATTATACAATCCTGAAAAGAGAAATAAATTGTAAATTTATAATTATGATTATATTTAAACTATAATTAATTAAATTTGTAATTTGAATAATTAAATTTATTAATCATAATTAACCGCGAATCCTTTCCCATTACAAGTAAATATAGCATGTTTCATTAAAAAATGATACTCTATGTGGATTCAAAGATAAATAATGTATAATATTTAAAAAAAGTAAACAATGAATTGTTACAGAATGCAAAAAATATACATTTCGAAGAATAATAAATGCTTTAGATCAGTATGATCAGCATTGTTATTGAAATTGTCGCCTTTATTATGTACAATACAAATATACCTACGCACTTCATATTCGATCAGGATCAAGTTATGATGGGTTATGACCTGTATAAAGTTAGCCACCCAACATTAATTAAAATGTTTGTAATTAACTTTATCCGATTGGTGGTCGTTTGGTGGTCAATGGTTGTGTAATAAAAATGTTTGGTGATCAGTCGTTTAATTACAAAAACTAATTAAAAAATAAGGCCCAAAATTAGCCCAATAATTTTTTCTTCTTCAAAATCACTTCAATGAGGGCTTAATCGATGCAGAATCGTTTGGTGGTCAAGAATAATATAAGAAAATCGTTTGGTGGTCACTCGTTTCGCCAATAAATGCAAAAAACCGAAACCGAGATCCCAATGCAATTGGGCATTGCTGGCGCTGCGCATGTCCTTCCGGTCATCGCGATGACATCCTAACCTCCAATTCTGTATCAAATAGATCAAATACTCGTATGCGGTAGTTGCCAGTGTTTCGGATATGGAGACAATACAGTGGTTTTTCAATAAGTACCCGTTCTTGATTTTTGAATCGCTTCATTTTTATACTCAATAAGAGATGAAAGCCTTACGAAGAATGTTCCATCGCTACCACCAATCAGTAAACTATTAATCTAGCGATTCTATTACGCACGTGCCAAATTTTCCTGTACCAAACAATAACATCTTAAACCTTTTTTTTTACAAAATATTTGAGAAACTGAGAAATTATTATTTTTTGAAAAAGTGAACGTTTACATATATTTACTATTAATTATTGGAACACAGCGAATTATTGGAACACAGCCTGTCTACCTACTTTCAGCAGAAAGTAGGATGGATCAGGGAAGACAAATCAGTCTCCAGATACACACCAGAGCGCATAGTTCGGGCTGGACTAGCTGCTAACAAATTGCATCGCGCGGCGGCTATCATTCTCACGGGAGTTCCGCGTACTGTTAACTATCGCCGTTTATAAGTCGATAAGGACGTATCGAGCCCCAAGAGTTGCACGCGTAGCGTATCAGTCATTGTGAGCTTAGATGTTAGTATTTTGATTTTGCCATGAACAATATTTGTCGTGTAGCTTAGGTGATTATTAGAGTGAAGGACCTCGAGTTGTGATAAGACAATGTGCGAACACCGAGACAGAGTGGGCGTCTACCGATACACGCCGAATAACCTAATAAGAGTGAGTATGTAGGAGTGAGTGTGGACACGGCATTACGAGATCTTTGTAAACTTAGCTTGTAAGACCATCCGGCATGTTCTATTATTCAAACAAATTAATATCTGTTAAGCAAATTTGGGTTGTAACAATATATTCGAATCAGTTCAACGGGAACGTTGAATCTTTGATTTAAATAGACCATACACCAATTCCCCATCCTAACGGCAATCTAAAGGACCGGGCCTGTACAGGACGGCAGTCATGAACTTACCCAGAACAAAAATAAATATAAACTTCCACGCATAGCGCGGGAGATTAACTTTGCTAGACGTGTAATAACGCCCTGTACGTCACAATATCACGCGTGAATAAATAGTAAAAATCCGACACGGCCGCTTTCTAGGGGTCGTTACCTGGGCAGTTTACCCTACATACTGGCAGTGAATTTCGGAACGTATCTTGAAAGCTGTCGACTTGTATCTCTGTTTACACAGGAAGTATTAAGATCACTTAACTTGAATATGTCTTATGAAAATAAAATGAGAGGGATGATTCATCGTATGTTTCGTATTAACGGTATTAACTAGGATAGAGAATAAGGGTGCGTTCGACTTGGGCGCTTACACGCTTTGAGCGCTCACGCTTATGAGTAGTTGTATACCCCGTTCGAGTTCGATTTTATGCGCTTTACAAGCTCGTGCGCAACTTGGCGTTGAATGTTAAAGTAATCAATATGAACGCAAACAGAACATTAACTACTTTCCAAATTATTGACGAGCTGTTTGAAATAATTAATAATGAAACTGATAATGATGACGATTTTGATATAATAGAAAGTAACACTGATGAAGAGATTGAATGGGAGAATTGTTCCATACTGTTGGATATCGCTTCAAAATATTGCGTTATGTTAGCGTTATACATACAGTGTTCGACTTAAAAAAATAGCGCCCTCTCATGCTTACGCTTTTCGTGCCCTACCTCGTTGGCGAAAGTGTCCGTTAGCACAAGATGGAAGCGGTTAAGACGTTTTTGGCTCTTATTCATGACGTCATAAACGATTCTGTCAGCGCGCAGAGCGCCAAATCTAACGGGGTAAGCGATGCTTACAGGTGTTGAAAGCTTGTAAGCGCCCAAGTCGAACACACCTTAAGGGGTTACTCTACTTTGGCACTAACAAAATTTTGAATTTTTTTTTGCATTCTTCGAAAGTAAATATATTCAAAAATACTATGACAAAATATTAGGATAATCGAAGCATTCTAACTATACTTTTCCGTACGTTGAATGCTACTACCTGAGCGCGCTTGTTCATTCCAGTCGGTGCGTGTACCAGAGCAGGTTACGGCGCGGCATGCGGTTATATACTTTTGTTATTGTACGCAGCTGCTACCTTTTGTAATCCCTACTCAATCTTAAATATATACAAGTATCTTCTTAATATATAGCCTTACTAGTTAAATCTTTGGAGCAAAAAAAGTGTTCTCAGTCGAAACTCTACAGCTACTTCGGCAGCGATTTCAAGTCAGTTTTGTTTGAAAATTTGAAGCAGCAGCGTCTAGAATAGATCTCTACAATGGAAAAGAAAAGCCGAAATTGCTAGTTATATTGCAGCGTGCATTTTCAACGAAGGGTACCAACCTGTATTAAAAATAATGAGTGTGATGGGCATCAAAATTGGCAAATACGCAGATAGCTTTGCCAATGCACGGAATATCCAACGCATCAACCTGGCAAATAAGCATTCGTTGCAGACTTCAAAGGAGATGAGAATAAAGCGGAAAAAGGCAAAAACTCAAGAAATGGAGTTATTAGAAGAGGAAGAAGGAATACTATATGGTGCAGGCATCGCTGATTAAGTGTGAGTCAAATATTTTTACGATTTTTTATAAATAAAAACTTTAAATGCGGTTTTCTCGAAACAACGTTTCTGAAACGCTTGTTGAAAAAATCTCAGAAACTTATGAACCGATCCTTATGAAATTTTAACTGCGTATTCTGTATACTTATCGCTATATCCTGTATCAGAATTATCGCAAAATTTATATTTTTTAAATATTTCTGTGCGAAAAATCACGCAAAAAACATGTATTTTTCGCATTTTTCTTTTTTTTGACCGCCATTTTGTTATTTTTGCATAAAAATTAATACTTCTGCTACGGGATATAGCCATTGCCATAATAAACCTAAAACCATTTTACTTTTTCGTTTCAGATGGACCGTTGTTCAGATTTTTTCAACAGCGCGGACCTATCTACTTTTTGAGGACTTCTGTTTAACTGCCGTTTTTGTACTTAAAAAGTGTTTAAAATAAAAAAAAAGAAAATTTTTTGTTGTAATTTATAAGTATTTTTATTAAACTAAACAAGTTATATATCATTAAATATGAAATATTCTCAACAAAAAAATTAATAGGAATAGCGTTTTTTTCATGCGTCCAAAGTAGAGTAACCCCTTAAGACATAATCATGCTCGCAGGACCTGTGGTGAATTTTTGAACGTACTCTTAAGACTGTTTACAATGACATGTTGTCCATAGACATTTGTCTTATAGTGCTTCTACAAGCCAGTCGTCGTAACATCGAAAGAGTGGAAACAATAATTCTGATTGGCTTCTAGTACCAGACGTATGAGAAATGTCTATGAATTTTGTCCCATTGTAGACGATCCCATTGTTCGAATTTAGTTTTTTAAGTATTATAAAAGAACGGTGAACTAACAAACCTTTTTAAAGGACTACTAAATACCACCAAATGACCACCAGTCGATTGGTACAAAGAAAAATATCTATCGTCAAAGTGGGCGGGGGGGGGGGGGCTAACTTTGCGGAGGTCAAATAAATGGCCTAGTCAAATAGTTACACAAACAGCATACTTAGACAAATCATAACAAGTCATTAGTATGCTAAAAGCAAAATCACAATATTAAATATATTTTTAATGGTCTCCCATAATCAGGTAAATAAGGTTAAAGGCCATTTTAATAAGGGAGCCTCTTACAGCATTGTTGGATTATAGTACTAATCGGAAACCTCAGGAAACTAGTCTTTTATTGGTAAATATTGTTTTTCTCGTGAAGATTCGGTAAATAAGGACTCCAATGTTTTAATCGTACGACTGTCCTGCGAACACTTTCTGACAATAAAACTGCTGCAAAACCGAGATACCGTTATAGGGTATAAATATGTAGTTTATAAAAAAGATTGCTAAGGTGAATGACACATAATAGTCCGTTGCTTTTGAATTAAGCTGTGAATTTGTACTGTATTATTTTCAATACACGAACTATTTTAAGTGAGTTTTTCATTTATTGAGTTTTGTAGATTCAAGACGCCACAATCCTCCGTTACTGGTTAATTTCCAAGAATTTTCGTAAGAACTAGCAAATAAAATATTATTTGTAAACTAACTATTAAACAAAATTATTACAAACTATTAAAAGTAAACAAATTTGTAAATACTTTGTTTCGACATTAACGGGTAGAATGAAAGTTGAATTATATTTTGAATCTTCGACAATTAATACCGTAGAGAGAGTATTGCAACTTCCATTAACGATTTTCTAGTAAGTATCATTTCGAAACGAAATCGTATCGATTATCGAAGTAAGTATCATTTCTTTGCTCGTGCGAGGTTACGTAACATTGGGTGTGTTCAGCAAATTCGTCAAATTTAGTAGTATAGCAGGGCCGGTTCTGGATACAGATTCCTGCACCGACATAATACCGACACTCCAGAGCCTTCGAAGGTG
>JARQTJ010000302.1:1617281-1638079 GCA_030142635.1 Trachelus troglodyta
GAGTAGAATGGTCCAGTGACGTCAACGTCGAAATGCGCAGAACCGCTAGTGGCTATACCTCGTCTATTTGTATCATGATTCGAAGAACCTACCTGATTAGTTTCTGCCAGGGGGCTAGCTGGGGTAAAGGGTATTTATGTTACTCTGAATGCTTCGAAAATTGTCCGAGTTTGAACTACGAAATTTCATTAGATTATTTAATTATTTTATTGAGTATCAATTCTTTAAAAAAAAGCGGCATTATGGATACGGTGATTAAGATAAACAATCAGACTATTGGAAGAGATAAAATAATCAGGTTAGTCGTTCGATCTATATACGAGAATGGGACATGTCGAGCGACGCCACATTTTCTATTTTGGAACTAGACTTTGTGACGCGTCTTATGAAAAAATCCCTAGATTATAAACACGGTCGATCAATTTTCATTAATCAAACGAAAATTACTTTTATAAATACATCAAAAATACAATTGCTCTAATTTTTGTTGACAGATTATTGCAGTATGGAAGCCGAGCTTGTTGGTATTACGCACAAAATGGTCATAGTTCAACACATTCCATTGATGTTCTCAAAAGTTTGGAATATACCTTTAGCTCTTTTAGAAAATGTACTTTTTAAAAATATTCTACCTTTAAATATTGAAATCTCATAATTACCTCCATTCATGTCTGATTGATTGATTCCAGTATTACGCATGGGAAGATTCTTGGATTCATTATATTCTGCATTGAAGATTATGAAGTATCCAGACTTAATAGTGAGGGTGACTTTGACAATGTCCAAGATCTCAAACGCCTTGTTTCTTCTGGCTGATCATATTATCTGGATAGGTAGAGCTGGTGTTTTTCAGGTCAATATTGAAAAATGGGCCAATGTAGCAAACAGGTACTGGTTGATGACCATAATCATGAACCTCGTCAGAGATGTCTATGAGATTTTTCAAATTATAGAACGTGAAAGCATGTGTTCACGTAGCAGGACAAGTCTGACTTTAGAAAATAGTATCCTGCGACAGTGTCAGTATATTCTCTGTGTCAAAGATCATAAAGATGTTCTTGTAGACTCTGTCAAAAATGGATGTGACCTCTTTATTCCACTGACAGCTCTAGGATATATCAGACTCAGTCCTGGGGTAATTGGTGTACTTGGTCTCATCTCATCAGCAGTAGGATTATACAGCTTAGTTTATCCCATGACAAAACTAAGTCCATCTTAAATAAGAAAAACAAAAACGAATCATTCCTAACGTTTAAGATTATCCTAGTCTCCTTTTAATACTTTAGAAACATGGTTTATTATCATATATTAGGTACGACGCGACTGGTTTAATTAAATTGTATCATGGTATTTTTCAACATATTCTAACGGCGGGAACGGGTTTCAAATAGATTATTTGTTCTTGGTTTTTTATTCTGATATAAACTTTATAATGAGTAACACAGACACTGATGAACAGTCAATGACATCATGATATTGCTATATGAATATTCAGTTACTTGAATAAGATTCAAAATGTGGCAGTTCCTTGACGGTTAAAATTGATTGTTATGTAAAATAAATAAATTTAATACATTTATATTTGATTTAGTTCTGATCTGAATTAAAATTCCGGTTACTTCTTTTTTTATCTACTCACTTACTATTTGTGATGTCTTCTTTGGAATATCTGCGACTTGTGGTATTTTCTGCAATGTAAGTATATTTATAAAACAAAATTATTGTTACAAAAATAATACGGTTTAATTAACTTTAGCCTTTCCCTTGTTCTGACGGAGAGTCCCTGCAAATTATCAAATTCCAAATTGAGACAATGGACTCAACCAATTTATCAAACGTCGATAAATCGACCATTGTTACAGGAAACTGGTAATTGATGTACATTGTCTGTAGAAAATTGTATTGTGTAGCTTTTAAATATGGAATGATTATTTATAGTAACGACAATTGTCAACGTGTCATTGACAATGGAGAAGATGACGATTTCGGATCCGACTACTATGGTATACTAAAAATTCTATAAATTCAATTTTATTTATGGATAAAGAATATTTGCATTGTTCTTTAAATGATAGGTAGTTGAATATCAATTGATAATGACGCAAAAGTGGCAGGATCATCGATTAGCGCCGGATGACGAGACCAGAAAATTGGCAGTAATGGGTGCTATTTGGCAACCAAAAATTACATTTGCTACTGTCGATATGACTATTGTCAAAGATTCTACACAATTTTGGCGTGGTACTTCAAATGGAAGTGTCATGTATAGTGAAAAATATTCTGTAAAGTCAGATTGTTCGATGGACATGAAAAAATATCCTTTCGACACTCAAAAGTGCATTCTCAAAATTAGCTCCTGTAAGTAAACAATATAAAAAATATACATACTTATATTCGAGAATTACAACATCAGATATCAATAATAACACATTGACAAATTTGAATTTCCTAGAGATAATTATATGCTATTTGGTTGTAAAGTAAAAATTGTCAAAAATATGTATATAGCTTGTAAATTGTGTTAACAGTACAAATTCATTCTGTGTCCGTGCAACTAATAAAAATTAGTGAAATTATTTGTAGATAGATTTACTTTGGACGAGGTCAATTTAAAATGGGATACGCATGAAGCAGTGATGGTGAAGAATATGAAAAATTCAACACCATTTAAATTATTCAAAATAATAAATGACGAGAATGTTGATTATCGAGATTCAGGAAACTTCAGTGTCTTAGTAGCAGAATTTTTCATTTCTCGAAACAGCCGTCATGTTATATTAACATCTATGGTACCCAGTATTATATTGGTTATTGTATCATATAGTACTTTTTGGTTAGAAGGGTCAGGTATGTTGATTAATTA
The DNA here is from genome assembly GCA_030142635.1 of Trachelus troglodyta. Classification (NCBI taxonomy): domain Eukaryota; kingdom Metazoa; phylum Arthropoda; class Insecta; order Hymenoptera; family Cephidae; genus Trachelus; species Trachelus troglodyta. The sequence goes on from JARQTJ010000302.1 coordinate 1,620,145, forward strand.
AGTTTTACTATAAATTAATAAACTATTAATTATCATTTCAGCAATGAACTCACGTGTCACTTTATGTACTTTTGCAATTGCTGGTCTTCTTTATCTCCATGTTTTAACCAGTTATACTGTAATTTGTATCGATTGCATCAAAGCACTTGATATTTGGTTCGGAATATGTACAATTTTTGCTTTATTAGCTTTATTGGAAAGCATTATAGTGAACGCATTACATATATTCCATGTGAACAAACAGGTGTGTTAATTATATCAATAAAAAATGGAATAGAGAAATGAAATTTATCTTTGATTATTATTTTAGGATATAATGTTAGAATTTGAAATAAACGAAGGTCTTATGACATATGCTACCTGGATAGATAAGATTTTACGTTTACTTCATCCAGTTGGATTTTTAAGCTGTGTCTTTCTTTTCCACGTAGTGTTCATACAGAACTGAGCTTTGGTATGTTTTATTATTTTTAAATTAATGTAGATAGTAATTATTATTTTAATGATATATTATGTATTAATACTCACTATCAAAGACGTAAGGAATGAAATTCTTACTGCAATCATAATATCTCCAGCATCCATTATCAGAATTCTTAATTTTATTATACTTGTACCACCTGTTTGGATATAAATTCCTGGTCTCTGTCCCACAATGTTTCACATATCCAATTTAATTGATGCGAACAATCAAATATTTCTGGTCTAGTGATAGATTTGTGGGTGTCAATTCTGATGATTTTAACTTTCCATTTTTCTTCAAATTCATTAACTTGAGTGTCGTTTACTGTTAGTGATGACCAGACACGGTATCTAAGACATACGATAATAAGTCATGCTTGCTTCCGATTTAAATTTGTTACAAATATTAACTTACTTTGTTCCAATTACAATATTGCCAGGTTTTTCTGCAATGGCACTCATAGAATTCATAAGTTGCGGTACATCGTTGAAGCTACCCGCATCATCAAAGGAAAAAACGGTACACACAGCATCCACCTTGTCTTTACAAGTCTGGTATAAAATGACACTTATTTACAGAAGTTGTATTTTAAAAATAAGAAATAAAGATACTTTGAAATGTATCCATTATGCGATCCTAATACATACAAACTTACTGGTAAAATATGATTATACTTTTTAATGCTGTTTTCAGATGTATCCCAGAAATTTAATTTAAAGAGAACTACTTTGTCCCAAATTTTCACTGGCCAATATATTGTTGTTTTTTTGATACCATTGGTTTCAAAATAGCCACTATATCCAACATTTCCAGCCAAACGAGATACTACTGAAGTTTTACCAACTCCTGATTTACCAATCATAAATATCTTGTATGTAACTTCTTCAATGGAAGATGGTAATGGTGGCCTCTCGAGAATACCTAAAAAGGAAAATTATAGAAATGATACAACAAAGCAGTATCTGATCTTATTTATTAGAACATGACCATATAATATACCATAAAACCGTCTTTTATTGGTAGATCTGTTATAGAAATGATGCAAAAGAGATTCCCCTTCAGTCGAGTTTAACCAGTTCATACTAATGGCATTACTCATGTTGATGCTAGAAGTTTATAATTCATTTAATTTCATCGTTAAAGAAGTTAAACAAGATAATATATATGAAGTAAAGGTATTGATATAATTCAGATAGATTTGGACAGGAAGATTATAGAATCTTGTCCCATATTTGCGATCTAACTGCAGTTGGATGAATATGAGAGTCGATAAGATAACATTACTTCAATGTATCAAGTGATACGATAAAAAACTAGTAGCCAGTGGTCCTCTTAATGTTTGAAGGGAAGAATATGGCTGTGAAACTAGATAGCTAATTAGATAGCTTATAAAGTGAAACGTATGTCAGAGCTAATCAAAGTATAAGGCCCGTTTTCTTCAACGCAGTTCAATGCGTAAACTCCGTTTATCTTCGAAACACAAGTGCCTGATTGGCTAATAGCACAGTTAAACCGAGTTTATGCATTGAACCGCGTCGAAGAAAACGGGCGTAATTGATACAAGTCACAATACAAAATCTTTAGTTCAAACAAGATTGTGTGCTGTGGTGATAGGTTAGGTTCTTCTGCAAAGCGATTAGTCAAAAGGCGAATAAACTGTGTTTGACAACAATAGTGTCGACTACTACGTTAATAAAATGGAGTTAACAACGAACAACGAACTTTCTGTTGATAATGACATTCCGAAATATGGTTTTAAAGTAAGACTCGACCATCAATTTCCAGAGAAATGGTTACCAATTAAGCGACCGCGTCTACGACAATTGCCGCATCTTTTACCACTCGGTTTAAGGTAAGTCATGTAATATAAACATTTTAATTACTTTATGTATTTTGTTTCATTTATTTTCTACGCCCTACTGTCAGCTTGTATACATATATATTTACTTCTTTTGTGATTATATTGGCATCTGCTAACGTTATCGTTCCTGCTATCCAACGTTGAACATAACAATTAGTTGATACATTAAATATTTTATGCATTAGTGAGCAAATTGCTTGTGGAAAAACATTTTGTCGTTTAATAGCTACATATAGTCTTTTACAAGTGATATTCGCTCTATGGAATATTTTCTATTTGTGTATTATCAAAGATACTGGGGAACAAAGCTGGTAGATAATGGCTCTATCAGTTATGATATCTCATTGTGCATACATACACAGTTAATACAAAACTATTGATAACCATCTATAACGTAAATGATGGAAACATCCATTAAAAAGTATTCGTTAGAAACAAATTTTATTAGATAAATAGATCTGATACTTTTATTTAGTATATATCTGTACAAATTCAATTAACATTTTGAATGGTAATTCATAAATATTGTTAATAAAAAGTTTTTAAAGAAATGGAAACCTTAAACGGTCATCTTGAATTTTCAATCATGATAGTATCAAAAGTAAAACGAATTTGACAGATATAGATATATAATTGACTGTTCATTCTACAATGATAATAACATCAAAGGATTAGGAAAGTCATACACGTCATCTTGATTAAGTTTTTTCTAGATTGGCCTCGTAAACTTCACATTCCGTCTCTCTAAATCACAATTTGTAAAATCATCATTGCCATTTTTAGGACGACCGGATCCCGAACGATTACAAGTAATCGATAATTTTAGAGAACCTACTAGTAAAACACAACTTCAAAGTTTTCTAGGAGTTTGCAATTGCTATAGACAATTTAATATCAATTATTCACATTTTTTACATCCTTTTCGTAGCCTACTAAAAAATAATAAAAAATGGGAATGGACGGGCGAACATTCAAAAGCATTTAGAGCTCTAAAAGATGCATTTCTTAACTGTGTTACACTTCAATATTTAATCCCAGGAGCAAAGTTTAAGGTGCAATGCGACGCGAGTAACCTCGGTATAAGTGGCATATTGTATCAGATTGATGCTGAAGGGTACCCACATATAATATCAATAGTTAATAGGTGCTTCACCCAGCCAGAAACTAATTGTATCACCACAGAAAAAGAGCTCCTAGCTATAGTTTTTTCTGTACATAAATTTCGCACTTATCTTATAGGAATATACTTTGAAATAATCACTGACCATAAAGGATTAGTCTTTTTAAATATCGCAAAATATACCAGTGCTCGCCTTGCTCGGTGGAGTCTTCTTCTTCAACAATATACCTTTACCGTTACATGTTTGTGCGACGTCCTCAGTCCCTCCGCGACCAGACAGAGAATTATAAAAAATAACCTATGCGTCAAGTTGTACCATTTGGATTGCAGTACTACCTCGTTATAAGCGAACGTTAGGTAAAGTAGGGAATAGGATTCTAAGAAATTCGTTGCTCAAGTGTTCCCCCGCTACTGCGCGGCGAGCTCAAAAATCGCGTGTTGAGTGGTGTCCGTGAGCATCGCCGCTCCTTATTACAAACGAATCATATGGTGCGTTCGACTTGGGCGCTTACATGCTTTCAGCGCTAACGCTTATGGGCAGTTGTATACCCCGTTGAAGTTGGATTGTATGCGCTTTACAAGCTCATGCTATCACCGTTCGACTTGGCGCAACTTGGCGTTGTATGGTAAAAAAGTAATCAATATGGACGAGCAGAGAACATTGTTGACGAGCTGTTTGAAATAATTAATAATGAAACTGATAATGATAACGAGTACCAAATCGAACGGGGTAAGCGATGCTCACAGGTGCTGAAAGCGTGTAAGCGTCCAAGTCGAACGCACCCATAGTTTCCTGCTTGAGGAACGGACGGCTTACAGCGTAGCTTAGTGTAACAAGAGTTTACAAAAAGCATACACACACGAAATATTAATTTCTTTCTGTTTTCACTCTCGTTCCTTAACTATAAATACACAAAATATAATGGTAAGAATGTAAAGCATTGCTGGGTTATCTTTGATATGAACATAAATAGAAAAAATTCGGCATTCGAAAACGTAAGATTTCACACAAATGCTTGCTCGTTTATAACGTGAGGTCCACGCCAAAGTTACATGGGCTTGGTGCACAATTTGAGTCGGGAAAGCTGTAATGGAACTAATGGAACGGAGAAGAAATTCGTTTATAACGAGATGATACTCTATATGGATATGTATCGATAGTGAAGGGGCGACAGATCTTGTAAGTCCTATAACCCACTAGCGCAACACGATTGCGTATCATTTTTTAAGATACGATGGATGTCGAGGAGATTGCAGCAGTGGTGATCAACTGCTGTCTCGCTTGCAGTCGTCGTAAAAAAAGTAGATTTTGGGTTCATCCTTTCTTTTTAGAATGATCTACAAAAGTTCACTATATCATTTGTTACTATATTCTTGCATGGATATCGGCGCTCTAAATTGCTGGATTACTTTCAGATTTAAGAATCGATTCTTCCGTATCAATCACGATGTTTTATCGTGAACGCACACGTCTATGCGAAACACGAGTGCTCAGTAGTTTTTGTTTGCTAGACGCGACTGACTGCTGCAGTGGGTTATGATTCATAAAAAATAATAAATTTGTTGATCGCGCTTGACACAGTGTTGCTTACTAGACCAGTCAAGCGCAACCGGTGGGACAAGCCGCGTTAGTGAGCTGGCTTCTACAAGAAAGCATACGTTTTTAACTCTATCGTACAGACATTACAGGCCCAGCGAAAGCGCCGATGGTTCAAAAACGGTTCTAAAAACCCTTTGTGAAAACCTTTGCAAGATAGCAATTTTTTATGATGATTTTTTCCCTTAATTTCTGTTCCATTCTCTGTTATTCTAACAATTGCCATTTATTCTATTTAGGTAAACGAGTACAGTCGGGTGGCATATACGAGCGCGACTCTATACAATTCTAATAATTAACGCGGTCACGAAGGTCGTCTGTGTTGTTGGTGGACGGCTCGAATTTGATATCGCGAGGACACGTGGCGGCCCCTCCCCTCCCCACTTCTCGTGCCAGGATGCACCGGCGAATGCACCACATCCCCTGCCGGTGCGCTGCATGGCCCCGCGGTTGGTAGTCTAAACTGCACTTACCGATTTTCCCGGTGCACTCTATCTCACCTCTCTTGCTGCTCGCTCCCCTGCGGGTGGCCGGTCTCTCGCGCTCTCTCTCTCTCTCTCTGGGCTCCATCGGTTCACACTCTCAATCCAAGCCTCTATCCAGGTCCAGGGAAAAAGCCAAGCCGTCACAATCTAAATTCGTTTCACACAAAAAAAAAGCAAAACTCGCGATAGCGCACTCGGAAACCCCTTGGGTCTTCCGTTACACGGTTCCCAACGAAGTAGTCCCCTTTTTCGCTCCCCCCCGCCCAGGATTGCCGAAGAATCCCGTGTTCGGCGAACTCATTCGGAAGCTCGGTCCGGTCTTCCCTGTTTGGCGCCTATAGCCCCGCCAGTTTTCTGGCGGCGCCGATCTTGCCCGAGTCCGCCTGATCCTCGGGCTCGGTGCTGCCGGTTTCCTTCCCCGGCTTCCCCTCGCCAAGATCCTCCTTCATTGTGGGCATTCTCTCGGCGGTTTTCGTCGGCGACACGATTTTCTGTGCCCCTATACTCTTTATGTGGCGCGCCGCCCCCGAACGCCACGTTACAACTTATATCTCAGAAACTTTCAAAGATTTCTTCAATTTTCTCTTCTAGTTCAACACAGAATAGTTCAAACTTGTATTGCAAAAAATAATGTAACATTAATTAGTCGCCGAGATATTCAAAGTCAAAATTCCTTGGTCTCCCAGACCAAGTATGTATAACTAACAGGCGGATTTTCATGTCTAAACGCGAAAGATTAATTCGCGCGCGATTGGATAAGTAACGAAATCATAACGTGACTATATCTGCGCGAACAAATGTATACTTCTAAAGTAAAAAAATAAAAGTTTGTGTTATTAATGATTTTCATGACTCTAAATTCAAAATAACTGGGAGGGTTTCAGTTCTCTTAATTTGAAAATGGTCAGGCTCTTTTGTACTCCATTTGAAAAGCATTGAGTGAGAGTGTCTCAGACACCCGCGCGTTTACTTCCGAGTTGAAGTAAACTAATACGATTATTCGTGAATTTTTTGGCTTTCAGATACTGGTCGTACTATAATAAAATAGTAAAGGATGGTCGTATACCACTTATGGATTATATGAAAATGCCAATCGGCTTGCAGATGTACGGTGAGTCGTGTTGATAAGAATGAGTCATTTATACGAGATACTCTGTAAAAATGGTAGTATGTCTAAACAAACGATATCAGAAGGGGTTAACAAAAAAGAAAAATAAGATAAAAAATGGGAAATAAAAAAGTGGAATCACGGTGAAACAAAACCGACAGCCTAGCAGAAGTCGTTAAAGACAACGCGGGCCATAAAACGATATAAATCATTTTTATAGGTGCTCCGATAGGCGGTATCGGTGGCGGGACTATTGGTCGTGGTTTTAGGGGTGAATTTTGCCGTTATGCACTGCGTCCTGGACAGTATCAATACCATACAATAATAGCAAACCAGTTCATAGTAACCATTAGAGATGTCGAAGGCAACACAATTTATCATCAAGTACTGTCCACGCACAAGTAAGCGTCTATTTTTAGGTTATAATGATCCCTTTCAGTTTTATAAAGTTCCAAGGATTATTTGGTACTTGATTGACGTCTGCACGGATACTTATAAAGCATTATTTGTGTTAAATCAGGAAACCTAAAATATTAAAGTCGTGGAAATGGCATTTCGATGGCACCAAAGCAAGATATACATCACTTTATCCAAGATCCTGGACTGAGTATGATCTGGATGAAGTTTCCGTGAAATTGATTTGCCGTCAAGTGTCGCCAGTTATTCCTCACAATTATAAGGATAGCTCCTTGCCGTGTGCAGTATTTATCTGGGACGTGATTAATAATTCAGGAAAGGATCTGAACATTGCTATTACTTTTACATTTCAAAGTGGCACTGGTGATAATACCGATAACGAAGGTAGAGAATGGTTTAACTTACATTTCGTGTTGTTGCGTGTACTAGCTAAATAAATTGAATGAATTTTAGTGAATAAATGGACTGAATATTTTGAAACTGATGATGTCTCTGGTGTCATGATACATCAAAAGATTCACGAGATGAATTGTGCGTATGCCATAAGTTCACGGGTGAAGAATGGGATCGAAAACTCTCGTGTTCTCAGTTTCGATCCAATGAGTAATGGCGAAGGCTTGTGGCGCGAACTTGAGGACAATGGAAAATTCGAAGAGAAAACTTTACGAGTTTCTCCGAAAACCGGTGCGTACTCATTTGTTGTATTCAAAAGTTCCTAGATAAAATTTGTCAATGATTTTTTGTATTGTTTTCAGGACATCCAATTGCTGCTGCAGTTAGTGCCTGTACATTGGTCAAAGATGGCAGCACTAGTGTACTCGAATTCTCTTTAGTCTGGGACATGCCAAAGATACATTTTCATTACAAGATGCGCGAATATTTCAAATATTATACGAAATTTTTTTATGAACCTGAAGGGTCAGCTGCTCCATTAATTTCTCAGTACGCACTCGGCAATTATCGACAGTGGGAAAGGGAAATATGCAATTGGCAACGTAACGTCCTCGAGGATCAGCAACTACCAGATTGGTACAAGAGTGCACTTTTTAACGAGCTATATTACGTCGCTGATGGTGGTACGATTTGGTTAAGGAGCGACGAAACTGACAATTTTCCAGCCACGGATCCACGGTACAAAAAATACAGATTTTATTCTGCAATATTTCTTACAGCTGTGTTAATAACGTACACACGACCCTGTTGATAGGATCTCAGAGAATCTAATAATTTTTCAGTGGTATATTCCATGCGGTTTCCGCTATAAGATTTTGGTAAATAACGAATATCAAACTGGCACATTTTCGCGCTCGATTTAACTTTGTCCGCGCTTTAATTTGACTTGGTGAAATGTCGCGAGCCGTGTTAATGGGACTTGCTAAATTGTACGAAGTAAAATAGCATCCAGTTGGTGTCTTGTGCGAGAAAAAGTTTCCTTTCAGTGGAATTTGCACATTAGTGACATCTTGCTTGCTCTTGAGGAACTGCCAAAATGTAAATCCGGCCCAAAATCCTTTGTTCAATTTTAACTTTGCAGTTATTGGAAACTTGACTCAATTTTTTACATGTCATATATGTTAAGATTAGCAAAGATAGGAAAACCATTTAACAGATGACGACTTATTTCAGTCTTCATTCTTGTTTCTTAGCAAGTAAATATAAAGATCTAATGAAAAACGTTCAATGTAAATCATAGCAACTTTTATTATAATCTTTCATCCATTGCTTAACTTAGTTCTTTTTTTAACAGAATTGAACAGCGTTAGATAATTGTTATTTATTTTGATCTTTGGAATTTGTGAACCGACTATATCTTATAATTATATATTATAACATATCTCAAAGTGCTGAAACGGCATATTAATCTTTGAAATTCCTCACTAGATTTAAAAGTATAAAAAGTATATTTGCAACGAGCACTAAAGTACTCAGAACAGTACCCTTCCATATTACTTTTGAAGTAAGGAAATTAAATTTGTACTCCACTTTTGCATTAGTAAAATCGTTTAACTATGTTATAGTTTATATATAATACATTTTTCGTTAAAAAAATATTTTGTTTCCACTACTTAATCCAGATCCGAATATGGTCGCTTCGCTTATCTCGAAGGACAAGAATATAGGATGTACAATACATATGACGTACATTTTTATGCCGCTTTTGCACTGGTACAATTATGGCCGCATCTTCAAAACTGCATACAATATGAACTTCGCGACAACGTTCACATGGAAATTGAGACCAGATGGACAACCCTGTACGAGGGCGTAAGACAGGCACGTAAATTGAAAGGAACTGTACCTCATGACATGGGTGATCCTGGTAAGTGACTAACAGTAAAAATAACATTTTGTAAATAAAAAATGTGATACTTCACTATGGTTTTGGCTTTGTTTTATAGCTTTTTCTAAATGCATGCAGATGAGCAAAGGGCAAAATGACACTTGCAGTACTCATAGTGAATTTTTGACCGTACTGTATGTTATTCGCTGTAAAATTCTTTTAGCGAAAAAAATTGATTTGTATTTTTCAATAGACTACGCGTGTTTGTGATACTTTTTATAAGTAGATTTATTTTTAACAGGCGAGGAACCATTCAAACTAATTAACTCATATCCGATTCATGACGTATCCGAGTGGCGAGATCTCAATCCAAAATTTATCTTGAGCTGCTATAGAGATTACGTTATCACAGGGAATTTACAGCTGTTACAGGATTTATGGCCTACTATGATACAGGTTTGTTTAATGTGAAATAGAGAGCGTTGAGGATACAAATTTTGGTGTACTAATGCGCTAAATCAAAGTGTTTTTTTTTACAATTAAAGTTTAATATTCCTTCCAATTAGATTCTTGAACGATGCCTGACCTGGGATAAAGATGGCGATGGTCTAATTGAAAATGGAGGTTTTCCTGATCAAACTTATGACACTTGGGTCATGCAGGGTCCAAGGTAATAGCCACAAATTACTAGATTGTTAATATGGAGCAATCTAGGGATCGACAACGCTTTTTGAGCTTTCGTTCTTTTAAGTAAATACGTATAAACTGCAGTCCAAAATGCAGAAGCGATGAATTCGCACATGAAATTTATTAATCTTTTTGTCGAGTGATGTCACACGGTTATAAGATTTGACACGTCTGTGTTATTGTTGTGACAGTATAAAAAATGCAATTTATTTATTGCTTCTGTTCTTGATATAGTGCTTATTGCGGTGGTTTATTTCTGGCTGCACTTCAGTGTTCTATAGAAATGGCCAAACTTCTTGGACATGATGCCGATGCTAAAAAGTATGAAGAAATTTTGAAGCGGGGAAAGGTTGCTTATCAGGAGAAACTTTGGAATGGTAATGTATATAATAATATATTACAACAACAAAAGTTTGACTCATGTCAAAAAATAATAAACACATTATTTTATCGAATAGGACAATATTACAACTTTGATAGCAGCAATTCCGGTCACAGCAAATCGATAATGAGCGATCAACTGTGCGGTCACTGGTTTTTGAGGGCATCTGGTTTTAATTACGAAGCAAGAAAAAATCCTAATAATTAAATATTTTGATTATAAAAGTTGAATTGATATATAATTTTCATTAAAAATCTTTTTTCGGCAGACTTTTCCGGAGGACAGAGTTAAATCTGCGCTTAAGGTTATTTTTGAAAATAATGTCAAAAAGTACAAAAATGGTGAGCAAGGTGCTGTCAATGGTTTCTTACCGACTGGATCGATTGACAGGAAGACATTGCAAAGTGAAGAAATGTGGACTGGAATTACATATGGATTGGCGGCTCTCATGATACACGAAGTGAGTTTCGTTTTCAAGCAGTGGAGAAAAAATTTGTTATTTATCTAATATGATTCAATATTCTGTTTTTTTTTTACATTGCAAAAGGGCATGATCGAAGAAGGTTTTAAAACAGCTGAAGGAGCTTATAGAACTGTCTATGAAAAAATTGGAATGGGTTTTGAAACGCCGGAAGCACTTTTTGAAAATAAATTTTATCGTGCAATTGGTTACATGAGGCCCTTGTCAATTTGGGCTATGCATCTGGCATGGGAATCGAGAAAATTAAAAACAATGAAATAATCTAATTCACGTGAATACTCTAGTGAATTTTTTAACAACGAGATCTGCTGTAACATGTTTATGGCATTTTTAGTTTTGACTGAAAAAATAAAAAATCATTCTGGAATTGTTATTGTTCCTTGTTACATTTGACAATTATACCATTTATAGGCTCGATTTTACAAATACGATTTATTGTTGAAACTCCCTTTATCTTTAAAATCCAAATGAAACTTTTCTTTGATAATATTCCTCTGAAATAAACAATAATAAATTAAGTTTTAATTTTGTATTTAACAATATGATTAGTTCTGCGTGTTTTGCAAATAAATCAATACAAATAGCTCAAACAGACATACAAATGAAACAAGTGATTACGTTTTGTAATATCACCTTAATTATAATTAACAAGTTTCATTTTGAACATTATTTATTGTTTACTAATCATTTTCTTTTTTTGAGCAATCCAATTTTCGATACTCGTCATTTACGTACTTTAAGAATCGTATAGTTGTTGCATTACAGCAAAATATGAGTAGGATCCCCCTAAAAGCTGAAGATTGATAAACATTAAAATAAATGAAAATTATTGAAAGTCATATTTAATTACTTCAAAAAACTTTCCGATAAAAATGTTTCAAGAGTGACATAGTAAAATTTTCCTGCAGTCAAATAAATCGGTTTTTGACTACGCATCATTATAAACATTATATTCTGTTGAGAATTGCGATCGAAACTATACCAATCACAATTGTATGCAGCATCATGAACTTTTAAACTCTACAACATATAATCTTTTTAAAAAAAAAGAAGCTGGTTTAAAATATTAAAAAATTACATATCACTTTTGAATCACCTCCAGTTTCAACTCGTTTCCATGCCAATAATATAGAAATATCTGAGTCATCATTATTGCCATATATTCCATTAGTTGTAATAACTTTATTGATGGTCCTATCTGTAATACAGAATGTTTTCAATAATTATCACAAATAATAAATATGCTAGATAATGATTTCCTGACCATAATTATTCGCATCCCAACAAAGCACAACATGACAGAATATATGAAAAAGCCAATAAACATAATCCAACTGAGCATAGAATCAATCACTTGGCAAAATCTACAAAAGAATCCTTTCAATATAATAGTTAATACGTGAATAAAGGTATTACTTAAAACATGTACAAAATAATTTTTTGATGTTCCGCAATGGCCTCAGACAGTAATTGGTGAATGCATTTTTGAAGTCCAGCTTGGTACGTCCCATTCTTGCTAAATTTCATTTGTAAATCAAATGGTGCTATCTGTGTTATACTGTTTATGCTGTTATGTAGAATTCTTAAGCGTCCTATGGCAAAAAGGATGCAAGATACAAAGAAGGTGTCAAAATTAACTGTATGTAAAGACATGACAGATCCTGTGACGATCTCAACAACATAAGCAATGGCATAATTATTTGTTGAATTTAATGAAAAGGGAAAATATGCAGGAACTCCAAGCATTCTCAGATTGGGGTCCTTTTTAAAGATCATAGAAGCTATTGGCCAGGTATGCAAGATAGTGACAGTCAGGAGAGCAGACCATCCGAAGACAATTTTTATTCGTCTGGCAATATCTTCACAGGATTGTAGAATCTAGAACAAATTTTACTGTCATTCTTGTTATCATTGATTTTCCTTATTGACTTTATCTATCTAGATGACATGAGCACCAACAGTTTCATGTGATCAAGAAACAATGGCTGGATAACAAAAGCTGCATCAAGGGATAGTTGGATAAAAGAAAAATAAATAATCAAAATAACTAAAAAGAATCTCTTTTCCAAACTAAATTCATGCTTCTAAAGAACCAAAGAGAAATCCAAACCAAGATTTGTCTTTCTTCCGATACCTGGACGTTATTTTGATGACCATCTTTGTAAGTTTTTCGTACATAATTATCTATTTCGAGGACCATTTCCATAATTTCTCGACGACGAGAATAAAAAACGTAAATCTAGAATGCAAATAGAATAATGAAAAATAAACAATATTTGTATAAATGCAAATGAGCTCCATGGATTTTAAAATCAATCCTTTGATAGTTTATATGTATGTCTGAATTTTGTATTTGAAAATAGAATTTCTTTAAAAAACCAACATTACTTTATATAGTGTTCATCTTCTATAATCTTTAGATATATTATCTCCTATATCTATTTATTTAATACCTTTGACACGAATATACTGTAAATAAAGGAAACACTGATATTTTCGGATATAAATCCCCAGTCTCCCCACTCAACGAAGAGGTCGATATACTGTAGACCATTGAAAACAGTGATTACAGCGATGAGGGTCAAGCCGAGGATATATCGGGTGTTCTCGAGACGTCTGGCAACGCAGTCGAGTGGCCAGGAACCCAGACACTTGTAAATCATCACGTTGTCCCTTACGAAATTGTTTCTGTCCATATTTCCCAAGTTTACACTGTTCGAATGATAGTTCATACGATACTGCAGATTTTTTAAAATTGTACTTGCGTAACAGTCAATTTTCCTACGTTGTCAATTACACGTGCAATTACTCCGATACTCTTCAAGTCCCGTAATTCTTTTTACACCCGTAATACTCTTCCCCGTAGTGTTACATCTTCAATTGATTTAAATTGCCGGCAATTTTCAGTTGTACCACCCGCCATTTTGCGGTGGGGTTATCGAGCGATTTCTCTAGACTCTCGTATTTTATTCATGCCCCATTTCAGTCGAGTTTCTCTCTTTTTTTTATTCTTGCATTTCTCTTTTGTGCAGGCTGAGATCTCAAGATTACGTGATCCAATGCTCTGTTACACCTTTTCAAGAACCTAACCGTACTATTCATTTGAGGAATTCTAGTGATAGTTTGCAAATTGTCAAGGAACTCGTTGTATTCTTAATCAGTTGCAAATTTAATGTACTGTTCGACTCGGCTATTCAATCAAAAGGTACGTTACATCATTTGTGAAATATCTTAGGGTTAGAGATATTATAGAATGTTTTCGAAGAGGCAGTTCTTGTTTTTTTTCCCGCTGTTATATCGCTGGGTATAAATAATGGAAAATGATTGAGGAATCAAAGTATACATTTTTCTTAACAAGAAGTGGAGGAAGCATTAAGGTTTACCTGAAAATAAAATTGTAGGTGAAATAATAAGCATTGAAAGTCATAAAGATAATATCCCTCCATGATGCATTTTATTTACACATGCTTAATCATTTTTTTACACTTGTATTAAGTTTTTTTTTAAACAACAGTCTCATACAATTAAGGAATTACAATAACTTTTCTTTATTTTTACAATTAATTGTATTACTCTGTATTCTGGCAAATAGATTTTCTTAGGTGATAAAGGTTTTATTTAACCCGGAAAAGATCACGCGCCTTTGTTCTTCATTAGAAAAGCATTGAGTTGGGTTCTCTCAGACACCTCAAGCGCCTGCTCCCGCGTTAAACTATACATATTTGTACAATTCAGTCTTTCCCCATTTCTAGGACGTCCCATTATTTTAATTTTTTTAAATTGAATCTTCACTTTCGATTGCCGCATCGCGTTTGTGATTTATGAATCCAGATGCAAACCTTGTAACCCATTTAGAGAGAGGCGTAAGATTTTCCTGTTGATGAGCTGATCGCATAGATTTGAAAAATCTCCTTAGCCACTGAGATCGTGCATTAGACACTTGTGAATCTGTTTCTAATAGTTTGTGAAGATTGGAGACGTTATGGCTTTCAGATTTGGCACCGTCCACATTCGATTCCTGATAAGTTTTAGCCATTTGCTCCATGGACTCTTTTCTGGTTTCTTCAAGCCTAATGTAGTTGCTGCTGGTTTGGATGTTTCTGAAGTGTCCTTGAAATTTATTAGTACTTTCGCATGATTCATCTAAAGACGATGATTGATCCAAACAGTCAGAGTCTTGGGATTTATGCTCAAAGTGAAATATTTTCTTATTCTCGAATTTCTCCAGGATCACATAGATCAGATCTAGGAAGAACTCAAAGCTTTTTACGAGAATCTTTATGGCCTCTTTCTGGACCAGGTTACTGGCCACAATGAGGTCCTTGAGTGGCATCAAGGGTTTCTCTAGGAATTTAACAGAGAAGAGCTTTAATCCCGCCTCCCAGAAACTGCCCAGCTTCGCGTGCTCCCCTAATTCTGTCAGACTCATGACTCTTGTAACATCCAGTAGAGCCGGCAAAGGATCCAGTGTCCTTAGAGGTAGGATCAGACTCTTCAGAGAGTCCAAGCACAATTCTAGGATAATGGACCAAGCTCTCGTGAAGGACCTAACTAGTCCCTTCAGGTCAAATAATTCGAGGAGACGTTCTTTGACGTTAATGATCTTTCTCAGGATGGTTTTGGTTAGGAACTCAATCTTTTCACGAAATAGTTCACTCAGGACTTTCGGCAATGTGGCGACGGCTGACAGAAACATACGGAACCGTCTCTCCTTGTGTTCGATTGTCTTTGTGGAGAGCTCGAAGAGCTTAGTTAGGCAACTTTTGAACCAGTGGAAAGTTTCGTGATAGTGTGACACGATAGCGTTGCCAATGGCAACGATGTGAGAAATTTTCCAGTAGCCAGGAATCATCTTCAGGAACCCTGTGAGGTTCTCATAACAGGCTAAAAGCTTATAGTGTCCTCTGATCTCGTGCCAATTGGATTTCAAGTGGTTGCTCACCTTGATACAGAGCTGGGATATTGTGGTATCAGGTGGTAGGTCCTTGATCAGGTGGATCATTTTCTCATAGATTAAATTGATCTTGGAATTAGTGTGAACACCCGTGATCAATTTTTCCAAGATGTCATAGGTTACGAGTAACAAGTTCACAAGTGATTCAATGATGTTCGATACGATTGGTTTGGACCAGGTAGCTATTTCAGTTTTGGCCAAATTGAACTCGGTTTGACTCAACCCACTAAAGGGACCTAGAGGATTCAGTATGAACTCCTCAAGGAACTTCCAGGTAAGATCATGAAAATTAGCAATCAGGTGAGTTCTACTCGTAAAAGATGTCCAGTCTGTGACAAACTTTTTAAAGTCTTCGCTTTTATCTTCAGAACTAGTTTCGGACTTTTCGATCATTGGGTATACCTCCGGCTCTATAGTACCACCTTGGCGAACCAATGGCTCCTTGAAGGACTTACTTTCATCCTGATAACTCCTCACATTCGTTTCCCAGTTCTGGGAAGCACTCCAGGAATCATGGATTGCTGAACCAGCTAGGGATTTGTTCCCGGTGGAGTACATAAGACTCAAACTAGTTCCAGCAATTTGCAGAAGTCCAAGAAGTTTTTTTATAACCGCCAAACTTGTCTGACAGAAGAAAAATTTTCCTGGCAACACAGCAATACTTCCATTGGATAATAATGTGGTCAGCGCCATCTCTGCAATTCTACCAAAACAACTCATGATTTTGACAGCCAGCGCAATCACTATCGGTGTTATTATTGGAAATTTGTGTTCCAGATAAACTCGTAAAGGTATAAGGATCATCCTGGCTATCATAACCCAACGATCATGACTGTCATAGTTATTACTAAAAATGTCACTCGATTTTGGATGTCGTACCAATAAATCCTGGAAGTCATTTACATCCTTGTGAATTTTCTCAAATGGCGGACGCTCCAGTTGTTGGTAACTCTCATCTGGTATTCTTGGTAAAATATCCTTAGATATCATCTTCTGAGTAATATTTGTATTTTCCCCACATGTGAGTCCACGGCTTTCCAATACAGCCAACTTGAGAAATCCATCCTCTATTGAATCACCTGGCGATTGACTTCTGATTGACTGTAGAGTCTCTTCGTTATCACCGTACGACTCGAATAATTCTGATCGAGCACAAAGGGAATTAGAAATGGCAATGGCCAAGAAACACCCGATAATAAAAATAAGTTTCATTTTGTTTAAAAAAATGTGACAGTACGTATGAATTACGTAACAAGACTAGCAACGATTGACTAGATATTTAGGTATACACATGGTCGCGAGCAAGTACAGGCGAACAGGGTAAAATTGTCATTACTTGGCTCGATATATATGTACAAGAGATAGTTCCTGTTTGCTCAACTTTTTCCTGACTTCCTGTAATAGTTCTGTGACTCTGGCCAATAGCGTGATTCGATGTGAACTTCTGATTTCCGCTTTGAAAAAAGAAACAAGCATTCGATTTTTGCGGTTACGCAAGCAATCTTTATATCCTTTCGTGGGAGAAATGACTTACAAACAAGCTGAAGTAATTATGCCGAGTCAGCTGTGGCAAAAACCAGGTAGCATCGGTGACCGGAAGTAATACGATCCTTCCAGCTGGTTTGCTCAAATACCTAAACGAAAATTTTACACAATTTTGATTAAACGAGCAGATATTCCTTATTAAGGGGGCAGGTACAGTAATCATTTTGAAAAAATCGATTTTTTTTTGCATTTTCTAAAAGTATCCTATTTCAAAAGTATTCTCTGAAAATTTCGGACTAATCGGACCGTTTTTTATGGAGATAAGTGGCTTTGTTCAGAATGCGAACCGACGTTCGCTAGAAAATACCCGAGAGGCAAGGGTGGCTCGACGACAGTTCGAATTCAATGCTGCTGCAGCTACGAAAGCGAAGGAAGGGGAAATATATGGCCCTGGAATAGGTGATTAACTGTAA
This sequence comes from Trachelus troglodyta, assembly GCA_030142635.1. Taxonomy (NCBI): domain Eukaryota; kingdom Metazoa; phylum Arthropoda; class Insecta; order Hymenoptera; family Cephidae; genus Trachelus; species Trachelus troglodyta. The sequence goes on from JARQTJ010000302.1 coordinate 1,637,939, forward strand.
GTTCCAAAACAGATTTTTTATCTGCATGTGAATCGTATTCAAAACTTTAAACGCGTTTTTCTCGAAACCATGTTTTCGAAGTCGGTGATCACTGTAACTTGAGAACGGCTTTACCGATCAGCTGGACCTTTTTCTCATTTA
>JARQTJ010000303.1:0-118111 GCA_030142635.1 Trachelus troglodyta
TTATATAACTACTCGAATAAATATGCTCGACCCGACCAAGGAAATAGGAAAAGTAAGACAAGCACAATACAAAATGAGAGGGAAGAGAGTGAAACGAGAAGACAGAAAGGAAGATAGAAATAAAGAAGTAAAAAAGTATAAAACTAAGTAGTAGAGTTATAAAAGTAAAGAAAAAATAAGGAGAAAGATAAATAAGGAAGTAATGAATGAAACATAAAGAAATAAGGAAGCAAAGATGAAATAAATTTAAAAATAGAAGAAGGTTGGAAGTGAATATGAAGGGTGTTTCCAAGAGACCAGTATAGGAGACCGGCTCGAGGAAGAATGAGCGCTCCGAGTCCGGGCACTGGCTCAAGTACTCTCCCCCCCCATCCCCACCCCACCCACCTCCCACCACTCGCCTGCTCCCACTCGCCCAGTCCTGCGCGACAAATTGCGCGCACACAATTTTGGGCAACTTCCAGTACTTCTAAATATGCTTGGCCAGAATTTCCGATTTCTATGTATTAATATTTTACTTTATTGATTTAATAAATTATTTTAATGTTCCAACACCTAATTTATTAATAGTTCAATTTGAACGTAATTTATTTTTGATATTCTACAATGTCAATTGAGTTTTTATCTACTCTGTATATTCTACGAGATTTTGATTGAGCCTCAATTTTATATTTTGAATAAATTTGGAAGTAAATAAAGATGCAATAATATTTAGTAAAAATTGAGGTGCTACACGGGTGTCAAGTTGGCTTGCACTTTCTTAAAAATGTCTTAAAAATGTTTGAACAGGCTTTTTCAATAGATCTTACAAAGTTCTGTAGTTCCTGGTCTCGTTCTAAGGGTTGCTTTGGAAACCAGCAATGAGTGGCGGAGAACCTCTGCCCGCCAAGCTACGCGTTCGTGTTCACGTTCAGCTCGGCTACAACGGGATACGCATAGTCGACAAATAGTCACAAAATCCTATTTCCAGGCTCGCCGCTTCGATTTAGCGGCATGATTTTTGTATCGCCTAAAACCGTAGTTTTGTGCATCTCCCTACTCATCTCTGTGCGAACCATCTGAATTGAGATTTCTGTCGCGTTAACGTTGTTGCATGTAGTGGCATCATGTTAACTTCGAACGTGACATCATTGGACCTTCGCGATCCGAACCAAAATACTTTCGGTAGTGGCTATACCTGGTCCATTTGTATCATGAGGCTGCGACCAGGAACACTGCAAATTTTGAGAACTCACGTAGAGTCCAAAATCTATGGCGAACACATGGAATTCACAATGACCTCGTTTCACCGAAAACATACATTTTATTTCATACATGCATATATATATTGTACCTAAAAGTATTCACCATTCACTGCCAGAAGCTGTTCTCACTATTTCATTGGTCGTCTTTCTGAAATATGTTTCCTGGACCTTTTATTCAAGTCAATCGAGCGTGAGTGAGGGATGTGCGATTTGCTCAGGATAGAAGATGAATGATGGTCAACGTTCTACAAAGACGTCACATCCGCCTTCTCGGACCCCGTCTAAAGTAATGCGGTCAGCCTAACGATAATCTCTTGGACAAGTCCCACGCAGCATCCTTAATAATACCAAATCGCATAATAAAGCACCTGGACCATCCAAAATCCCATGGTCCAGATAATTTTGTAAATATATCTTACATTGCAGTAGAAATGCAAATAATAATATATCATCCGGTACATTCGCGCTCAGTGTACATAGTTTGAATCTGATAATCGTCATGGCGTATTCTGCTAATAATTTTCCTCCACTGATATCACACATCCGTTCGAGTAACTGTTGAGAACTCCCGGTACTTCCAGCATCCCTAAAATGAATCCAATTATATAAATGGAACCGTTTTCTGAACACAACACCTATTACTAAGTGTAGAATACCCCACTTGACGCGACGCACTTCACTTCGTCGATTTTCACTCCACTGAAGTGTAGAACCATTGTCGTTCCAGGATATTACGACAATACTAGAAGTACCCTCCTACCGTCAAAGGTGCCTGATATAACTTCAAGGTTGTCTCAGCGGTTGGTAGTGATAGTAACAAGGATGGTTCCTAATAGCAGACCCATTCAAATTAGACCTCAGCATCCCCTGGCAAAGATACATACCAACCTATTATGAATTTCTACATCCTCTGTCACTTGATCAATACTCACAGCATCTTCCAACATCTTCACTGGACCGAGGCTGCAGATTATTAAATCCTTGGAATGATCACGGATCCTCTTTACCACCTTCAGGATTATCCTCCACGGGACCAAGACCACTTCCTTAGGCTGCTGAGAGGAAATTCAGGACTTTCAAGGATCTTCGCACCTCCTTGCTGACACACAGGACCCGTCCGATGAACTCGATGAGACGTATCCTGGGGGATCATTTATTTTATCTCAACAGATGCTACAAGACAAATTACTTTGACAAAAGATATACCTGTATTTTTCTCTTTCTAAGGCAAGCTTCGGAAAAGTCTTCAGGGAAGATGGTTCTTGGCTTCGTTTGAATGATATCAACCAGCTGAATTGATTGGACACAGGTGTAAATGCACGAGGATCAATATTGAGCTTCGTTGACAGATCATTTGATGATTTTCAAAAAGTAAGGAGATCTATAGTTAAGTTTTGGGAAAGTTATGGATAAGCTATGTTTTGACGGTCAGTAACGTTAACTGGTCTCAAAGATAGCAGATGGTTAACGATTATGTTAAATTGTGAGGAGGATTATTCAGAACTTTGACCAGGTGCAAGCTTAGCGAATGAACGGCACGTGAATTACGAGCTCATTGTGAATGCAGAATGTACTCAAAGAAAGGACGTGTGTGGGATGCCTGAGGTTGTCCTGACTGATCAAAGGAAGAGCCTGATGCTGGGAATAAGGACTTCAAAATGGCGAATCTAATGGAACTGGCAAGATGGTGAATTTGTTATACGAATTAGAATATTTAAGAAATTATTTATCTAGATTCAAATGGATCAATAACCGAGCAGATAATTTATTATAAAAATTAACACCCCATAGACTTCCTGTACTGGACCAGTGAGGCTGTATCCATTAAAAGAATCATCTCACTAGGTTCTCTGCTATGTCAACAATAGAGGGAGCAAGTTACCAAGAAGCTTCCTTAAAAGTGTCGTCGCAGGGGTAAACTTACTTCTGCAATGTTTTTGAGAAGCAAAGCCGCGTCGCGACGCCGTAAGGAAGGAGGAATACGAGTAAGTGCATACGGCAGGAATCGGACACAAAGCCAAAGAGGAGAAGGAGAAGACGAAGAATGAGACGAGGTATAGGAAAGTATAAGAGTAGTGAGAGAAGAAGAAGAAGAAAATAAAAAAGCGGAAACAAGAGAAAGAAAAATAGAAAGGAAAAGATACAGTCAGAGCTCAACGACGTGAAGTTGCTCGCGGTAGGGAAAAAGTTCTCTGATTTATCAAGAGAGAAACTTAACGTTTCCGCAAACCGTTATAAATTTCCCGATACAATAGACACGATAATATTTCGCATCGATTTATTCGCCAAAAGTTCGCGCAAGAATCGCCACGGCCGCCAACGGTAACGCCTTAAGGAATCTGGTCGCACCGGAAGTCCCATACTGACGATTCAAAGACGTCCGCACGCGGCAGCCATTATGCGAAAAAGCAAGCGGCCATCTTGTCACCGACGGACAAAGCCAACTAGGGATGAAAAGAGAGTGACGTGAAAAAAAAAACTATATATAATTTTTCAGCCAAGCTGAATAAAGCGACGAAGAATAATATAAAAATCTTCAGCAAGTGCATCCTCAAGTTACGGAAAGACGTTTCTATGTAATTGACCTCTGGCAGGAACAAAGCAGCCTCCCTCTCATTAATCAACTGCAACGTAGAGCCGACGTCACGTTCCCGACGTGCTGTTGCAATGCACCGGGAGCACGATGGTCCATTTATTTACCATTAACGGCTCATTAGTGCACCGACTCTGCCGTCCTACCCTTATCCAACTGCAACTCTCCTTTCATTGCATTTTACGAATCAGCACCCCCCGGACAAATCGTCACTCCCCCTTCGACCCCTCTGCGAATATATCCATAAACACGTTTTATACCATCTGCGCGTCATTTTATTCCTTACTCACCCTTATGCACTTCGCTGCACTTTCGTTCCCCGTCGTATGCAGCTGCAGATGCACTTCCCTTGTGCAAATCTCCTGAAGTAGATTACATCCTAGGGACACAATAATAACATAGAATTATTATCTAGAAGGAAAAAAAAAATAAAAATTATGAATATTTTCATACGTACCTAGAAGGCGACGTCGGTGCGTAGAGAGAGAGCGTCGGGACGCTCCAGCGTCTGTGTGTTCAGGATGCAGCGAGCCGTGACGCGGCTGATAGATGGCAATGTCTGGAATGACATATAGACTGGTCAAATGCCGTAGCCATAAATTGCCAAATAACCGCGTAAGCCAAGAAATTCGGTTAAGCGTAGTGACCGAGGACAATATCAGTAGATATAGTCAGGTCATGGGTCAGACTCAAAAAAAAAAGAGTTCACTCGTCCACTATACCCTGGGTACATTGTCATACCTTTTACGGAGTACTGCCACACCGGAATCGAGAATGCTATTATTTATGGATAGAAAAAGATAAAGTCGACATCCCTTATCTCCTGGATGTCTGTGCATTTCCTATGATTTACTATTCATGAAACGACAGCCTCCTCGATGTTTGAAAGAAAAATTACGTAAAAGCGTCCGCAGCTGCATCGGTCATATGGAAATAATTTTTCTGTATAAAATATGTATGGGAATTAATTAACGTTAAGATTCGATTCTTTTTAATAAATTTTATCTTAAACCTCTATTTTTGTACTTTTCATTATATCGTCCTTTTCAAAGAATCCCTTGTTGCTCCTTTTCCTTATTTATCCATCTCTACCCCTTAGTCACATTCCACATAGCAATACTCGGCTACAGCAACGTCTTACTTCAAACCAATCAGAATAACTCGATATTGGATTTCCCAGACGATTCCTATGTTTATCTTCCATCGCGTTCAGAGAGCTTTTTGCGATTTTCACCAAAAGGCGAGTTCCAGCCTCTTCCACCCCTCTCCTCTTACTTTGGTCGTAGCTCACTCTGCTATACGATGATGCTCCTCCCCTCCCTTCCTACTCATCCCCCCTCCTCTCCGCCCCCCCACACACGCTTTTCAACGCATTGTTGAGAAATAATATCGAATCGCTACTCGACACTCTGATCCTCTCGAAATTGACTGATGATTCTCGCGCACGCACAATAACCAACCCCCAACAGATTACATTTAGGCACGGCAACAGAGAAAATAAGGGGATGATTCGGTTAGAGCGTATTTATTATGAATTCAAAATTACTTCTATTCCATTTTAAAAAAGCTTTTTGTACTTCGTGCATGCATATACAATATTGATGATATTCGTGAAAGCGATATATACCCGGTGCTCTTTTAAAAACGATCGGTCTGACGACAGAAGCCGAATTGGCTGGAATTAAAACTCAATTGGTAATATTCAATTTCCGTGTTTAAGTATTCCGATTGTATAGACTGTTAACTGTAAGGAGAAAAAAGAACGAACAGCGCCCCTAGCGTGTAAAGCGCGAAGCTTTAGAGTGTCAGTGAAGCTTTATCGTAACAAAGTGTACAGGGTATAGAAATGGGTACAGTGAATTGGATAAAGGTAATAGTATACCTATGCGATTCGGCAGTGTGATTCTTTTCAACAGTGGTACCAACTGTGCCGGGTTTCGCCAGCGAAATTGAAGGCACGAGCAACTTGCCGCGTTGTTAAATAAGAAATTAATTTCTTTGAAGGAAAATACATTTTTTCAACTTTTCAAAGGACTAAGCTGGGCTGTTCGCGGAAATTGTACAATTTCTTACCGAGTTTAACCAACCGGAAGCACTTCCGGACATGCGTCCGGTTATGATTTAAGCCAAACCCACCGAGGACGACTTACGCCAGACGAAATCCTTTATTCCCAGATGAAAATGGCTGACTGAACGGCAAAAGGTCCTTTTTGCCCACCAGGAGACTCAATTTGCTCGAGTGAAGTAATTGTCTGTGAAGCCTTCTCTTGGATTTCTTTCTTTTCTATTTTTATCTTTTTTCTCCACCCATTCTTCCTTCCTCTTCTGCTTTCCGTCACTTCCCAACCCTTGGCTCTTTCTTTAGTTAGGGATCAGGTATACTTCGTTCTCTGCTATTACCGCTACCACTGTCATTCTTTCGTCGAGTGTTTTTTATTAGTTTTTATACAAATATTTCATTGCGATACTTTTTGATTGACATTTTTATTCATGTATATCTTAACAAAACATTTTTCGTTTCACACGGTAAATATAATTAGGGAGTAAAGACTGTAGTATAATTTCGTTACGTTTCGTTTTTTCTAGTTTCCTGAACCTATCATTTTAATACAATACAAACGAACTTCAGTAGACGCAACCGTTCGCATTAATAACGTAGAACAAGAAAAGGGAACACGAGGCGCCTCCTCCTTTATATTCTACATAAATATGTCGATTCCATAGAAGCGACGAAGAGACTCGTGAAAAAGTTTTCCCAGCAAGCGGCAAAACGCGAAACAAGCAATAGCTTAAAGGGCAAAATAAAGTAGAACAAAAATTACCCAAATAGCTTAAAATTTATGGACGAGTTACGAAAAGCCATTTAAAACATCACTACGGCGATAATCACATCATAAATCATATTTCACCCCTTGTATCCAAAAAAAATTCGAGCATATTAAGAAAAAATTCCTTTCATTAAGTAGCTAATAATAAAATTAATAATCTCGGCAATAATACCAACAATAAGGCAGGAGTGAGTAAAATTAAAAAAAAAGCTCTATTGTCATCCCCCTTAGCTACCCTCGCGGCAAGTCACAGAAGAATAACACTCGCCTCCCTATGAGTTCCTACCGTCGTTCATCCCCTTACAGGATAGTTGGAAGATCTCGAAGGATGCTGGCTGGACCAGAATGTTTGGATGGGACCAGCAGAGGTCCCGGAGGCAGGAAGTTTAATTACGTGGAGGCGTGATGGTCGCAATGGAAGCTTGTACGTCTGGCATAGAGTATACAGTATAGACATAGAGAATGGTCCAGCAAGTAGTTCATCCCCTCCTCTCTTGGTCCAATGTACCCGAGAGTCATCTCTGTCATTGCCGTTGTGTCGGCCGTCCCGGAGCTTGCAATAAGCCCGCGATCCTGAACTCGGTGACAATAATATTTATCTTGGTCCAGAGTTCGCTTCTCCAGCTTCCGTTTTATCCAGTGAGGATAGAGAAGAAAAATGAACAATGTATACCATAGGAGAAAGGGGTTGGAAAATTTTCAAGCGTATTGCCGGGTGCTTTTTACGTCACAAAGTTTAAGAAGGTGAACGATACTTTTAAGGGTGAAATTTTTACACCCCCAACCCCATCAACCGTATTTACGGGGGATGATTTTACTAGGTTACGTTTTACCCTGTAAAAATATTTTATCCATTTTTACCAAGCGACAGGCGTTTCACTCGAGGACTCCTTACCCGTACTTCGTATGGACTCATTGCGGAGTCTTCGTAGCAGCGACTGAAATTGTACATGCTACGTGAAAACTCGCCTAAGGGATGACGATAAAGGTGAGATCGTGGAAATCGTAAACGACCTTTTCACCCTATATGATATTATGACTCGGGGTAGTTTGAGGAATTTCGAGCGGCTCGACATTTTCGATAAATTTATAACCCTCGGTTGGTAGCACTGTTACCAGTGATCCCCTCGCGAGCTACAGTCACCGATAGGGGATGATGGGGGCATTTTCACATTTAAAATTCTTCACGTACTCCATATGACTCACACGTGACGACCGTTCGAATGCCAGAATCGACGCTCTTCCTCCGACTGTACCTATAGAGCCCACCCTTGTCGCCGTTGGAAGTGCTGCTTTACTTGAGGGGGTTGGTGGGGTCCAACCCTTGATAAAATAGAGACGGTCTTAAGTATACGACGTCCTATGTGTATTGTGCGTATTCGATACACGTACTGACATTACGTTAATAAAATAGATTATAGTGTCAACATTACTCAACGTAGCCATACCACGTGATACATACCCCCATGTACAATATCTGACCCAACTCTAGTTTACCCTAATGGGGATGAAGTCGGGATATATAGGGTGTATAAAAAAAATGGAGAAACAGACACCCTTGAAAATGACTATAATATATTTTAATGTACTCGTGACATTTTTATCATCTCTCTTCCTGCTCCACCGAGAGATAAATTGTTGATAAATAATAATTCTGAATTTTGATCGAGTAGCTAAAAAAAATTGTTAAAAATCGTAAGAAAAATTACAATATTTTTTTTTCAAATCAGACCAAATTTTTCACCGAGTCCCACGTGCATCTCTAAAATTACGGTCATGAGTCACTATCTAATTTTATTATCAGACAGTATCAAAGACTTATAACCTGTAACAGAAGACTGATCCTGATCACGTAGAATCCCAATGTTCAGGTATAACGTTGATCCGTTCATAACAGTGACTGGCACTAGGTACCAGGATAATGTCTGGATTCGTATTCCCACGTGGTGCCAAGATGATGCAGATCCGTCGCCATTATCGGTGAAAATCCGCCCATCGAAAACGTGATACCCACCAGCTACGGAACGTAAATCAAACTGATCCGCAACACGATGGCTGTTGTCTCCCTTGGCGGAAGCGTTTTCGTGGTTGAGGATGATGCGCCAGTGTGTCATTCCTCCCTTGAGAATTCATGCAAAGGGATGCTGTGATCTGTCTCTCTCTATCGAGATGCTCTTGTCTCCCGGAACTCTATCCTGTCACACATTCTGAGAATCGACGGAGCGAAAACTTTCCAAACAACTGCCCCCCTCTTCTCTCACTTCCCCTCTGCCTTCCTTCAGCCAGTCCATTCGCTCACTTCGGGATACTCGAGATATGTACCACAGCCTCACCTACGTCAAACGGAGTTACGGAAAATCGAATGGAAACTCGGCCGTATTAGATTCCCAATTTCGACCACTCTCCTGGGAAGTCACCAGCTTTCCGCAGGAGCCCCAGCACAGTAAATGAGTCCTGACAGCTGTCCGCAGGAATCTGTATATACGCGTAGCCAGCCATTCGGTAATATGGCGGAGGATTCGATGGCAAATTTAGTTAGTTGATTAATCAATCATAGAAATTTATGTATACGAGTATATAGGTATGTATATGTATATTATGTATTAAGATCATCAGTGCCAGAGTTCTAGAATCGTGAGGATGGACCAGGGAGACGTTCGTTCTGGTGATCCTGGGGTATTGACTAAAATCTGCCTTACCTACTGTACCAGGAATCTGTTCATAGAGCCCTAAGAATAATTAGACATTTTTGAGAATCGCCTTTATTGGCTGACGAAATGACGTTAAGGGTGAATATTTTAGTTACTGAAGTTTTTGAGGGGTCTTTATGGGTTATTAAAATTTTCATTCCATATTTTGGATTTGGATGCGATTCGTACGGTATGTGGAAAATAATTGTTCACTGTTATGTCGCGTTTTGGACGTAATTCAAAGATTTTCAAAAAGCACTGGAGATAATGGTCTTAGAGTGAATAGCATCAGTTCGCTTAAAATCTACTTTTCCAAAATTCCCTTTATTCGACGAATAAGACCAACAAAAAATCTTTTGATAAGTATACCAGACCGAACGGGGATCAAGAAACTTTGAAGTAGGGTGTAAGCTTGACTTTAAGGGTATAAAGTAAAAGATATTGCTACCCACTGAAAGAGTACGTGGGTTTAAGGGATGCGAAAAAGTTGAATGTGAAAAAAGTAGTAGACACCATAAAAATGTCAAAATTCCTACAGCACAAGGGCGATATTGTGTATAAAGTTTTAAATGAGGTTAAAGTAGATACAACAAAAAATGTTTATCCCATGAGAAATTGTCATCCAAGTTTGAAAATGCACCATCTACGCAACATGGAAAGAGGCAATTTAAATTGCAGGGTGTTAAACCGCAGCAATGACGCTTCTAAATTACTGGATACTTACCGTCGTACCGAAATTCTGCATTGCGACAAGGTGTTACGTTCAGAAAGTCCGTTGTGAACGAACCATAATACAAAAAGGTCTATTACAGAGTTTCCTTGTATATACTGTTATTCTTTCTTCTTAGCTTAAAATTATCATATTCATCGTCAACCATTTATAAGACAACCCTATAGAACAAATCTGTTTGTCAGATTTTTATGGTTCACTGGTTGATTTGTTAATGACGTGAATAAAGAGGAAAATATGGTTGGAATTTGGTACATGGGTAATTAATAATATATATAATAGTTTGATACAATATTTGGCAATGCGTTGATGGGACACACGTTATACGTATATAGAAACATACATTTTATTATAATAATTTATAATAATTGTTGTATTCACAATGAGTATGGGCCATAACGTTAACGTAATTAAATGTACAAACTGGTCTACAGAATATTAGCTATATGCTAATAAAGTTTTGTCACTAATCATAGGTGGTAACATATGTATAATTTTGCATATTCCAAAAGACCGCGACGACCCTAACCCTTTCACCCTTTGACGCGATAAGTAGAGCGCGCCCTTTCATTCTGTAAATAAACCACTGAAGGCTCGTTCAAAAAAGAGATAAAATATCCTCACTAGACAGAGATACTAAAAAGCTGCACTACTCGCTGGCTTGGCCCATTTATTTCAAAAGGAGTACTCTCATTCGTCACTCGAGTCGCCATGTCTGACCTCCTTCGGTTTTACCCACTTCCACGCAAGGACTTCAATTCGCAATGAATCGTGTATCATGAATTCGCAACGATCGCCAAATTTAATTTATCAAGCAGCATAGCTCAGCAATTCCCCCAGGAATTGTTCTGTCTACCCTTTTAGGCTTACTTGGAAGAGTAAAATAAAAAAGGGGTTTAAAAAAAAAACTAAGGAGCGAAAAATAAAAAGGCCCTCGATACATAGAGAAGGAGAAGAAAAATGGCAAATCTCGTGGGCACTGGAAACGAGGCGAAATATTGAAATGTTACGAATATCCGAAAGTCGATCGATAAAGATTTTACCCAAATCTAAAAACTACCCTTAGCACTGTACCTATCACACAGACCAATAGGAAATACTATGAGATGAATCTGGGTGACTTTAACGTTCAAGGGACGTTCGGGACATACGTTTGTTCTGCACGTGAATTAAAAGTGAACAAGAACAATGTCCCTGCCTGGGACATGCGATATTAAAATGATTTTTGGCTGCAGAGCAGCAGGGTGTGATTGCATACATTACCTTATCAATAGTTCGCAAATTTCAAAACTCGTTTCCAAGTGCTCGTACGCGTTTACATAGAATCCCAAAGTTTCGATGACGTTTCCCCGCGGCGTTACGGTACGCGAAAACAAAGGGAAGGAGAATGAGGGAAGAATGTAGGATGCGAAAGTCAATATTCGCGAGCGAAGACAAGCCCGGTTAATTCAGTCAGGATTCTGTGCCTCGAGGGTGGCCGTAATTCTGGAGAAACGTATATCCCTCCTGGATATCCTTTCGAGAACTTTCATGAGTCTAGGTAAATATCTTTGCTCGCGTCGAAATTGAATTTGCCAAGTTAACTAATCCTGTTGCAGTTGCAGCATCCGGACCCGTGACGTATTTCTTTTTTTTTTCATCACCCTCCTCCAGCAACCCCCTTTAAACGTAAACTAACTTAAGCGTCCACATTGCTTTCTCCCTCTCTCTTCAAAACTTTCGACCTTCTACCTTCGGCTATCTTAAAGGCTCGCCCCATCCCAATCATCCTTGGACCACTTTGACCCAGCCGTCAGTTCGCTTTATTAAATTCTGTCAAATAACATTATTGGATGCGAACTCGATGCGTAACGGAAGGTTAGGAAGGTGGAAGGTTAAGAAGGTTATACAGGGTGTGCAGAGGGGCAAGGTAGGTAGAATAAAGGTACAGGTTCGTTTTCAATTTTGAATCACGTGCCAGCCAGCAGAATGTCCTAAAACCTAATTTTCTCCATCGTAATCTTCTTATACATCTTGCGTTAGGTTAGGTTGAAGGTAAGAAGGTAAGTAGGTGGGTGGGTGGGTAGGTGGGTAAGATACCTTTTAATTTCGTCTGCGAAGAACCGACCACTTGGTCGCGACTAGTTAGTCAATTCAATAAAACCTCGTTAGAAGTTTAACGTGAGGTACCTTGCGAAGGTTGAAGGTAGAAGGTTGAGAAGAGGAGGACCGGTGAGTTTGAACGAGCTTAAGTTTTCGTGGCTACCACGGAGAGGCTGCTCAATATGCATAGGAAGAGGCTAAATTGAAATCTGCGACCAAGTAAAACTCACCAGAGCTTCTCCTGCCGCTTCAACTTCCTCTACCCCCACTCTTTTCTTACGTCACTTCCCTTCGTTTCCCACGTTTCCTTATTTCATTAATTTAATTTTGATACGTATTTTTTTTCTTTTTATTTTTCCTCCCCAATCATCACGTCTCCTCACGTCCATCAGTTTTCTACGAGAAATAATTGCGAACCGAAGAAATTCTCAAGTTTTTATTTCCATTCCACTCCCACTTCACTCCCCTTGCACAAACCCCCCTCTTTCCCTTTTTTTCTTTTTTTAAATTCAATTTTCTTTATGCTCTTCTTTCGTTGGGAACATTCGTCGTACCCCCCACCCGACCGTTTAAGGTTAACCGAACGACGCCCGGCGTCCTTTACCAGCGTCATCGCGCCTTCATCGTTACCTCCGTGCTTTTGTACAAAAAATTCTTAATAGAGTTCTCATTTACCTTGGCACCGTGTATATCTACCATTTCATTATCGACAAAGTCCTATCAATTAATTATAAGCTAATTATATGAGAAACGCGCGGACACGGCTTCCTCGCACGAGATCAGTTATCATTGTCGCTCAGGGCAACTTTGTTTTTTAAGAAAAAAAAATAATACTTGCGTTTTTCTGTATCCGCGACGTTTTTCGACCATGTCTATATACTATATACGCATACACATGCAGCGTGTTATCCAGTTCCAATGCACTGGACCGATCGAGAAACAGCTGTTAAATCCAGCTGGATAAAGCCCTGAATATATATATGTATATATATATAATAATATTAATATATAAGTTTAGTGAGCTATGTTGCTTTCCGTTTAATAGGAAAAATATATTTACACGGTTCAATATTTAATAGGTATCTGATCCGGGGATGGTACGACAAGGTTTTCTTTTTTTTTCCTCTTACGTCTTGAAAAAAAAGAGAAAGAGTAATCTTCTTTTATTTTTATTCTTAATTAAACTACGTATATAAAATAATATCCAATACGTATACCAAAGCAAAGGAGGAACGACGCGTAGTACTGGATGATCAATCGCGACTTCTCTTTAAAAGTGAGGATATGTTTCGTACGTATTAAAAAAAAAAGATAAAGAAGAAGAAGGAATAGAATAAAAAGAAAACCCGAGGCAATAATCCAATCGTACGCGGAAAAAAAGCGTCGAGCATTAACGTAGCGTCGCTCGGCCATTTTACTGGGATATATAAAGATAATAGTGAATATTTACAGGACCCTTTAATTATTTCTTTTTCTTTTTTTTTTTCACTTCAATCACGCACCCTTCGAATAACATTTATCAAATCGTCAACCCTTAACCCTTAAAACCCACATTCTCTCTTTTGATTCGTCCGCTTCATTCTCATTGACGTCATCACGCACGCCATCCTAGCTAAGTTGTCGGCCATATTAAAGCACCGTTCACACAGTGACGATACTAAAAAAGGAAAAAACTCAAGAAAACTCTCGACCTTGGTCCGCTCTCTTTTCCTGTGTACCCTTACTGCCGAAAACGCTAGAGGACTTTCTAGTGGGGAATTCGAATCAAATAAGAGGGGGAGATCCTTACGATGCTACGCAAGCACCCCTGAGCCAACCCTCTACCCTTATATCCTCAACCCCTCTTTTATTCCGTATAAGAAGGAGGAACGAGTAAAAGAGAGAGAAGACAAATCCTCTCGACCTTTTACCCTATACTATATATATGTATATATGAGACGTTAAGGATCCACCCCTTTAACTCTAATCTAACGCACACATATGTACACACCGATATACGCACTCGTAGGTGTATTTTCACTACTTCCGGTTGCCTTGCGCGCGCAAATCAAAGCTCACCGTGAGGACGTATAAAGAATATTTAAAATAAACGCAAAGTTATCGGGGCGCTTTGCACTTTTTCTTTTTCGTTTTTGAAAATACCTCCAGTACCATATATTAATTTTGCGCAACGTTACAAATGTCAATTGGGACAGCATAGGTCGTGAAAGAAAAAAGTGAAATAAAAAATTACCTTCGGAACAAGACTCACCCTTACATTCTATTTCTCTTTTTCTCGATCAACGAAAAGAGAATCCGCACCCTCTCCACGGTACCTCAGACCGATATAAAAGCCTACCGCACTCTTATCATTATCATTAAGCTTCTCTTGAATCCGCTTCCGGTTTCCCCTTCTCACTCGATTCGTTCCCCTTTGATTCCTGCCAGCCGGGCGCGATGCCCGAAGTCGTTCGACTAGAGCGTCTCCAGGAGATTCTGGACCAGTAGGGCTGGCGCCGTCACCCTGGCCTTGCCCTTCCTTGGCTGACGGCAGCTCCGCACGTTGCACCGGGGCGCCCTTTCCAGCTGTTCCGATTTGTTACTGTCCTGTTCCAGCTGCACGGACACGCTAGCCACTCGTGGCGTCGAGCAACCAGTTTCCTGTCACAGAATGGAGACATTTATTTGCCGAGGTGTACGAGTACCATCGGCTGCCGTGGGTTGGCGCCACTGGCGCTTCGCTCGATTCTACCGAGAGAAACAGACGAGAGAAGAAAAAAAAGAAAGAAAAAAGATAATAAAGGCTAAAGAAACAAAGAGAGAGAAAAATCCCTGTAACCTGGGTACAGTGTCCGTTTTATCACTGGCGATGCTCCAAAACCTACGACTGTACGGGGTGGGTCGTAAATTCGCACAAAGGCATCGGACGAGGACGAGGTGCGTGCTTCCTAGGCATGGTTCTTCTCGAACGAATCCAGCATATTTGCGATAATTATTAGAGACTTCGTCGGAGGAGCTCCAACGGCCGACTGAATTGCACAAGTTTTTACGACGGGAAAGTCTTAACGTGCACCAGGTTGGCTGAGCAGTTGGTTTGCTGAGATTCGGCCGTTAACTTGGGACAGGGCTGACGGTATATATATTCGTAGAGTGAAGAGAGGACGCAAGAGAAGCTCAATGACGACGGGCGAAGTGGAGGAGGAAGATGCTCAGAGTTAGGGGACGCGACTGGTTCTAATAGGAAACTACGTGAGAATCCATTCAATTAGAATTATGAGCGCAGAATCCAGCTGCACAGTGCAACAATCTTAATTATTACCTGGAATAGGATTTTGCAAGCTCATCGTGACAGTGGGACTTGGGCTGATGCGTTCCAGGTACAGGATCATCAGACCGTTGTGGATCTGATCGGATCAATAGTTAGTACCTGGTTCACGTTTTTCCCTATTTTCAAAAATATTGACAGTTCATGTAAGAGCGATCAGACGCAGATACGATCTCGCGACTTCGATTCTTTCATGACGTCTACGCTGGTCTATTCAGCCCATGGTTAAAAATTCTCCCGACCAAGAATCAATCGTGGTACAGAGTCGATCAAAAAGGGGTTAACTTTTGGGTATGCCGAGCAAAGTCTCTCAGGGTGAAACTGCATTGTTGAATATATGGGGGACAGCTCGGCGTCTACCATATTTCATTATCTATTCGTGTGCATCGAGGTGCACCGGGTATATAGGTGCATTGGCATCGCATGAATTTCACTGAACTTTGTTATTCATCCTTGTGAAAAGGAATGCCCGTACGTCCTCACATGCCTGTGTAGCCAGTTAGCTAAGCAGCCATATAAGAAGGACAAGTGTATTGGGTGGGGCAAAGGGGGGGAGGCGTCGCGACGCGAAAACGCATAGTCTGGTTACAGGGAAGCTCGCCAAGTATTTCAGGAACTTGAAATGCGAATAAAGGGATGATACGGTACACCGGCGAAAGCCTTTGGCCGCAAGTGCAACGAAAGTGCAGCAGGATGGTGCATCGGTGAGAAAATGAATTCCCTTATAGACATTATCCCTAGTAAAATCAGAAAGTAAAAATCAAAAGTCGAGAATAGGGACTAGTAAAATTCTTGAGCTCGTTTAAAAACGGGCTTTAATAGATGCTATCGTTCGCATTTTTGAAAATTCACTTGCATCCGCATCGGAACGACGATAACGAGCGATAATAACGCGACGCCCTTACTTTGACGGAATACTCGTTAGGAATGGATGGGTATTTCTTAATTACAAAGAGAATTCCCACTGGAGTAAAAAAAAGAGAAAGAAAAAAAAAGTACGAAGAAAAGTATTTTAAAAAAATCATGAAAGAGAGGATAAGGGGATGAGAATGAGACGAAGAACAGCGAGTAGATATTTTAATTAAGATTTGCTCTCGAAATTCCAAGTCGCCGTTACGTATCGGTGACATCAAAGAATTTTCACGTAATAAATTACTTTAATCGGACTTTCTTGACACGCAATTTTGACGCGGTTTTTTTTTTCAAGTAACCGTGAAATTATATTTATATAAATTATAACAATTATCTTCCTCGTTTGCTCGACTCGTTACCCCGAACCACAGCTGTTCTTCGTTTATTTACATCCTCGTTGATTAAAAAAAATTTTGAGTTGACTAATTTAAAATTGGAAAAAGAATTTTCTTACTCACCGACAAACACAGGTTTCGTTGATGCGCCCTGCGTCGTGATTCGCTCTGAAGTTGCCAGGCCCGTATATATAGGTCACCACGATATATAAATCCACCCCGTCGTGCACGCATCATAAGGTGCCATCTGAAAGAAATATAATAACATTATCAGGTCATTTCACAGAATATTGAAGACGTAATGATTCTTTCATTCGAACGACACCCAATATAACGCATGAGCTGCACGATTAAGGGGGGGTGAAGAAAAAATACCCCAAAATTGCCCTCGCTTAGAACTCACGTATTTTCGTATCAACATTAGACACTGTACTTAGGACCAATTCGATATTCATTATCATATGGAAACAGTGCTATCACCCTGTACTTCAAATTCATTTGCTTCCGTCATTATATACTCATCATAGTCCTTTCACACGCTTACTAATGGATACCCAATACCCAGTGACGCGTGAATTATTCAAACTATATTCGTAGGAAATACATATTTTTTTCTACACATTTTTTTAGCACCAATGGTCCCGAACGTTACGACCACGCGCGAATCTAGGATAAATTTTATTTTACTCTCCTAATTATACCTGTAAACATAGTCGAACTCATAGTTACGTAAGAAACATACTCAAAAGGCACGTATGAGGCACTACGGATACACTGTACTTTATTTTCTGCGTCCAGTTGTTTCTCCCTATTTTTCACGGGGTATAACGAGCACCGTGGTAGGGGTTGACAAGGAAATTTCATTTGGAGTTTTTATAGCCGCCAGCTACCACTCTCTGTACGTACTGTCAAGGGGTGAAGGGTGGGTGGGGAGGGGGTGGGTTCTGAAAGCAGGCATGTGCGATACGACGTGTGACAGAAAAAAAAAGCATTCACATTGCATCCACTTGAAGTTGAGGACTCTGACGGATCAAAATATCTGCCTAGAGAGAACCTGGCGGAATTTATCGAAACTCAAGAGAACGAATGAAAACTGTGAAATGACAGTGGTAATTTTTTTTTTATTTCAGCGTTTCCAATCGGCGATTTTTCGTTATATCGGAGGGACATTTTTAAAAGTACAGTGATAAACGGTGAAAACAGAGAAAAATAGTATTTACGTATATCAATACGCTGACTATACACGGGTCTGAATGTATAATTCAACTGTGAACTAGGGATTCGGTCGGCAGCCGTTCGATGGGTGAGTTTTCATGGCGATCTGGCGAGAAAGGGGCGTGGAGGTAAAGGGGTGGTACGTTCCGGCTGCGCGTATAATCCGGATCGTTATCAAAGTTGTTTCGGGTAACGCGTACGCTCGATAACGCTTGATAGAAACGCATCGAAACCGGATGAGTTATTTTTCATTTTCATGAAAATTTTCGTCGCGATTTTATTGAGGAAAAATAAAATACGTTGTGATTAGGTAATTTTTTTTTCTTTTTTTGTCAAATATGTATTGATTTCATTAAAAAAAAGACGCACTCTCATAGTCCCTTCGTCGCTGTAGTTTATTTCGGGCGAACGGACTTCGCGTATATGCTGATAACTAGCTTGGTGATGTCCTGGTGGATTAAGGGTAGAAAATCGTGCTGCCATGTTGTAGCTATGTACCGGGTGGGTACCTAGTTTGTATCTATGTATACACGACGTGTGACGGAATCAGAGAAGGTAAAGTTAATGGCTGCCACGTCGATGATATCGGCCCTCGGTGCTCGCTGATAGATAGTATGAAACACGAGGAGCTATGAATTATAAAGTCGAGCATTCCCTGTGGTAGATAAAGGTCATCGAGGATGGATCGAAGGGGCGAGAATACAGTATGGTTATTCGGTTATAATGTCAGGGTAAATTAGTGGAATTATTAATAAAAAAATTTTTTAATGAAATTATAGTCAGTTCGTAAATGACAAGACAGCTGACGATAAATTCGATTATTAAAAAAAAAGTACTGCTAAAGGTCCGTCATGGGATATTACTTATTTATCTAACGGGAACTATGCGTGTTTCATTTTTCATGGAAACAACGTTGAAGCTAGGTTCAACTCGTGAATATGTGATTTATCATACACAGTCAACATTAAACGGAAGCAGCGTGGACGTTATCGAAAATTTCGAAATTATTATCGGTGTAACGATCAATTTTTGTATTATACATGTCTTTTGTTTTCTCATTTTATATGGTGGTTTTTGGATTTAAAAAATCTTATTTTTCACCAATAGACCAGCAGCTTGATATCTGCTTCGACGGTTTAAGGGTTGAAATAGGACGATCTAACTAAGGACGAAAGAGAAAATTTAATCATTAAAGAATTGGACTTTTTTAGAGGGATGATAAGAAAAAAAATGTTTATATGAAATTAACGAGGGAAACTTTTTGTATGTATAAAAAATATAAAGGTAAATACACGTGAAAATGAATATCACGAGTTCTCTGTAAACGACAGTTTTCCGTGAGGGAATCGCTAAGAAAGAAAAAAAAAATTACCTCGTTCCACGTACGGGTAAAGCCGCATTTTCATAGCCGGCGAGGTTTGGTTAAATAAATAAAACGTTAAGCCGCGACACGAGATTCGCGGTGGTAAAATTTTGTCGCTCATTTAACGTGAGCAAATCGCGCACCACAGTTGCATTTTTCGTATCCATCGAGCGACGCGTGTCGCATGAAAAATCGATGTAATTCGCGTATCGCTTCATAGAAATAATCGCGTACGCTTTCTGAGCGGCGCAAGAGAAAGGGATTTTATTTTTGCGGTGAAACCCATCGCTAGAATTTCACCTTTTTCCCACAGAGTCCCCTTTTCATCCCTTATTTTTCTTTCTTTCTCTTTTTTACATCTTTTACACTTTCACCCTCGCCAAAGGCTTGCGAAAGAAGAACCAGACGGAAGAAAAATTGCCGCATCCCCGGAAAGCGTGTTAGAAACGTTCCCAGGAAAATTAGAAAGGGTGGCGCGAGAGGGTTGAAGAGCCACGGGACGGGGTGGTGAAAAGGGGTAGCAGGGGTAGTAGTAGTACCGGTAGGTATAGGTACCACTGTAAAATATAGTCAATACGTTACAAAAGGCAAAAGCAGACACGGCGCACAGTATTATTATAGGGGTTGCAAAAATTTCGCAGGATATATTTAACTTCAACGAGTGAACGTGTAGCGTGCCATTTCGCGACCGACGAGATTCATATTTGCATTTAAAATCGAAAACGCAGCGGCGCATCTGTCAAACGATGCATATTGAAATCTCAGGATCTAAAACCAACCCTTCCTGTTCGGCAACCCTTGACCCATACCCACTTCGACCGACAGCCCTCTACTCGGCCCATACGATTCCAAGGGTGCGTCGCTCACGCGAGCCACCCTCAACTGCAAAAACAGTCTGATTCGGCCGGGGTCAAATTTAGCGTGCATGTTTTATGGGGGGTTGTTAGTTCAGAGAGGGTGGGAATTATGGCCGCAGAAAAAGCCCAAATAACTGGCCATACTTTTATCCCACCCTGTGTAACACTATTGTATCAATCATGATACAGTATCCAGCGTTGGCTACTTTCGTGACGTATATATAGTCGGTTCACTCACCTAGTGATCAGCTGGTGAACTCTTGGCCATTGACCTCTCGACCTCAGAATCCTGGCTGTGCCAAGAAGGGATGCTCGGTGCGATGGCGAGACTTCCATACCCTTTAGGTAATGTTTGAGGGATGGAAGCCATTTACCTGAAACACCAAAAATATCCTTCGTCTCAGTCTAGACGTATAACAGGTTGACAAACCTGTATAAACGAATAACAGGACTTGACAGAGTCCTGTATACCCAGTGTATTATGGGGTTTTCAAACATCCCCGAATACATAGGGGATGGACTTTTGTTACTTTTTTTTTCACCCACCGTTTCCATAAAGCCACGAGGCGTATTCCGCAAGATGATCCGGACTTCTGGGTTGAAGTCTGACCACGTGTCTCAATAAAGCTCCAGTCCCAGAGCCAGTCGCTAGTCTGGCCAGGACCAAATAGGCAGGCGTATATGCAGGATCCAAGGACACGCACTTCTGAAGCATCTTGATACATTCCTCGGTGCGATTTGTCTTTCTGAAAACAGGAAAGAAAAAGTTTTATCATTAATTTCACAAACAGTCCAAAGATCCGAGGAAAAAAATTTTAATTTGTTTTTGGGTCAAAACTGCGGTACCTGAACTGTACTGCCGAATTATTTTAACAGTAAAAATAAGCCAAATAATTTTAAACGCCATTCGGAAGAAATTAATAGTTTCGTTCGACGTAGCAATAAAGAAAACACAACGAACACGGTAATTGCTCGATAACGACAGTTACCCGGAAGTGACGCGACTGTTTGGTTTTTATCGGTCACGAACGGTACTGGAATTTTAAGAGCTGCTTCGATTTCACGTATCCCATCAATGGGCTGATATACATGTACAGATCCTGCCTAAATTGATACCTTAGAAAACTGATCGATCTCAGACCTTAATTTTATTATTAATCAACGAAGATGCTATTCAAAGCCAAAATCCATTTCCGGTTTTAAAGCTCAGAGGAATCTGTACACAGAATGACGATAGTCAACCAAAGATCTACATGGATATAAAAATGAAAATGAATTAGAAAAATAAATGCCAACTTCAATTTAAATGATTTTCAGAAACACGTCGCTCTCATGAAAACCCAAAGCAACCTATTATACCGCCTCGCAATAGCCGAGGCTCTACGGGCGTTAATTAAACTTTAATTTCGACCGCGGCGTCGGAATTACCAGCACGCAAGATTTACCGTCGAAAATACACGAGAGCACCGTTTCGGTCAATAAAACCCTGATAAAACGTTTCGCGCTATCTGCAACTTTATTCGCAACCAAGTGCCTCGACAATGGCGTAATGACGTACATAGAGCAAGGAAACGCGTATCCCCGTTCTATATAAACAGACCCAAAGCCTGTCTCGCGCTCTGCTGTACCAGCACAGTACAGTGCTACACTGTTATCCGTTTAATGAGAAATTCCGTATCAAGTGGAATTTCATTCTCTCATCCACGTCCAGCTCGTCCTCTTCACGATTTGTAATCCCCTAATTAGGATTGCGTCACTATCCCACGAGCTAATTAAAAAATCTATTACAATACCATTAACACTAATTAACAGCAACGGCAAGGCTAATTCGGCACATACATATCACACTGTTAGGTCATACCTGTACAACTGGCCCAGATTGTAATGCGCGTTCACATGACCAGGTTGGGCATGGATCGCAGCCAGAAAGTGTTGCTCGGCCTGATCGCCGACGGTCAAAGTTCCCAAATTATTATGGGCACTTGCGTAAGAGGGCCAAAGCCTGTAAATAAAAGACAAAATTACACGTAAATTCCCACAAGTGACAGGCCAGTCGCGGTACCGGAGGAATAACGAAATTATCGAATTTCAATAAAGTCCCGACAAAGAAAGTTCACGTGGACAAGAAATAAAATTTTCCCAGAAAAAAAACTAGAGCAGTTACGTAATTGCAGGTTAAAAAAAATGTTCACCTAATGTATACCCCATTTGGTAAACTCCATTGTGGGACCTGCTCCGCAGGACTTTTAGCGTGTATTTTGATATTCATGAGAGCGGTAACTTCCTAATGTGGCTGAGGTGTGGACTCACCCTTAATGTTATTCACCGACGTTACTATTCTTCGACGTTACACCGAGCGTTAATGGATTGAAATCAAGCGGGACTTAATAAGCGTCGCGACGTCGTAATTCATGTATCGTCAGTGACAGTTAACGAGGTAAATTAAAAAAATTAATTAAAACCGAGTAAAATTAAAAGTAAAAAATGTACGAATAAAAGGCCTTTTATCCAAGTCATAAATGCCGAAGCAACCGAATTAAAATTATTATCACCATTAAATCGAAACCGACGTTAACGCGACGTCGGTTTCGTTTAATCAGCAATCAATGACGGTATCAACGTTAAAGGATTAAATTCTTGAGAGCCAATAGAAATGACCGTACAGATTATTAAATCACAGCGGAAACAGTAGCGATTGGTACCGGCTTACACGCTCCGTTAAATAGCTAATGTCATTAAACGGGAGATCCGTATGCGGGAAGAAGGGTGGGTTGCGCGTGATTCTGTGAGAATTGTCTGGCTACAGAGTTTCCATTAAGCCCTGTGTAGGCAATGGAATATGAATAGCACTGTACATCCTTACTTCGTATACCGAACCCTGATGTGCTCTGAACTAGGCTTTGTTAACGCTACGGATATAGTCAGAGTCTAAAATATATGAACGTAGTCATATACGAATGCACGGGATAGGATAGGCATACGAAGGAAGGCATGTAGAGACGTAACAAGGCAGGTAACAGTTCTTGTCGGGAAGTTCTCACGAAGCCACTTAACTCGAGCTAATTATTGCCTGCGAGTTAATTACGTTAAAGTACGTAACGATTTTGTGGATGGCAATCGCATCGAAGTGGCAACTAACCTACATGCATGCATATTGGGTTATGACTGCCAGACCATTTTTCATGACTCCTGATGCACTTTGCGTGCTGCTGGTCAATGAGGCATTTCTTTTTTGCTGTTCGATATCGATTTTATGCATTCGTAGCTTCGCTGCAGTTCGTAGTCTTGAGTATTGTCTGCACTGTTGCGCACTGAATCCCCTTATTGTTTTGAGCGTCGGATTATGAAGTATTGCTGGGTAATGGGAGATTGAACTCGTAGTTGATTAGTTTCGACGTGGCTGGAGCTTGTAGATTCTGAACGGAGTGAAGGTAGCCGTTGGTCCTTGTGTATTTATGTTATCAGCGATGCGGATTTGGTTGGGTAAGAAAATGGCAAGATGCATCGTCTTGCGGAATCTTGTTGTGAGGGGAAATAATTAAGGGTGGGAGAGGAAGGAAGGGGGATGGCTGGGGGGAGGGGAAGGAAGAGAGAAATTCTGTACATCCGGTACGAGATAATCGTCGAAATTAACCCTTGGACCGAATTCATTGAATTTTCATGATTTTAGGAATTTCGAGGTAATCGCATTTCCGCAGTGGCTCGATCGACTTCCGGTGTTTGGTTGAACTCTGGGAATTCGTATGTTTGTTCATTCAAACGCGTACAATGCGTGACAAAGTCAAAGGAATATACGAGCGTGTATTTTTGTGGAACGATCGAAGGGTGGAAAAATATGAAGGGAATAAAAGTGAATGAAAAGATGGGACAGAGCTCGAGTTTATAACGGGGTTGAAGTCCAGGGATAAAGTATAACAATGAAAAATGCCTTCCCTCTCGTTTTTTTCGACAAATCAAACGGTCGGGTCTTAATTTTTTAAAGAAAATCCGTAAAAAAAATTTGAAAATAGGGACGCTGGCTGAAAGTTGCCGCGAAGGGTTGTGAAGTAATTCGTTTGCAGGAGGAGGAAGATCCGAATAAGGGTAGTTAAAAAAAAGTTTTTACCGACTGTCAATGGACGGAGGGGTAGTAGTCGTTAGCCTTGGGTTAGGTTATGGTACGAGAGTATTTACTTTCGCGAAGTAAAGACCAGCAAGGGGTTGTTGTCGGTTCGATAAGTGTTGCGGGTTGCTGGAAAGGGGTGGTTCTCAAGGGGGTGGGTTCTGCCTCGAGGCAGAACAGAGACGTAGTCACAATCGAGAAAGGAAGCAGACATGAAAGCTAAGTGCAAATCCAAGACGAGTACCCCCAGGCAAGAGAAAGATAATCCCGTCATCCCTTCACTTTGGTACATCAAACCATAGGTATAAGGGTGCACAAGTACCTTGACAGCATAACCCACCCTTATTCTCGTTACACGATGGGGGGTGGATACCCTGGTGTACTCGTGTATCAAGATCGGCGAAGGCACGAAATATGCCGACTGATGGAAACACCCTGTCAGAATAGTTTGCATTACCATGGCGAAAGCCAATTGAGTCAGTGGCTAAAGAAATTTGACAGCTAGCCCGGATGAGCAGAGTGGCGTATAAGGGTAGGTATAGGCGTACGAGGGTGTAACCGCAGGGGATGAAAATTTACCGAAGTCTCTTCGTCTTCGTCAAACCCACCCCCCGGCCATTTGGTTAAGTGCAAGAAAAAACAGGGGTAGTGTATTTTAAATTTCGAGTCTTACGAAAAGGCGATGGGAAATTCAGTCGTGTCGGCGAGGGGTGGTAGGGGGTGGTAGGAAGAACGGAAAATCGAAAAAAGGGAAACGCGGGGAGGTGAGAAGGAAAGATGGAATCTTTCGGCACTTTAACGTTGTACGGTAAGAATATCTCACAGGTGTGCTCAGCATCCCGGAAAAAGAAGGGACCAGAAAATCGAGATGAATTTTCCAAATTTAACATGTAAACCTATATGCGTATGTTAAAAATAATCGATTTACACTCTAAAGTTTAGTTAGTTTTCGCTTGACAGATTCCATCTCGGGAAGTTCCTATATAACGTTAGACTGAAAAGCATTCCGTCTTGTCAATAAGATAACATCCCCCTAAGGACCGTATTCCCTTTGGAGGGAGTGGGGTGGGTGGTAGTGGGGGTGAGTTGAGAACGAAGAGATAAGGATATAGGAGGAATAAGGAAAACAGGGGATGAAGGCTAATGCTTCAAGATATTCCACGAGTCCTTCGATCGAGAGGCAATATTAAAAACCAACCCCTGGACTAACTCGGGTCTGCATATGGTATCCATTCCGATATTAGAATAAGGTAATGCGAAGAGAGAAGAAAAACTTGAATGAAAAAAAAAAAAATAATAAAAACTGTTCCCGAAGTGCATAAACTTTTATATCCCGTAACCCTAGTATTATTAGGGTGAAACACGTGCGATAAAATGATATCAGCTGAAACCCTTGGCAGAATCTCCTATTTCTTTTTCAATTCCTATATCGTTTGTCCATATACGTAAGATATTTTGGTTAATACTGCCAGTAGGGTGAATACGCGAAAAGATTGTATTAAACAAAATTTTTATATCGATTTTTGAAAATCAGCTAATTTCTTTGTTTAATTTACTTCTTTACCGTAATTTTCGGCTTAAACTTGATAATCTGAGCTACGCACCAAGAAAGGAAGTGGACAAGTTAGAAATCAGCGAACCGTAAAATCAACCTTGTTTAAAGTGTACCTTAATGGGATCAATTAGACAGGAACACGTCGAGATGAAGGAAACTCCTGAAGGAGTTCCTGGACGACCTGCGCATCCTGACGAGAAAGGGGTAGGTTAAATCAGGAGGATAGCAAAGGATGGCCTGAAGTGGTCCCCTAATTACCAGACCGTGACAGAGCGACCGCAAGAACTCAACCGGTTCAACCGAGTCAACTTGACTGAATACAACGTGACTCAAACAGAACTTGACTTGGGTCAAGTTCAAAGTGTTTGAGCAAGTTCCTGAAGCCCTGCATAAACTATACAAAAATAATATATAATTATTAATCCAAATTTGAGCCCGATTAACCGTGAATGGAATGACGAAGTGCAGTTTTATATGCAGAAAAATTTGGAACAAGTATTAATTTGCGAAGGAAATTAATTAGAACCAATTTGGCGTTAAATGAAAGTCGCTGATATCGCAAAGTTTTTTGAAAATTTACCCAAAAAGTTATGGATGATCCGATCCACGTGTCTATTGGTTCATTCCGAAACTTTTTTTTCTCCTCCATACGTCTCTTTCCCTTAGTGGCATGGTCGGCCATCTTTGGGACCATGGGAAAACTCGAAATTAAGTTAAAAGTAAATCAATCAGCAATAGTTTTCAAACTTATTTAAAGTTGGTGCCGGCTGCAAGAGGCACATGAGACGTTGCAGTTTTAAAACGCTCGCGGGCTTCGGTTGGTCAGAATCCACTGCAACGTGCTTTACGTCCCATTCCTGATCCTGAAATACCCTGCGGGACTCTACTGGGACTTTAGGTATCTCTTCCTATACGTATAACCCATATAGTTTTCCACCCAAAACTGTTACCGGAGATGCTCAAGTTTCGGGAAACTTTATCTCGTACTATTTATACGAGACAACCATCGCTTCTAGTATCTCAAACTTTGACTTCTTTGGAAAACCAACTCAAAGTCGTGTATAGTTTGAGAACCAACTGACACTTTTGGTCCAGCACAGCTGCCACCAGCTGCACGAAAAAAAGTGACACCTTACTTAGTTAGATAAAGTGAACTATACGCTATATAACACTATACTATATGCGAAGCTCAAAAAAAAAAGTACGACAGGCCTTTTTCACAGGGAAAATTTATGAAGGAAGAGGTAAAAAAGGAAAAGCAGATGAAAGTAAAGTGCCGCAGGGTTGAAGCTGAAAAGGATCTTTTAATCCGGTCTTCATCGGAATTTACGAAAACCGGAATAGAGCCGCTCGATTTTGGAACGGAGTCAGGAATTTCTCGATATTTACACGTCAGGCGTGCCAACCCGTAAACTATCCTAGGGGATTCCGTGTAGTGGGGGTGGTTCTCTTTATTGGATAATAAATAACCTATTTCATTTATAAGAAGATAAATTTTAAAAAGGGTGAGAACAGATCCCCTTGTCCCCGATACAGATTTCTTATAAAACGTATCATCTTAGAAAAAATTAAATTTCAAAATTTATGAATTTTCCCAAAATCATATCTAAGAATTATTTGTCCATTTTCTAGCGAACTTTGATATCAAAATTAAATCTTTGCTTGCGTAAAGAAAATGGAACTTGCAATGTTCACATGATACAAGTAACGAGGAACAAGAATGTATACACTATGAAGGTTTAGTAATAAAACCAACGTCAAGTTCGCCTGTAGCTCTTGCGGGATACCCAAGCCGTAATTTTCGGTACACCAAGTTTATGGGCATTCGGTGGCTTATAGGGATGTTAAATTATGGAAGGTGGTCGGAGTAGGGTGTCAGTCGTTGGGTGCAACCGGAAGTGGATCCAACCGAGTTTTCTCTGGCGAAGCGTTTCGAATAAATATCATTGCTTCCGGTCTGCACATTGACGAGGGGTGCAAGATCACAAAAGAGTAATTGTCGTCGCGACGGAAGCGTCGCCGGACCAGTTGATTTTGGTAGCGATAAATTTTATAGGATCAAATCGATGTTCGATACCGATAACACTGTCGAATTTGTGTTATAGCTTAAAATAAAAAATGAAAAACGATTCAAAATTTTGGAAAAAAATCAATACAAACAATATCGTTCTCCGTTACTCATTAATAAATTATTTTCATACATGTCTCGATTATAACGTGTGCATCTGTTATCTACTGGCTGCCAGTAGTAATGGCTACCAACTATTCGGTATCTCGTGTACAAAACTCATATCATTCAGGGAGCCAACACAATCCCGCACAATTTTTACGACGGATCAGCGTATTTCCGTGGATTTTCCTTGCGCTTGATTTATTGCGCGATACCAGATCCCATATATAATAAGGAGTTTTATGCCCGCACGGTATAATAGGGGTTGGACGTGGACTCGGTGTACGTCGTAAAATTCCAATCAAATGATGCATTATCGTAAATATAATGTAACGCAGCGTACGTAAATTTTGATGTGTTACCAACTTTATGAAAAAAAATTTTGTTTGCGGTTACGATACTCCGATGACTGTATGATGAAACGAGAATTTATCATTATTGCTATAGTAGATTGGTGATCATAAAACTCAATTTTGATTCTCGACGTATATACGACTATCGGGGGAAATAATTTTGATAAATTACTCAAATGAAAAACTCGAAAAATGTTTC
This sequence comes from Trachelus troglodyta, assembly GCA_030142635.1. Taxonomy (NCBI): domain Eukaryota; kingdom Metazoa; phylum Arthropoda; class Insecta; order Hymenoptera; family Cephidae; genus Trachelus; species Trachelus troglodyta. The sequence continues at coordinate 28,533 of JARQTJ010000303.1, forward strand.
TGGGAAACATGTACAGTTGGAGGAACGGAGTTTTAAGCAGTAATAATACAGTGCAATCGCGGAAAATTATGGGAATTTGTAAAAGTGCACTCAAGGAAGCTCATCGATTCGATTCACGTAAAAGATTCAATTGGGTCTACAGGTAGTTTCAGACGGAAAATCATTTTTACTCGAGTCTATACGACCATAGGAAGCTACGTTAAATTGATTGGTTTTTTTTTTTGGATATTCAATTATTGCTTAAGCTACGTGTGTTACGTGACAGGTGCGTATAACAGAGAAAATAAATAAAGCGGCAACACTTGCAATTATGAATTTTCGAAATGAGAATAAAGTCCGAGTATTTTCAGAATGAATCAGGTTACCGTAGGTCAGTATACTCAGCTATAAGGTTGGTTCTAGAAACCTTTGGAGAAATCGCAATCCAATTGAAAGTACCCGAAGTGCACGTTGACTTTCATTGAATGGGGGTTGCGAAAGCTGGAAAAGAAATAAGAAAAGTTAAGGGAAAAAAAAAGTCTAACCTCTATACTGCGTATAGAAAATGCAAGGGATGCTGTTCCGGCACGTAGCAACGCTAGATGCTCTTTAGCGAGAAAGTTCAGAAAAAAGCAAGAGAATCAAGAAAGACGGATTAGACGATAAATATGGGAGAACCTTACGTTTCAAAGAAATCAGTCTCGTGATACAGAGTAGCAGAAATTCAAACGAGATAAATCAAGATGAAGGACAACTGAACAGAGATAGAAAAATAGTTGTGACTACTGGAATAGCGAATTGAAAGAATAAGAAAAAAAAAGACAAAATAAAAGTCGATTGCGCGAGGGACTCCATTGACTGTTGGACGAAAAAAAAAAGAAAAAAACCACGTTTCAATTAAATTTCATCAGTGCCGAGAGCGTCGCGACGCCTCGAATGAATGCTGGTGGAAGGAAAAATTTGCGTCGGCACTCGGACGCGAAAACAAAAAAATAATGAAAAGTAGAAATAAATGAAAAAAAAAGGCTCGGAATGATTCGAAAAGCGAAACAAGCGGAGGAAATTGCCAGTTTACCAAAGGTTCAATTTTTCAGAACCAATTGCCGCGCGCGGAGCCCAGACGTACCTGGCCTAGGAAATGAGATCTACGAGCGAGACCAACTGAACGCGGCCGGACGAGAGGACGAATGAGTTGTAGCAATTGATAAAACGCAATTTTCATTCGGCGCATACAGCGCCATTGGTTACCGTCACGGCGGGGGGTGCTGCAACTATTGGAGGATGCATCTGCAATAGCAGCTGCAGTTGCAACAACTTTTTGTATCTGTCTACTTCCTATGCTAGAGGAAGCCCAACCAACCCTTGTGCACGCTGTCGGTACGTTCCCTACCCCTATTGACAACCCCCTCTCGACTGTATATACACAAACCCTTTATCCCTTCGTTTTTACTTTGCTGACGTGTTTGCAAGACTGATTGCATTTTCACAGACAAATATTGCGATTTTATGACAAAACTGATTGGCAGACGTAACGCATCCGCGCCTCTGATTCTCGCTATTTTTTTCTCTCTCTCTTTACACGTATCCACTTCACGTATGCAGCCCCACCGTTTTCATGCACCTATTTCCTATGCACAATGCACGTCGTATAGCGCGCGTGCCATTGTCAGTCGTTATAATTGCACCCGTGTTAATTACGTGGTACAGTAGAGAAGTAAGTGCACTCTCGCTCAAATTTCAGGAAAGGTCATTCAGTGGTACCAACCTACTTTCCACTAGCAGACTGCAATGTAAGACGAAATTCAATGGAAAAAAAATTCCCTGAAAAAATCCTACATCCCCATTGCACATTCACCCTTAGCCTTGCCCGTTTAACTTCTTTGCCCATAAAAGCCAAGGGGTTGAACCTACCAGCCAGTTCATGGATTAAAGCTTATCCGAGGGTCAAAGGGTAAAAGGGAAAACAGTAGGTACTGCCGTTTCAAGAGGGATTTGAGAAACCATGTAAAAGCGACGTACAATGAATTCTAGTAATGCCCCAAGAATTAAGGGTGGGTTGGTTACCACTTCATATTATTTGAAAAAAAAAATCAAGTGGCGCAACAAACTTCTGATCAAAACTTTCCAAAGTTTTTTTCTTGATTCTCTTGTGCCACCCATCCGGACCCACCCTACACAACCACACTGAAGGGGGTTAATTAATCCAGTTTTATTAGTACACCCAGGCCTATTCAGATTGTCTGAGGGAAAAGTGCGCTAGATTACCGAGTGTGCTTCCCCACCTACCCTACTTTTAGTGGGGCGGCATACAAAAGCGGCACCACCTCACCACTCGACTGGCATTTCGAAACGAAGGGGGTGGCTTTTGCCCCAAGCTTTCGTGCCAGTGTTCAAGTCGACCGCGGACCAGAGCGGTCCGCGCCAAGAGGCTATCCAAAATAATTAGCTCGTAATAATGCCGCATACCTGTCTACTGCCACGTCTGCACATAGAGGGAAAAAAGGGAGAACAAGTAGTGAAAGCTCAGGAAATCGGGGTCGAAGGAGAACTACAGTGTCGCCTGCTAGGATTTTCATAGCAGCGACAGCTGCCACGTCAACGACATTACGAAAGCTTAATGACTTGGTGGTCGCAGGTTTCTACTGAATTTACGCATGGGGTTGTTTGTGCATTCAAAAAAAAATTTCTTTTTACGATGCATAACCACAAACAACGCGTATACGCAGGATGCACTTTTGAATCGCGAGCTTGTAAATCCCACTTGATTTCTAAGGGTAGTAGGGAATACTAAGGGTTGCAAAGCTTCGTACGACGAATGTGCACAGTACGTTTGCACATGCGTGGTTAGCAGCTGGCGTTAAGGGTGACCAAGTGCAGTTGAAAAACCCTTCTTTGCGATACTTCAATTATTTAATTGGATCGTAGGTCTTTAATTCATCCCTCACCCACCAGAACCAACCCCTATATGTCTAACTAAGGCCGGAATAAAATTCAACCCCCTCGCGATGCACGTTACGCAGGTGTATAATAGCCGCGATTCAACTCGGCTCGTTCTACTACCTTTGTACCTTTGAGTCTGGTTTTCAATTCGCGTCGCTAGATCCGGCGATCAGATTTTGGATTAAATGATTACTTCGCGAGTAAAGTCCTTGGTGGGACGTCACGAGGACGCGGACGAAAGAGTCTTAGGGATTGTGAGGTAATATTCTTTTTTTTTATGGCACTCAGGACAATGAGGAATAAAGGCGGTGTGTCGCTCGATGATAACGACGCTACAGGATGAGACTTTTACGGTTCACCGATATGTCGGATGCGCTTTTGAGTGGAAAATTGAAAAAGCTATCGTATGCATTACGAGAGTTCAAAGGGTCATAAATAATTATTCGAATTTTGCTCATTCGCTTTGGCAATGAGCCGCGGACAGTTTCCACGAGGAATGTTACGTATTTAGTAAAGAAAACTGAAGATGATGCACTTCCGGTTCTTCGTAAATTTTCAGATCAGGATCAAAAGTCAATAGAAACCAGTATGAATAAAACGAAGCAACTTCCGTCTCAAAAAAACGCGTGCAAGATTCTCAAAGTCGAAGGTTCGTGCACGTATCAGTGTAAAAAAAAATCCAATTTTCAAAACCACTTACCAAAGTGCAAGCTGGTAATGCAATATGGCTCGGTTGGGTTGTGAGGTGTCCCTGAGGAAGTTAGCAAAGTTGTAATGCATCTTAGCGTTGTGTGGCAGAGACCTCAGACCAGCTCTGCAACAAGAAGATCACAGGAGATAAGACAAGATCAGATTTGACCTCGAGCCAAGCTTGACCCACCCACCACCTCATCATCCTCCATCACCCATAACTACGTTTTGCTCCAAGAGTTCAATCAGCTCTAAATCTAACCCAAAGATAGAATCCTGACCCAGGTCAAAGTCTCTCATTAATTCAACAGCATTCAATGTACATTCCTTCAAGATTCATCTTACGTTATCATCCCTTAAATTTATACATGCCAATTACAATCCATCACCCCTCAAAGAATAGACCCTGATAATTATAATTCCATAAGTAAAATAATTTTTACAATCCTCATCCCTGTCCACCATACACAAACTGTACCAAAAGTCCTTATGGACTTGTACCAAGAAAATTTATAAAACAAGTAAAAGCTGTAGTCATCGCAAGGGCACCTGAGCAAAGTTTCCCGTGACGTCCAATCCCGATTTCGAAGAACGGTCCGACAGCATCCAAACACCAGGAGCGAGACGACCCCTGCAGTGATGAGACTCCTTCGTCGTGGTACAGCAGTCCAGGTCACCTGGGCCCCATAAACCACCAGCAACGTCCAGCCAATGCTATAAAGAGAATAGAGTCTTATTTTTTTTTTCTTTGACTATGCAACATGAAAACCTTGAGGATCGTAAAGTCGTCATTTAAAATGCAGGACGATAAGGGCATAAAGGATAAGGACCTAGCCTGGTATTCGTCAGCTATAACATCCCTGTAGACTCTGTATACACGCAACGAGTTCACGATCCTCGGAGAGTACTACCAACTTATCGATCCAATTATTCAAGACTGCGAACAGCATCTTCCACAAGGAACTCCTCAAAACTACTGCGACCATCTCGTAAAACCAGTGGCTCACGGTTGTCTCTACGAATAAGTCTGACACTGTTTATGGGCGACTCTTACCTGGGTATATACAGGACACGTTCTGCCACCACGAAGCCAACAGTAACGAAGAGATTCGAAGCTGGTAGAAAAGGTAGGACCAGGAACATCCAACCGAGGACGAGGGGCGGATGCCTCTGTTGCTGAAATAAAAGAAAACTCAAAGTTAGGGCTCGTAAAAGAAAAGAAGTAGAAAAAGAGAAAGAGGGAGGGGAGGGAGAAAAGAAAAAAAAAGTAAAATGGCAAGACGATTTTCGTTTACGACGCGGTTCCCTGAGACAGCCATATACTACAGACAGGATTCTCGAAAGAAAAAAAATAAGATTAATCGATTGGTAGCATCTCGATTTTAGGAAAACAAAGATAAGGTCGCGTTATCAGGAAAATTTATTACCACGCGAATAAATGATTCATTCGCTGGATCAAAATGATATTATAACGATCACCACTGTCGGATGATCAATGGACGTCACGGATAATATAAATATTTTTATCGAATCCCCTTGTACCAGTCATTATTCCAAATGGCTGTATATGATATTCTGAATGATCGATAAACAAAGTGATAAAGGAATATAGACACGGTCTTGATATTACGGTACGATTGACTTTGGTAAATTGGAAATTCGATACCGTTACGTAATATATACGAACAGACCTCCGAAGTGGTCATCAAATAATTTCCTACAATTTCGCATTCTACGTACGTCAGTGGGTAACAACGTCAGCATTGATTTCATAGAAATTCGGAATTTTAGCAGCGATTCCTGCCAATTGAACTTGCCGAATGCCAGGCAGGGATTCTCGCGCGATTCGTAATTAGAATTCCATGCTATCCAAGTGAGGCTTTTGTGCGTCTGAATTATGGCCGTTTATCGTGGCTAACGCGAGATCCCTTGTACCACTATTGCGTGTGTGTTGTGTTTAGCGTTTCGATGCTCTGGCACGCACGGGCATACAGGACCGATAGTACGGTTGGTACATTGGTACATTGGTACATTGGTACGTTGCTACTAGGTTGGTATGGTCCTCGGCCGTAGGGCATAGCGTGAAACAGATATGTTCCGGGTCAGTAGTTCGCGTTCAGTTCGTGCATTGTATTTTAATGTGCCAGGAGATAGGAGAGGACAAACATGAAAATGATTGCCTGGATATTTGCATATTTTAATCGAAAACGCGACGCGCAGCCAGCAACATGATAGGGGAGGCTCGAGATATTTTTTTAATTTTTTCAACCCTTGGATCTTTTCAGTGGAAAATTATTTTATACCTTTCTGCTTATTATTCCATTTTTTTTTTATTTTATTACGATTATCCGTACGTCCACGAGCCAGAAGACGGATCTCCGATAAGGCTTGATTTGCTTTTGATTTGCTTTCACTCAAGGGATTATGCGTCTCGTGAACGGCCACGTGTGAGTAAGTGCTTAGGTAGGTGGATACGTTACGGAAAGATACACGTATGCTTAGTCGGATCATCCCTTAGACTATTTACATGGGTAGCTAGCTAAGGGTGCGTAAATCCTTGGTACGTCCCTTGGACGTCCCAGTTGGCAGGTTATGAAGTAGGATCAAGCGATATAGATCCGATCTAGATTTTGGATATTGTTGAAATGACCCTGTGCTATGAGACTATCAAATTATGACTTATGCCATAGGACATCGAGGGCGTGTCTGTGTTATCGGAGCAAATATGTAATTTGATATACAAGCAAGGTCACTGACGAGACAATTTAATCAGGAAAGTAAAAAGAAAAAATAATTTTTTTCTACAGTACAAATTTATCGATCGAGCCTGACATTAATTGATCTATATGATACACGGGTAGGGGTCACGATAGAGATGTCGATTAAAACTTTATTAAGTCCTGAAAATCTTATCAAAACCTTACGAGAGACAGTTACCCCGTATCGTGTAAAAGGACTCGTGCCTATAAAGCACCCCATGTAAATTCTATCACGTAACCCATGTACGTAATATCGGGGAGAAAGCCTTTCGCCAATAGAAAGCTTAGACTCAATTAATGCTGACGCACTTGGCAAACACATATAATGGATTTCATGGTTTCACGAAAATGGGCTACACTTAATTCCCGTATGGGGGGTGCACTTTGGAAAATAATTTTCTCACGTAAAATCTACGGTACACCATACGAGCACGTATTCGCATCCCTTCGTAACAATTCCAATACAGACTCTACCCTATGGTTTACCCTGAACTCATATGACGCAACGATAACTCATAGGATTATGATATAACATAAGATTAGCCTACCCGAAGTACTTTACTAGAAATTCCTATGGTTCGGTATGGGACAACGCGACTGATCCCCATGGTATGTATGGTGTAATATGGTTTGCGTCATTACCCAGTGGCACTGGCAATATCGTTAAGCGGTTCCTGCTATGTTATGGGTTATGGTAACGGCACACCATACCCATACCATAAGCGATTATCAGTCGGCGGATTTACTACCCCCATAGAAGACTAGTTTAAGATTGAATCATCGGTCAGTCTGGACATGTATATCCTATTCCATTATGGTCGACCTATTTTTATTATTTTATATAGAGTATAAGCTTTTAGAGGATTCCTCCCTTATATGTTATGCCTTATATACGTGTGCAGATAAATGGAGTACCTGGGAGAGATTCTGGTGGGGTAGTTTTTACACGTGGCGGGCGGAGGGGATGGATAGAAAAAATTTGGAAAATTATCAAGGGATTCTTATTCCTTGTATAAACTGACTAATGAATACTTGACCGTACCCCTGTTGCAGGGGTGGATTAAGAAGTCCGTAGGGGGACGTTCGGGGAAAAAGTTTGGACAGTTTCAGGAAAAGTGGATGTCGCGTGGAAGTTTTTAACTTTGTAAGAATCGCTAGTAGACGAAAGAGAAGGGGGGGTAGGTAGTCGTATAAGGGGGGTTGGTACCTATGTAAGGTACTTGGATGCTACTTGAGAAAGAGTACACAGAGCAGTAAAGCGTAAAGGGTCGTTGGATTCAAGTGTCGAAGTTAAGTGATCTAGTGGTAAGGGATGAAGGGGGTTGGGGGTGTAAAACAGAGCAACAAGATCCCTTAAATTCTGAATCAGCTAAACCTGAGTTTCCAATTATTTAGGGGTGGTTTCGGTGATACGTGATACAGTCGACATTCGGGGACCTGGCTGAAGTGTCCAGATGGGGTGAAAGGTCATGGATGAAAATTTTTTAAAAAATCAAACTAACCTCGAAATCCGTAAATGCCTTGTAGGTGAGGACCAGGCAACCCCCGAAGAAGAGGCAGGTTGCCAAATTTCTTGTATCTGCCAGTGATGCCACCAGGGGTACGGAGCCCATCTGCCAATCGTGGGACAGGGTTGCCGGGCACAGGAGCAACCAGCAATTTAGAGCAGCCAGGTAGCAGAATGTCAGCAACCTGTAACAGAAGATAGACTGATCTCAGTATGAAATAGTTAATAAAGTAATCGGCGAGTAAAATCCACAGGGGTGTCAACCCTTAGAAAAAATTTTAAAAAATAAATATCCTCGTCAGAAAGTAACTTGCATATGCTATATACTCTGTATACGTTGGAGGGTGCGATGAATAGATTGTCAAGTATCATAATAATTCTAGTAGCAGAGTAGCAGCAGATAGCTATGGGTATAAGAAGTGAAGTTGAAGTGGTGGGAAGGTGAAGGCGTCTGGTGCTGACGCCACGCTCTCATTTTCTCACTATCAGCAGCTCTCGATATATAATCTCGACTAGGTATAATGCAGCATCCTGATGTACCAGGAGAATCTTGAGCGCTCGAAATAGAAGAGAACCAGCTTACTTGGCGAGTCTATTGTCTGGTAGAGATAAACAGCCGGTGGTAGTTGGTGTCAGGCAGTTGGTAGCAGTTGTACGGACAGTAGTAGAGAGAAGCAAACGTAACTGAAGATTTCCTAGCGAAGTCATACGTATGCAGTAGCTGGTTTTGGGGGGATAACAGCTGCAGCTGGATTTTCGGCTAGTATGCATAAGTGAAGGTTGACAGTCTCGTTGACAGTTAAGTTGGATATTTTTTTCCAACTGCGGATCGGCTGATTTTTTTAAATCGCTTCGAAGTTGGATCACGTCACAACTGCCACTGGACTGCCTGGCAGCTGTTTTTACAGATTTGTTAAAGAAACCAATTTACGCACTGAATTTTTATTTTTTACCTGGCCAATCGCGTTAGCTGGTTTTCAGTCGGGTAGCAATTTCTCTTTTTGTTCGCAGCTGGATTTATTTCGTACCGTTAATATGAAAACGACAGATCGCTCGGAAATTATATTACGGTCCATTGAAATGCAGCCCTTAGGTACAGACTGCGCCGTCACGCTGTTTTACGGGTTGATATGAAAATTGACGTCGCATTGCGCAACCTGTTACCGGGACGCTTGATTCATATCAGGAAATAATTAACGAGACGTAATGTTCGAAGGGTCGTAAAAATGTTCAACTGATTACGTTGAAAAGCGGATTTGACGCTTCGTTGGAAATTACTTTAATCCCGAAACTCTTGTATTATTTACAACCCTCTGCCGATATCTGTATGTATTGTTTACGAGAGTTATTACTGTATTCGTGACGTTACGAGGTATCGCGTGGGATAAATTTTTTTTTCAGTCCCGCAAGGGTGATAAAAAAAAATATAAAAAATTCTCTGAATACAATTCCCATTTTATTCAACGTAAAATGGCGAAAACGTGACAAAAAAAAAGGACCAAGTGCCTCAACGAAATTCACGTATAAGCATACGTGCTTCTCCTACCGACCAAACAAAAGCCTTTCATTTATAATAGAGGAAGGGGGGCGGGGGGCTTCTATGTGGAAATTCGTCGTTGAAAAACCAAAGGACAACGATCCAGGGTGCCACTCGAAAAACAATGGCACTCCCTGTAAACAAAAGCAAACGCGCAGGGAATTACGTGAAAATTAATCAGTTCGTAAGTCAACAATTAATTTTTATTTTCAGTACCAAACAGCAGGCTGATCATACCCTACGACAAAATATCGTCCTAGCTATTTAAAAAAAATATATGCAGCTTCCTTCCTTTTCAACCCTGTTTACTCAACTGTCCCTAAATAAGGAATTTCCCAAATTTAGATACACGATAACTTCGATCTACCCCAGAATTTATTTTCGAATGATGTTCCCTGGTACCAATCGCGTTATATGACACTTGTCAAAGGAAGTAATAATATATCTGTATATATCAATTTATCTTTAGTTCATCACAACCCCTGATCGATCCTCCTTGATCATCCTCACAATACAAACTCTGATTTCCTAATCAGTGATTAGCTGCGCGTGAGTCAAAGTAGCAGGTGCAGGGAGTCTCACAGGGGGATGTTTGGGGTCAACTGGATTGCGTGCACGCACCAATCAGTACATTGACAGGCAGTTCGCGGCGACAGAACAAAGGGTGAACAGAGGGTTGCTACCCCTTAACATGATAATTTCATGAAAACAAATCGTCTTGATACAACAGCAATAAATAAGGAGCAGGCATCTAATCGAACTAAATAAATCAGAAATTCTTATCGACCAAAGTTAGGGCGAGTATCGAATGTGCAATTTCGCTTTGCACCATGCAATTGGATCCCGGTGGTTCGGCCTCGGTCCGTCGACACCCTTTGATGCGTTTCCGACCTAGAAACGCGCCTTTACACGTAGTCCCCGTCAACGCGATCAAATTCCCCTGATGTCCGTTAAGCGTCGCCACTGGTGTCGCGTTCTCACAGGGATCGCTGTTCTTCGTCGCAACTGACGATAACGACGTGAAAGTAGTCCGATGTAAACGCGCCATTAATTGACCCACGTTAGACGACCAATTTCCACGTCCTTTTCTGTGAACATCATCAGGTCTCGTTTCAAAGACAATTTCACAACCCCCCATATTTCAACCCTTGTTTTTAACGCCAACTTGAGAATTCGTATCGCGACCATCTTCAAGACGTGTATTCATTTTCTACTTCCGCCCTCCCCCCTTTTTTCATATCCCCCCCCCCCCGCTGCCGTCCTCCTTCCAGATACCTCCAGGACTCGCTGGGGACACGCCGACTGGACGCGGCCGTTACTTCAGCAGGAAGTGTTATGAGGTAAGGCTGGATATGGAATACGAAATAGGAAGCTGAAGTGCCGGCAGTTGCAGTTGCACCAGAGAGAAGGAGAGATTCCAACTGCATTGCGGCACACTCGACTTCCCGCCGCGCGAGGATGACCTCACGGGTTTCCTCTGTCTCTTTCAACGCGGGGGGTTGGTTCCACCCCCCGCCCTACGAGCTTATCGCCGACACACCCGACCGGCCGCTTCTCCTCCTCGTGTAACACGGAGCGCCGATACGCGGCTATCAGTCCCTGGGATTACCTATGACCTTTTCCAGCCGACTATCGAGAGCCAGCTATCCCGAAGGAAGAGGATCTTGGAAGGACTTTCAGATATAGGGGGGGGGGGGGATCAAAAGTCTTGAAGGGACGTGTCTCCCTTTTTTTTTTTAGTGTATATATACATATATACACGTCTAACAGGAAGAGCATCGGCCAACAGACACATCCACCTTATCTTCCCTTTACACGAGAAGGGACATGTCCTTCTCAAGTTTATCCATCTCATATATACATATACCTACGTATGGTACGTATATGTATAACACACCGTATCACACTTTGCATACGGAACCGCCCTGGCAATTTGCGCCACTACCAGGACCGTCCTGAGACTTTGCGTTATTACCACTAGGTATGCCATTGTGTAGAACGACTCGTGAGCGGCGACACGTGTGACATGTGGCGTTCATACACACGTGGAAACGCAACTAAATTCCACATTAGTATTACGCAACAGGTTAATAGAAAATCGTAGGTCAAAGTCTGATTCGCTGGTAGATTCGATGCAAAGCTGAGATGAATTAAATTTTGAGGGGGTGGGGGGAGGGAAAGAGAGGGTTAACAACCCCGTGTTATTTTACGTATGCATGTAAACAAATTTTTTTTTTTAATGCAAGGGATTCTCTTATCCCAGATGGGAAAGTTCCTCGAATATTTCTAAAGGGGATGATTCTTTGGTACAGTCAGGATATTTGACGTAGGGGATGAAATCACATACGTACCGTGAAAAGAAGAGAGCGTAATGTCAGAGGCAGTTACTAGACCGACTTTATCGTATCACGTGACGTCTTTCCTTTCCCTTCTCGCATCCCTTATCTCTAAGGGATGTTTCGTGTATAGGCAACCGTTCGCGGGGAATAAAAAGGTCGCTTTGGGTATCGTGCAAACGATGTAAATGGACGAGTGATGTCTCGTAGGGGTATTTCGTACACACCCCCCCCCGCCACCCCCCTTCAACCCCTTAATGGGACGTTAACGCGTTCGGCGGTGCGCCTCCCTGGCAGGATACTTTTCACAGGATTCATTACCGTCTCTTTTGTCCGTTCCGCTCGTTATCCACCGCATACGCTGAATGCGGACGCTCCCGAACGTTTGTCGGTTTCCTGTGGGATCATCCCTTATAGCTTCAGATATGGGAGATTGTAGGGGCAGCTGTCGTACGAGTTATGGACATTCGTGTCGGTGCACCAGGGGAATTGTACCAATAGTACGTACCTGCTGGGGCTATTAGTGTCGTGCATTACGTAACAGCCCTAACATTTCACCAATACGAACACCCTCAACGAGGCTATTCAGCTGCGTCACTTTGAGGTTCAGCCAGGGTGCCAATTGTTCGATCCTGAACGATGCCGAGGAGTGGCAAGGGTGTAGAGTGACTTTTTTTTGGAAATTCGAAGGATTATAAAAATTTGTGAAAAAAAAGTAAAAAAAGGGGGTTGACATTTGTTCGTAGAGTGTCGCTTCGCTCGCCGGATATTACTTGGCTAATTAATATCCGGTGGCGATGGAGGAGGGAATGGTTTCCAGTGGCTGAGAGTGCCCGACATCCCCCTTTGAAAAAAAAAACTACCCTTACCTCCGACAAAAACAATGACAATAATGCATTCCAATGGCGCGAGAGAGATTCTTTTTATGGTAAAATTTTTCTCGCTTCCCGATTTTACTTTTATTTTCTTTCGCGTGATTAACGACCTCGTACTAGCACGTCACTTCCGGTTTTCAATCGACTCGAGCAACCATCCCCCCGGGTGTTTCTTTGCCAGACGTAGCGGGTCGTGAAAATTAGGTTTGTCGTGGGGTGGCTGTAACCAAAAAACACACGTGACGAAGTGATCCTTCGAATCGGAATGAGGTGTAGGTAGTCTGATACTATCGGACGTGAGATCATCCCCTATGAGATTCTATATTTCATCCCCTGTCTCGATACTCTTACTCGATATTCACATAGCTCGATAAACAGTTCCCGAACCAGCTGTCCTAAATCGAGGGTGCTATCGCTGAACTCACGTTTATCCACTTCTTCCGGCCCAATTTCCAACTGGCTGAACGACCGAATTCCATGAATCTCCCAGCCACCCCCCATCAACCCTGACGCCTCCCACCCTTCGATCTAAACTCCGAGTAATTTCGTTCGGGAATTGCACGACTCCAAGGGCGGTGTCCTGAGCATTCGAATAAGGGTGGAAAAGCAACCTCGCGCATTTGTCAATCAGTAGGAAATCTGACACGTTTTCCAGCCCCTCACAATTAAAGCGCCGCAGGATATCGTCTACCATTGAGTTAATGAAGCGAGGGTAGCAGATGCCGCGTGTCTAGCTGATAAATTTCCTAAGATTCTACATATTTAAGCAACGCGCCAAAACCACCAAATTTATATAACAACCAAGCGACGCCGAAACATACAAAATTTCTCGGCAGCTGTAACATCAGCCAGCCGGTACCTAACAATTGTAGAGTAACGCGGATAGACATATCCTACGCCGAATCCTAAAGAATAATACGGGTACGTGTTACGGGAATGAGATAAATCAATAGACCCACCCTCTTACAAAGGGGATGATACCGGCTAATTCCACCCTTATGGCCAAGGGCGGCAGATACTCCAAGGCCAATAGCTTCTGCACCAGCACACTTTAGATCCGCACGAACTTTGCTATCTCAACAAGATAAAATCGAACGCACCTGTTCGACCTCCTAAGACGCGATCGTATCTTTGCAGGGGAAGATTAAAAAAAAAATAGAGATAAAAATAACAAGAGAATCCTACGTACTCAAAGATGATCATAGCGTGAGTATATCGGATACGTCAAAAAGTATATATTTATTTTCAATTACTCTTATCATTACACAAGCCTGCATTACAGAGTATCATAACGTACGTTAAAATGATCCGCAAGGTACACTTGAATTTCAACCCACGAATGGAACAATACAGAATCCAATTTATTGCTCCCAGTTTTCTGACGGGACTGATGCGCTTGCGGGCTCCAGTGGCCCGTTTCGTATCGAACCGTTAAAGGGAACGTATCCCGGCGAACAAAGCAACCGGAACAGCCGGCACCCCTGTTCCCCAGGACGCCGCGACATTCCCTTTAAGAAAACGATTCCCCCATAGACAAGTTTTAGTGTGCAAGTGCCTCGTAGCCACAATGGACCGACACCGATATTAAGCCAATTGTTTCATCAAACTGCGTCCATTTTGCAAGCGAATAGAATTTCTGTCATCAGGTCCGCGTGCACCCCGAGTACCCCAAGTACACCAATAGAGCCTGAAGAGTACCGCCATCTTCTGGGAGTATTTTTAAGAATTAGCATATACAGAATTTTGTTTGTAATCATCCCCTTACGTTATCTCACCCCTCCACCCCCCTGACGACCCTCGTCAACGTCTCTCAGCGAGCTCATCTCTACGTCTACTTTCATGCTTATTACGACGTCATCGCGATGACGGGATACGCCGAGCATACCAGCTGACAGTTGGGGTAATTTTGGAAAAAAGTAAATCAAAAACAAAAAATTCTGGTTCAGCTGCTGGTCGAACAACTGAAAGATCAATGGATGGGGGTGCGTTTGACGAGTGATTAACGTGGGCATTGAAGAGGGTTGAAGAAAAATATAAATCAACCGTAAGGGTCGTTTCTTGGAATTTGAATATCTTCTTCCGTTTCAACTTACTTCTTCCCCAGTCACCCATCCACCCTGAACTTTCCACTGGGTGATATAACTCTGACCCAGCAGTAAAAGTAGACAGTCGCTTTCACCGAGAGACCCTTCGGTCTAATATTTCAAGTGTAACTGATACGTCTCCAAAGGCGTCTTCTTCGTCCTCGAGTTTTTCACGTTAGATTATAATACGATACAAAGGTGACTCCTGTCCGCCTCTGCTTCTGGATTCGCGTGAACGTAACTTCGTTATTTATGAGTTGGCTGACAGATAGTCCTTTTTTCTTAATGGAGTTTAACGTAAAAAGATATTCACGGTTGAGGGAGCTGACTGGAGGGAAAAAATTGAGATGAACAAAAAAGAGAAGGAAAGAAAGAGAAAGAGAGGGAGGCTACATCCTGCCACTTTACTCAGGACTCGTATTGACGGCAGCCAAATCGTTATCTGTGTATTCGACCTGTGTAAACCGTCCTACCTTGGCCGTGCGGGATGAGGCGGGGAATATGAGTGACAAATTTTATTATAAAAAAAACATCAAGCGTCGCGACGCGACGGAAAAAATTGACGAATACAAAAAAGCGAAGTTTTTTTCCAAAATGCCTGATAACGCTCAATAAGACGTATTTGCATTATTAAGGGTGGTATTAGCACGTCCGGTGTTAAATCGCGACTCGAATTCGTAATAAGAGCACAAGTCTCGTCAGGGCAAAGTGGGATATTACAGCGGTAAGAGGATGAGTGCGAAGCAAAGGAGGGAATAATCAAGAGAGTCTTTAAGAGATATATATGTATAGTAGATACATAGGAAACGTAGATTTCCAAAAAAAAAAGAAAAAATATATATATCAAATTCGTGCAAAAAAATATGTATCAAAATATATAGAAATTTTTTGGCGTAGGAGGAAATGAGATAGAATTTTTAAAAAATTATAGAAAATCAAAAAGGCGTTTTTTTTTAACATAAAAAAACTTTTTGACTTTATGAACGACGGACACACTCGAAATTAATTTTTTATCGATTAATTGCGATCATCCATTTTTTGAGTCCTTCACACTGTCTCTTTATTTTTTTACCTCCACTTTGTCCTAGACCCTCATGCTTTTTTAACCCCTCCGACTCTTCTTCCCGGATAGGACACTGATTGATCGATCATCGATCATCGATCCTTTACACGTGTAACACTGTAACCGGCTCTTTAATCTGTAAAACGGAAGTGACGTTCGAGCTCTGGTACAGTCATCTATCGAAAGTGCACAGGGCGGATGCGATGCTTGGATGGACAGCGAATCGTTAAGTACACCGAGCATCCCTTGTGCAAGTGAGAGTATCTGGTAGCCAATTACTGTACTGCTTCAAGTTGGATAGATAGGAAGTACTAAAGAGAAACAGGAAGTGCCTCTTAGTAAGGAATGTTGATTGGTAATTAGTTTTCTAGACCGGATGTGTCCGCTTCGACAGTAAAGGTTACACATCCGTTTTCGAAATACAAAATTTTTCTCAAATCACGTCCCTAGGAATGGAATGGGGCCTGGCTGAGGTCACGTGAAAATAATCTTAACCGGAAGTCAATGATAAATAAAATTTTATAGTCCCCGTTATCACTGCGCTTCGTAGAAAACAGCCGAATTTCGCACGGGGCATGTTTCAGGATTAACGTATTCATTGAACGATTAAGGGAAGCGTGAAGAAACCCTATACGGGATACCCAGTGAAACCCTTGAGGATCCTGAGATCGTGAGATATCGGGGAAAGGGGAGAGACCAGGATTCGGGATCAAAGGACCCCGCCTTTCCGCTTCCGCTAAAACTTCAGAGTGAATTTTCCGGTTTACCCATCCAACGTTTCAGCTAGTCGGATGTGGACAAAGTTGAGTGTGAAGATTTTACGCGTCTTTGACGTCGATTGAAATACCTTGTTAGATCCGAGTGTTTGAGGGTTACGGAGTTTCATGGAACAGAAAACGAGAGGGTCGGTGACCGACCTTTGAGAAAATTTTGGGTAGATTTTGGAAAAACGAAAAAAAGAATTATATTTTCATCCAAAGTGATTATAGCGATATAATAATCTATATATGGAAAAATATCGATATATCGGAGAAATCGACAATAATTATTTACAGGTTAAACGCATAGAGTTTACGGTAGGATTTTAAACTGATTGTAGTCATCGAATTTCACAGCTGTTTATCGGTACTGCATTCTTCCCTTAAATTGGAAATTGGTACTCGTGAAGATGAGATCGTCGAAAAAAGGCATAGTGGCATGGTTGCAGGGTGTACGGATGCTGTAAGGTTGAATACTTTGAAAACCGGATTTTTCATCTCGGACAACGTGAAAGGGTAGTGCGAGAGATGCACCCATGTAAAAAAAAGTCACTAAATAAAATCAACCAAAGTATTCCCTGTACAAATGCTCGAGTACTTCGATGAACGAACGAAAAAAAAAAATCCAAAAAAGTACTAGCTCAACCTCCCCCTGCAAATCAGGGTAGTTTTCATAAAGTTATAATGACTCAGCTGGGCGTATATATCGTACGAACTAAAACTACCCCTAACCTGTCACCAGCTAATTTCCTCTTGGATAATTTTTTCCGGGCGATATACCCAAACGAAAGAGAAAAAACTGTACCAAAGGGTAGTCCTCCTCCCACTCCCTTCGCCGATCGAATTGGCCTATATTCGAGAATCGGGTCACGGTTCGAGTAACTTCCGGTGTCCTCGGTGACTTTCGATGGTCCAAGGAGGAAATCTGAAGGCGAAGGGATGCTGCGGGGCAAAGGAGATAGCCACGAGTGGATATTAAGTTTTCCAGTACATTCGGTGCGCACTGATAGCGGCGTAACTTATACATTTACGTCGCGGGTCATTACGCCATAACCTGGTTAATTTATGGGGTCGTCCAACCCCCCAAACTACCCCCGTCGACGACCACCCTAAATCAGTGCACGGTATAGAGGGAGCCACGTTCTGTCTCATTGCCCGGTGTAACCGGACGGCTCCTAAGGGATGAAGCTGAGCACGAGGTTGCTGAAGCTGGATGCGCCGCATATAGGCTCGTTAAGGATGATGTTTGTCCAGGATATCCTGGGGATATCAGAGAGCGTCGTCCTGGCTCTTTTCGAATTCCAGGAGCATCCGACCGCGAGCAATTCACCATGAGGTCACGTTTGAGGTCGTCCCTGGTAAATGAAGACTCCTCTTGAAGCTCGGGTATCCCGACATTTCTCTATATACAATTTGGCCATTTCGCTTCATCCCCTTGGCGCCGCCAGCTCGACCGTCGACGTCCTGGTATAATTCAGTAGAAAGTATTACCCGAGGTGAACCCGAGTTCTGATTTTATCAACAGGAAATAGAAAGGTTCCTTATTCGCACGGAGGATGAAGATGAGGGAAAATGAAGATGACATGGAAGCAGCAGACAGCTCTGAGGTGACTAGGTTGGAAGGGATGCTGATTCTCGCGTATGTAAATGGGAGCGTCGCGACGCCGGAACTCGTCGTTCTAATGAATGGAAGACGTCGAGGGATGTTTGGCAAGGTGGAAAGGGGGTTGGGAAGGATCCGTATACCAAGGATCTCAAGGACCAACCCCAAATCTGGATACATCATCCGGATGTCAGGAGCATTCTTGTGGTGATTTCTGTGATACCATACACACCCATACTATAAACCTAGACCCCTAGATCGGCCATATTGGCTACGCAGACTATAACCAGGATCTTCGACTTACGAGGCTAAGATGATCGGGGGTAGTTGATCATTGGATCAAGGTACGAGTGGTTTATAAGGAATTTAGAGATAAGAGCCACAATCATCCCCAGGAATATCTTTGGCTTTTCAAATTCTCTGAATACCTTGACGGAGGTTTAATTATGCTACCCATGTTCAAGGTACTGAGATCATCCGGATGCTGGGACCTTCGCTGCTAAGTGCTCTGGGTACCAAAAACAGACTATGACGACCTCACGATTGCCAATCTGCCTGATGAAAAATTTAAAGGGAATTCCTTGTTCGACCTGGGTCATTCATAATTTAAGCTCCATCCAATTTCGATGTTATTGATCATGTTATATATACTTACTCATGGGTTTTGTCTCTATTTGCGGTAACCATCCTGTTACCGGAAGGCGGATTCACTATTAAAGGGTACCCTCTGCTCACTTCCTGGTACTAAAGTTTCTCAGGCTGAACTGCGAACTCGCAAGCAGAGTAAACCGCGAGCTGGAGAAAGCGTCGAGAGTCGACAGTGGAAACTTGTAAGTGGCTTTTATACAGAGTAGCAGTCATGACGCAAGAAGTTGAGAGCAGAGAGAATTACTTGAAAAATTATTCAAAACCGAGTTCAGTTTACGTTATAGACATGAAAAATTTTAGAAAAAATCAAATTCGACGAATCTATACGTTTTACCGTATTTCACGACGTTTTCGCGATAACTTCGAAACGAGTTGAAATATTTTAAAAATCACTGTTTATCATTTATAGTTAATTTATCTCATTCAAATTAGCTTATCTCGAAGCGATGCGAAAAACATATGGTAGCATATTGACTATAGGTCTACTGTATCTACGCACATATACTCATTATAGGTTAAGATGCCCTAAGGGACGAACTACAGTCGACTCCTCAAAGCGTCTGCCATATTCTCGAGCACTGGCTTAATTGGATACTCGGCCAGGTAGACATTTTTTTTTTAATTTTCTCCATCCACTCCGTCATTGTAACACTCGCTTCCAAGTCACCCTTATTATTTAGCATCCACCCGGTATACATGGGACCATGGTACTAATTATTTTTAGAGTTTATCACCGAGACACTAGACTCTTTGCAGCATAGAAAAAACTAAAAGCGGTAAAACGCATACAAAAAATTCTAAATAAGTTCCTATTTGCAAATTTGTAACTCAAAAAATGACGGAATTACCTCCTTGGCGAATTTTGAAAATATCCTGTATCCTTTGGGAAACAAACGAAATGAAAAGTGGTAAAAGTGGTTACAATCGAATCGCGTTTTGAAAATTAAAATATTTTTAAATCGAACACCAGGTAGACATAGGTCTTCCACGAATCTGGTTCATGTGCGTATTTTATCATTATTTACCAAGCAATATTTCTATAGCTTAATCAATTTCATGTAACCCTCAAGCTACAGTATACTGGGTGTTAAAATTATGCTACCACACTCTATATATATGTAAGTATATATATGCGAATTGATTGATCTCTTTCCATTATTTGTTGATTCCATTATATGTTTCACCCGTTATACATAGGTCAATAAATCACAAAAATACATTAGTAGTATCTTCTATTATTCTACGACGTATCCATTGGCCGAGGGTTCTTTTTTAGACGGCAAGTGATTAGGCGTCTCGACGCCGAACGTCCGACCGAGCCTTGCACGTCGTAGCTAATCAAATCGATAAATTCCATTAGGTAGATATATCTAAATACGTCAATAGTATTTTTGTTTAATGTAATAAAGTACATCGATTTTTTTTATATATTAGAACATCATGAGTACCTAAGCTTTGGTAATTTAAATAATTTTTTGTATTTCTATTATTTTCGCCTTATCACTCAAGAGCAATTTGTGTGCCTATAGAGTGCATACCCTGTGTTTCACAATTAAGTGCATTATAAAAATTTCAGTTCGTTATAAATTTCGTCAATATATCGCACGAATAAGTTATTTTGTTAAGCGTATAATTATCTTTTGGAGCCGTAAGGACTTTTTCATGCTGACGAGTGACGGTACGAAAAGACAGAAAGAACCGAACAATTAAAAAAAAACATTGAAATAAAATACAAACAGGGGTGAAGATAAAATTGGAATCTCCACGAGGGGAAAAGAGAAAAGTGACATCCAGTACAGTCGCAAGCGTAAAAAAAAAGATACAGATCAACTTTCGCAGCATCCGATATTTATTTCCGTTCGACCAAAATTTCCGTCATACGATTTGCGGCTATTGAAAATAATATTTGACGCGTAAAAAAATAATTCGAATACCAAATAAATATTTATCGCCTCGTGCGATAATCATAATACGTTTCCTGAGAATGATGTGTAAATATGCCTAATCGATTCGAGAGCAAAAAAAAAACGAATTTACTTTCCTTCACGTATAGCAACTACCAAGCAGTTTACCAGCTCCATGGAATTTACCTTTGCGTAGCTTTGCACGTGAGTATCCCAATTCTTGGTATACCTGATACGATACAGTAAAAATCTTGATTGAAATTCATAAATAGAAAAAAAAATCCCACTGAGATATCTCTTGTATCACGTAAAATTCAAAAGTAACCTGTGTACTGCACTTTTCCCAGAGATTCGCGCATGCACTCGGTGCATCGATATGCAGCTGACACGTCATTGCAATTTGTATACACGTACGTATATATATATGTATTTGCAAAAGAGTATAAGAAAAAAAAAACCACCAACGGAGACACGCAAGGCACTTTTCACGATACGAATAACTCTCGACGTATTCAAAAAGCTTTTTCGTCAAAATAACACCCTTTCAGTCGCGATTCAATTCACTTTCGCTATTCAACGTCATTATTATTATTACGCGAAACAACAGACACCCCAAAACAGCGTTTATCGCGAGATAATTGTTTTAGAGCATAATGCGCCGGTAGCCACGTCCGCACGAGGGATGAGGGTTGAAATAGTCTGAAACTGGATAAGGGTGGTTTATTCGAAATAGTCACCCGGTAAATAGGAATTAGGATTAGGACGTCACTTCTCGCCCAAAGGAAACCAACCCCCTGGTCTCTCAACCCCTATCCAGGCAGCACTTGGTCAAGAATTAAAAAAAGCAAAAAGCACAAAGCTCGAGCCGCTTAGCATACGCGTGGTAAGTGGGTATCTGAAAATAGGGGATGATGGGGTGCGATCTAACGTCGTTGGCAAATTAAGGACGTGGGGAGGGATATAAAAGAAGGCTAAAAAATCGATCTGATAACACGTTATCACGAAAAATTTTATCCTTTGTTATCAGGACACGAATAAGTAGCGGAATGGTCTGAATTAACCAGCAACAATCGAATTGATTGTTCGTAATTACGGGGTGGGTCGTTGGATGATAAGGCTCGATAAAGCACGGTTATTCTAGGTAGGATCAACCGTGAGGTCCCCGCGTACGGTGGGATCGTAAATGGAGACTCTCGTGATTTAGCGTAACCACGTTAAAGTGGCTTGTATTGAATTCCATTGTTTGGCTGATGGGAGAATTCGCAGCTATAAATGCTAGGGGTGCTTTACGCCCTTACGTTTCCTCGTAACGCGTCTCATAAATATTGAAGAAAAAGCCGGGTTTTGGGTTCCCAGCGAATATATCGAATCGATGAGCCGTACCTGACGTCGGCTTCGGATTCTAAACACTCCTTAAGTATACATATATATATATGCACACATATGTAAATTTAAACAAGATTTTTCACCCCCTCAAACTCCATAGCCATAGGGGGTGTTCAAGGGGACGCTCGTGGCAAAATGATCGTCGGTCGTGAATACGTCGCGATTTGATTCCGGCTCGTAAAAGCGGGCGAATCGTTATTATCGTAAAGGGGTGCGTAAGCGCGATACGGCCCTGAGCGACCTGTATTCGTATTACAATGTATCGTGCGTATAAACGTAAGGATCGTGTCGTTAAAAGGATGGATGAGGTTAAAAATTTTTTTTTAAATGTATATTAATATAGGGGTTGTTTTTGGGATTTACTACCCCGAACTATTTTACAGGGCCGATACCAGAATTTTGTATCTCGTTACTCACCCCTGAGCAAGTGGCTATGGCGACTTTGACCCTGTCGTATAATGACTAGGGTACTTATGCGGCTCAACACGGAGCTCCAGGGCCGTATGACGCGGGACCCTAATGTCATTGAATATGGATATGTGTAACGACTGGACCGATGTACGTAGAGGGTGGTAGCAACCCTTGTGGAATTTATCACTCGACTAGGGATGCTGTGGCGCGTGTGAGACCGCCGTAACGTGCAACCCTTAACGATTCTAACCACCTTGCTTTTCTACTTACCTTTCACCCCCCACCCTTATCCTCAGACCCCTACTACTCCCATGTACTCTCTTTCCGTTCCTCTTTGTTCTCTGCTTTACTTTCTCTCTCCCATTCTCTCGTTTCCTAGCTACGGCACCCCAGTCTCTTTCCCTTTTACAACTCAACCCCCATTCACGAACCACTAACGTCTACTACGGCGGTCTAGTATGCACCGCGACTTCCTTCCCTTGCAACCCCTCGTTATTTTCATCCCCTCTGGCAAAGGAGCTTGTAGTCGTTATACAAACTCCAGGGGTATTACGAGCCCACTAGGACTCTTCGTAGCTTAATGTACATTATATGTATAGTTAGGGTTAAGGACCCATTCGAAAATCTATTACACCCTTGTGAAAACACAGGGCCTGAATGTGCGTACGCTATCGATAGGGTAGTTTGTGAAAGGGATGAGAATTTAAGTACTTGGTATTTTTTTCTTTCGTTGTCAGTTCGTGCATGGCGAAAAAAAGGAAAATTTTCATCCCTTATTTTTAGCGTCGGTCTTAAAAATTTTAAGAACGAACTTTAAAATGGATCTCGGCTCAGTTGCGTCTTCTCGTCATCGTTTAATTAGATAAGGATGAAAAATGTCACAATGTATTTTCCACCGAGCAATCGGACGAGTAGACACGAAAAGTTAGACGGATGACAGTGAGACGAGGCAGACAGTGAAAAGAAAAAAATAAATGAAAAAGACACGAAGGAAAAAAAATTAATATTCAAAATCATTAGCTTTCAAGTTATTACAATGTAATTCGCGGGAGTGAAAGCAGTCCCAATCTCTTATACAGAGTAGGTACTGTTGAATTAAAAAAAATTATCCGAGACAAGTGAAATAAAAAACTTCTTCAATTCAAAACAACAGTACTAATCCACCCTTATGGTATACAATATTGTATTGAAACAAAAAAATAATCATACGTCAAAAACATCCCTTAGCTAGTGACAGTCGTAATTCCCCAATCGAGTTTCAACCCCGAGAAAGAAAATTTTCCATTTTCTACGTATTATCATAACTCATCTTTTTTTTATTAACATTAAAACATTTCTAAGGGTTCCTTTAAAAATATATTAAACCCCTCTCCCTTACAAACGAAAATTCGTTTCCCTCTCTGTCCGTTGCTCCACTCCTGTTCATCTCATACGTGACATATAGTAATACATACATTACGTCTCAAGAGTCGCTACATGCATATCCTTCAGTCATCTGTGTAAAACCATAGGCGGATATTCAACGAGCGAGACAGAAACCGAAAAGGATGAAGCCAAAAGGCGTACAGCGACGCGACCGTAAATTTCGGCAAGGAACATAAATACAAGTTTCCAACGAAAATTATACATTTCATAATGTATTCTCAGTCCCTTTTCTGTATATGTATATATGCAGGTATATCAGCGATAGCGAAGATACATATTTCGTATAATATTCTGCGGCGTTTCTCTTCGGCCGGGCTATACCGAGCTACAGATAGACGTACGAGCCAGGCGAATGAAAGAAGTAAAAATAAAAAAATAGTAAAACGAAGAAACCGATGGAAAAAGGAGCCCAGAACACGTTATACGAATACTGCACGATATGCTAAATCCATCGAGCCAGATATTGACTCTTCGTTTACTATTTCTGCATGTCCTTTCAGCAAATCGTGAGTCTCCTGTACACAGCCTGCGGAAGATCTACGAGGATCTCGTGGAATCTTGCTAGGACGAGAGAATTTCAGATTTTAGATTTCTATGCGTTACGGGATGAATCTGTATCTTTTGGATCTCTGCAAGGATGAGTATAGCCGGATGCGAGTGTCTGTTAGGATATATATATATTTTTATGTACCTAGTCGAGATCGGCAATATGCGCCTTGCGTTCTTAAAGGCACGTATCGCACTGCTAGCGCTCGGAGATGGTGAACGGATCTGCGAAACGTGTGAATTGCATACGTAGCTGTGTATATATAATATATAATATATAAATATATAATGTATATAACGCGTCAATTGCATCTATTGATTATCAAAATAAACGAGAGTGTAATACGGTCTTAATATATTCGTCCCTTGTATAGGTTAAGCTTGGAAGTTTTTATGTAAAGTTAACGAAATTTTCGTACTGATTGACATTCATTAGACCATAGCAGAAACGAGGTTTCTTTGTCGGCAATTACGCGCACACTATGTCTGTGTCTACTGCTTAATGGAGAAAGAAAAAACGAAAAAAAAAAGTTAATTAGCAATGGGTAGACATTTGTCAGTCAAGAGTATTTTATCTCCTTCGAGAGTTGAAAATTTTGTTTTATTTTCGTTCTAACTTCGTACCGTTTCACGTGCGACTGATCCACCCCTTAGGCTTTACTATCTGTCATTGAATTTTTTGCTGCTAATTTGAAAGTCACCAGGACGACCTGATTTTCAAAAATTGAAGAAAGAAAATTGAAAGGGGGTGTTTGGTAGTTTCATCCTGTCTGTATGAAATTGTTACAAACTTTTTTTAGATCGTATAAAATTCTGGGCCAATTAAGAGAAGAAAGTGGAAAAAAGGCATATATATGTATATATCCATTACAGCTACGGGATATCAAGTCCCCAAGTCATCTGCACATCATGAATTTTTGGTGAATTCATCTCGAGCAATTTGAGCATCGAATCTAAAGGTTCAAAAAAAAATTGGTGTTTTTTTTCACGTACTTCCGGTTATTGGAAACGCGAATTGCTCTTTTCCAGCTTTCACGTCTTCCGACCCTTCGGTCGCCCCAAATTTACCACCGGCCGATTCTCCCCTCTGGGCTTAGTAGTAGTCAACTTCGGTTGGTACCCCGCAACCCCTAAATACATTCTACGACCTGTCCCCCCTGTACTTACGGCCACCCACGTCTTTACTGCCAACCGCGTAAAATAATATTTACCAGGGAAAACTGCGTTACGAACCACCTTTTACCTGAGTCTTGATCGATCGCTGCTCTGCCGAGCATTAAGAGGCTGGCAAACGACTCTTTTTTTTCGTCTTCGTATTTTGCATCTTCGTAGATTTTTGAATTCCCGAGCGCTTATCGGGCGATAAAGAAAAAAGGTAATTTCAATATTTTCACACTCACCGAACGTGGAGACAGGGATGAAAGGCGGCTGGATTGTCCTGGGGTGAGAATTTCGGTAAGGCCCCATGAAGAAGGGCTAATCTGACCACAAGTAAAACACCGAGCTGTAAAAATAGACACAACAAAAATATTATATACATATATAAAATTGGCAATAAAAATATTACATGTTTTATCATTTAATTAAATCCTTTATATGATCAAGACTGGCTTCTTTCCTCGATACGAAAATTTTGTATTGGCACACCGAGAATATTTTCAAAGGAAAGGAATAGTACGAAAAAATCTTTTCGGATCTCGTATCTACTTTTCGAGTTATCGGCTGCCCGGTTTCATTTTTTTTGGATTCGTGCTCGATATACCCTTTTTCATGGGTCGTGTCTACAGTAGGTTTCCACTTTGGTCAATTGTATTGGAACCAAAGGGAAGATTGGAGTTTCTAATTTTACCTTCGAGTCTTTTTGGATTTTATGCATATATATATACTACATTGTATAATACAGGTAAGAAGTGGAAAAGGTGAAAAGTGAAAACTACTGGTGAAAAGTTCCGATAGTAATAGAAAGATTAGGCGAGTATATCCTTTTCCGCTCGAAAAAATTGCATAATAGCTAAACTCAAGAATTATGGGTACCAATGAAAAAAAATTTGTACAATCTCATTTATCATGACTTTTCCTCAATTTTTCATAATACAGCAAAGGCCAGTATAATAGATCTCAGATGAAAAGTGAAAAGTCAAAAAAAAATTTTTCCCAGGTCTTTGATCTATTATGAACGCGAGTAATAAGCTTTTCGAAAAACACAAGAGACACAAATACCGGGAATCTTTGATTTCACTGTACAAACGAAACACGAAGATTTCCCATTTTCAATAGAAAAACGGCAGAGAGGACTTTTCTAGAAGATGTAAGCTCTAACGAAGCGAGAGATCATGGCAATTTGCGAAAAGATCCTGGCGCAAGCTCACCAAGACGTACCAAAGGGACTTGAGCGACAGGTGAACCGACTTATTCGTGCAAACATTGAAGAACCGTAGCACATACGTTATCTCACATGATAAGACTTCCGAAAGAAAATAGGGGTTGGTTACTCAAAAAGTCACCCTTGAGTGAATTTGCCAATTCAAAAGACTGAAACATGTGTAAAAGCATACCGAGCTAAAGGGAATAAAATTTTCCAAAGGAATTACGCGCATAGCCAAACCCATGTACCGCGTACGCCTGTATCAGGGGATGTGGTTAACCTCACGGCTATAGGGGGTGAACTACCCCTAATACATATAAACCCACGAGGAAAAGTATCTCGGCACTCGGTGGAAATCGATTTTCGTCACGTTCTTGGACACATCCCTCGTCACGTTCCCACGACCACCACCTGGTTAACTCAATAGCCGGGGACGTAGCCCGACTACCCCTACAAGAACTTATCATCCCCTTCTCAGAACACTGGAGATACTCGGGTCGAGCCGTAGTAGAATTGTGTACTACAACCTGGAAACAATATCTGCCAATCTGACACGAGTTGTTCATACGAAGACATAAGGGTGGTTGAGAAATGTGTAAAAGTCAGCAGGACTGCATTAAAGGGGGTTGAAATTTTTTTACGTGGTCTTGATAAATGTTATCGAAAAATAAAGACGTTATAAGCCCAAAAAAAAACGAGTTGTATATTAGAGCATAATTTGTGATCGTTGAGTTTCTACATGGTTATATTACGCCAAAAGCACCCCTCGGTTATATATCGTGCACCGGTTATATAGGGAGGGTTAAAAATTCTTCACTAGAGTATAAAGAGGCTTGGGGAAGGTTATCAGACTTTAGAAAGTGGCCGGATGAGATTATTATTTAGGGATAGGGTAAGGGAGAGAAAGAAAGTAAAGAAAAAGAGGGAAGGGGGTAAAGCTCGGTAAGTTGGGGGTTGGCTTTAAGGGTAGATTGGCCTAATCGTTGCTCTCCTAAACAAAGTTTCATCCTCCCGCCTAAAAGACCTGCTAAGGATCTTTCTATACTCTTTCTCTCTATGGAGCTACCCTTAACCCAGCATCCCTTCAGCTGGACCATCGCACCGTAAGGGAAGTTTTATGCAAGATTTAAGCTCGCAGGACTCACCGGGTTATATTTCAGGAGCCAAAAAAATTCTAACATGACCTCGAATTTAAAACTGAATTTGCCAGTTGGCATAAGGGTAGGTAGGCTATGCCTAGGTTATTAGGGTGGTATGTTGAATAAGCCACCCCCTCGACCCAGCGTATCGGGCTTTATAGGGACCATCCCCAAGACGCTCTTGCAATGGTTCCTTAAGCGTTCCTAAAGCCAGAGGGTTGGTTATATAAGGGTTTGGGACTAGGTGACTAGGGGGTGCAAAAAGATCCCGGCATGTAGATGGCTACGTGAGGGTAGGTCGGGCATGTACGCCTTCCTCGTTTCGCGCATAAATTAGCATAACTTCCCAACACGACGCTTATATCATGCCTACTCGTATACGTTACGACGTCGGGACCACCCGGGACGCGAGGGCGTATTAATAATTTCTTGTCGAGACTGGCACTTTTACCTCAAACTAATAATTTTCTTGATATGAAAAAAAAAAGAAAAAAAAACCTGAATCCTACTCTACCAACCCTTCTGTGATAATTGTCAAGGGACGTTTTACCCTGGTTTATGGCTCGGCGTCCAAATTTATTTTCCATAATAAAACCCTGGGATGTCTTCGTAATTCGTTCCCGAGGGATAGCTTTACCCGCCAGCCAAAAATTCCTGTGGGAATGCTTAAAAAATTTTAAAACGTCATCCCTAAATAATTCAAGGACTCTCTTACGGATGAAAATGATCGATTCGAATAGGCCAATTAACAGTAAAATAAAATCATATTAAAATTCAAGATTATACAGGGCGTTTCAAGCGACACTGGATGTCACTAACGGTACTATACGCACGTAAGCATAGATTCTGCATTAATATATTTTCACCCGGTATATTATTTCCCATGCTATATCATACGCAAACGTTTCCCTATGAAGATACGTGTTAAAAGGCGGAAACGTAGCGTCGCGACGCAAGCGTCGCTCACGAATAGATCTGCCGTGTTCTTTCCAGATGGCGCAAGTGTACGTAAACGCAATAGAATAACAAAACTACGAGTGCATCGCAGCCAGGCTACACAGTCTGAAAATCCTGTAGGTCTTCGGTGCATCGGCGCTTGCATATATGACCAAGTCGCTGTATATATAAATATACAATATAACTGTATCAACTACATTATAAACTATGTATATATACATTATATATAAAAGGATTCAGACGCATTAGCCGTACAGCTACCGAAGCCCATTAGTTCATACGTATGCAATGCACATATGCAACGAATGCACATGCACCAATACGGACAATGGTATTTACGTTGCACAAATTCCTTCGGATGCATCCTCATAGCTATTGGCACAACTATTCCCGGTTATTTGCTCGCTATCGTAACGCATCAAATAATTTTCCGTGAATCGAATTCCCGGAATGTGCACGCGTGATACTTTTCAACGTTGCATTCTGATACGAAAAATATTGATGCATTTCGTTGGACCTGACAAGTACAGCACTGTACAATAATCCAGTGACGTATCACTCAGTGATGTAGATGCAATTGTGATAACGGAGATGGATATTCGTGATACGCGTAGCGATATGCAGATGGTAGCGGATAAGAACTGGTAGCTGTTATCAGTAATGGGAATAATATTTACCGAGACCAGAAGGGCTGCGGCGCGTCGTGAAAAGTGTCTGGATTCGTCATTCCAGCGAGCCTCGAAAATGGATCTGCAAAAAGAAAAGAATATTAATGTGACGTGGGTGAAGAAGTAAAAAAAATATATATATATATTTGAGGGATGCTGTCGTCACGGAGAATAAATAACGGACGTGTACGTTAGGGGTGAGAATTAAAAAAAATCAAATTAAAGGGAAAGAGGGCTAAATATTCAAATTCTCACGACACCTGGACGATACGCAAAGAGCGGCTAAACATGCGATAGGGAAGTTATGGCAATTTGCATGTGAGGGGTAGCTTTTTTTTTTACGTTCCTTTACAGAACCGCGGAATCGCTCGGTCACAGTAGCCACGTGAAAAAGGAAAAGTCACGCGTCGAAATCGAGTCTGCTTTTTTTATTTCCATTCTACGTTAAAAAAAAAGAACGTACTTTATCGAAGAACCAGTGACGTCATCTCTGTGACGAAAGTCATCAAGAGGACCTCTTCGTGCAGCACGAAGGATTTATTAGCACTGCCTATCAATGTCCCGCAGCAATCCGCCATTTTTACTTCCTTCGTCAAAGTGACGTTTTCTTTATTTATTTTTTTCTTCTCTTTTCCCTCCTCTCTTTCTTTTCGTTCCACCTCGCTCCGAGGAAAATGTTGGAAATTTTTTTGCTCGCTTTCGCATACGAGGAAATCCCTTTAGGTACGGTTGGTCGTTGGAATTTGACAAAAAATTTTCCACACAATGAGTGCGTGTTCTATTTTCTTTTTAGAAAGAGAAATACTCATTTATTACAGCCACCCCGTATATTACAAATTCCATGATCGATTTTCTAACCTGTTTATTCCACGTATGACGACCACCAGAAATATTCTTTATATACGGTGGAACCTCCCATAACTTACATAACGATACATGCTAAGAACCAATCAGGTACGAGAAACTGTCGTGACCTTTCCCCTCTCCAGCTGCTCTGACAAATGAAAACGTTAAGACGTATCTATCCACTTACCCCTCCACTTACCCCTAAACTTACCCCTCCGCTTACCCAGGTAAGCTAGGAGAATTTAAGTTAAGGGAGGTTCCACTGTATTTATATTGTCCGCGTACAGGTTACGTATATTTATATATCCTCAAAGGACTCACCTCTTGATGGAATGCCAGGACCTGCATAAATCGTAAAGTAGATTCAGCAGTAAAACCATAACTCCAGTTTCCTTGGCCAACATCGACAATGCACCCAAGCAGACGCTACTCCAAAGGTACGCGGTCTGTTGGCTGAAACAACAAAAGCAACAGTTTATCGATAAAGTAATTAAATTTCAATCGATAAAATAATTACCCACATATAGAGAACATAGTCAATCCTCAATATTCCCATAAAGTTTGGTCGAAACGAATGAAATAAAAAAATTACCATTTCATGTTAAAAAAAAATTTTCCAAACGAAAATACAACGCAGACTGGACACGCGATACTGGGTATTCACGAATTTGAACAATTTGTTTGGTTCTTCCCTTTAACCCCCCCACCACCCCCAGGTACAATCCCTCATTTCACTCTATTACTCCATACGCCGTTGCGCACCTGAATGCACGGCTGTGCCAGCGCTGCCAACAAAAAATGGAAAAAAAAATGCAGAACGCCTAGGGTGAAAGTAAAAGCGTTCAACTTTCCTTCTATCGATCGGATTAGAGAAACTTGTGTACAGTTGACATATAGTCCGTACTTGGTAGCAAGCGGTGTATGCGACACGTTATTATAATAAAGGTACGTATCGCAATAAGCGATTTTTAATCGCCAGCGATTAAATGCTCTGCTGACGATTGAATCCGGTGATTCCTTCGCAAGAAAGAAATTATACGACGTTGAAAAGACACTAAAGCGTCGCGACGCCGCGATACTTTCAAAGAGTACCGTTGCGTGGAATGGTCATGTACTATAGACGTATGTTAATAATGCAATCAGCACTATATTATTTATTTTGGAAAATTTTTCATATTCATTGTATGGGTTCGATCGGGGTGTCATTTTTTGAACTTATTATTATTGTTCTTATCAATAAAATATATCACACGTCATTGATTGAACATTTTCTACTTTCGTTTATGACAGCCGTAGTTATTCACGCGACCAGGAACGAGACGTGGGTGACGTCGCGCAAAAAAAAAAAGCTCACGACGTCGTTTGATCCTCGGAGGCAACGAAGCTCGAGCTTTTCAGGTCTGACAGGCGGGGTGAATTAATAAAGTAGAAAATAATATGAAAACTTGAAGAAAAGAGGGGGGGGGGGTCGATAGGGCGAGATAGGGGGAGGCTAAATAAAAATTGACAACCTAAACAACAAAAACGCCACCATTATTGTTCATTGTTTTGAAAATATAATTTTTTTTCAAAATTCGATACTCTGCATTCACCGAACTACCCTTGGCTTATCTTTTATCAAAGAACCAACCCCAACCCCCTTTGACCGTCGAATCCCAGGGAGCATCAAGGGCCGAAACGACTGTAGTCCTGCTTCCTCAATGTCTCGTTCTCGTAACTGCGTTACGACGATCATGAGCGTCGCGACGCCATTCACACTAATTGCGAGTAAGAAGACGCCATTGAAAGTGGCATAAAAGCGTCGCCGACGAGATCAGGCTCAAGTAAGAAAAGATCGACGGCGCTTCGAATCGATTTTTCAAAAGACACTTTTACCCGCGCGACGTCTAACAGCCCTTCCGGTTCAGCTAGCAAAAGCTCAACTTCCGGGTAGCTACGCTTCTCTACCTAGTTACCTACTTATTCACCCTTCAATGAAATCAGAAGTCTGAAACAACCTGTATAACTTCATAAGCTACTAGACCTGCTGGTTAACCCCTTTTGAAATAATAAAGGAGGGGTATCGTGCTACTACCCCCCCTCCCCACCACCCCCCACAGTTCGAGAAACGATAAGTCATTATTAAAAAAGTTGCCGCCACCTTGACATTCATTCGACAGCTTCCGCTTCTTCGTTCGACGAATCCCTAAGCGGACGGGTTAGGGGATGATTTTTCTTCACTGAGCTTTCATACGTATAGTCCCAAAGCTACCCCTTTCTTGATCGATGTTACACAATTACTATGCATACGTTAACCCTTGCGAAGTAATACAGAGGGTTAATCTGAGGTTCGTGTTGACGAATTTCACGCGGTACCACGCATCAAAATAAGGGTTCGTGCTTGGGGTGCTTGATGAAACAAATCATTAATTTGGATTAGGCCGTGAGATAGGCACGTCGCACGCACCGATCATTCCTACTGGCTATTTCAAGAAATGATTGACCCACGGGTGCCGCAAAGAAACCTTGCCGTGTAATCAAACAGCTGTTTTTAGATACTGGAATACGCGATAAAACCCAATTAAATTGTGTTTTGACCTTTTTACAAAATTCAATGGAATTTCTTCACGGGGATACCCCCCATTGAGAATTCGAGCTCTACCCCGGATTTACAGAGGAATTTTCTTCTGCTCTACCGGGTGACCAAAATGTGTACGAAATGCAGACGTGAAAAATTCGAGATGAACATAACCAAAAATGCCAACTCCCGATATTTTACCCAGAGTGAAGCTAGGGATGCGCAATTTGTACAAGTGACGTTAACTGACATACGGATGATTTAATGGATAGAGAGTGACGAGGTAGCGAAAACGTTCGGGTGTTTCCTATACCGTGGGATTAAAGTATTGGAAATAAGATTAATTGAAAAGTTAGGCTTACAATGTCGCGAAATGCGATATAAAAGTCCATGGAAATCCCCGAGACTGGATGTCGAAACATCGTTAACGGAACTTTCATATTCTTGTCAGGGATAAAAGCGTCGAGGAAACTCTCAATAAAATTTCGTCGACTGCAATCACTTTTGATTGGGAGGAGGAGGAGGGGGGTTCTAAGGGTTGATAACGAAAGACACGACCTTTATCCTTACTGCGAAATCATGTATCTCGCCGTTCTTTGCTAAAATACTTACTTTTGTCAGTTAAGCATCCCCACCCAAGAAGGGATGAAAGGAAGTAAAGTAATATGAAGTTTGTTCTCCCGAGGGTGGAAAATAAATAGGGAAGTATTACCCAGCATCCCCCTGTACCAGCGTCCGAGGCTCATAAATCGAAGATGCTTTCTCACGGTTAACCCCGCGAGGCAGCGCAAGACACTAATGCCATAACCTTTTTGGATTAAATTTCCTGGATAAATTCTAAAGAGTCAACGGGATCGGCGAAGACGTCAAAAAGACGTCGGGAGCCTCGTCGCCGCGACGGCATTTCTTTCAGGCGTTAATCAGGAAAGTTGGTAATTAAGGGATGCGGAGGTGGGACCAAGGGTGGAGGGGGAGGGGGGGGAGGGGTGTGAAAGCGTGTAACGAGCTACGCACTTGATATCTAATTATAATTTATCATTAGTCCTTAATGGACAAAGGATTGAAGCACGGAGGGTAGTTTTAATCGGGATAAAGGATCAGGGGGTAAGACGAGTGGTCGGGGGGGGTTGATAAAGTTAAACCCGTTTTCGAAAAATAAGTTCATGGCTATAGGGGTAGCGCGAGAGAATAGGGGGTTGGGATGGGAGAATTTTGTGAGTGAAGGAAACGGATATATACGTATATAGCGAGAGAGGGGGGTGGCAAAGTGGTGGGTAGGAGGAGTTGAGGGGAGGGTGGAAGAGGAGAAAGAACAGAGCACAGAGTTCAAAGGTGACTAGGGGTAATCAATTTCTCAGGGTTCGAAGACAAGGAGCTTACCCCTATTTTACCAGGTAGCAACCCCCCAGTCCCGGCCCCACTAATGTCAGAGCCCGGTCTTTCTGCCGGTACCAATCCTCCCTGTTACGGTATCCACCCGACCCGGAGTTCAACCACGGTAACAACCCCTATTGTAGAGTACCGGAATGATTACTCGTACCCACCCCTGTTTCGTGGAGGAACCAACGCTGGATTCGGGAATCGCAATAAAAGTTTCTTTTCATCCCTTATTGAGACGTGTTCATGGACCGCCAGCTTTACTCTCCTCCTCTCTCTCTCTCTCTCTCTCGCTACTGTACTATCCAACGTATGGTATAAATGATCCCTCGTAAGATCTACAAGTCGTCTAACCCAAATCCAGTATCCGTGAATAGCTGATTAAACGGGGGTGAGTTTAGTGCGCAGTCCTTAGGACCCATTAAACCACCCAGAGTCCTCCAGTTCCTTAGAGGGGTGGTCCCCACCCCCAAAGGAATCGACGTTAAGCACCGGCATAATTAAGTCCTACCTTTGGGTGAGCCCGTCCTCGACACCTCGCACTTTGTGGCCCGAATTAAATCTGATTAGAGAGGGTTGTCAGAGTGTTTCAAGTGGGGAGGCTACCCCCTGGAGGGGGATGATCTTACTTGAAATTACACGCCGAGGAAATTCTGGCATTTCGTGGTCCTTGTAGATTTCCCTATGTATTTATTATAGAGTAAACAATAGAGGGGGTGGTTTATGGTATAAATAAAAATTTATCAATAGCGCGTTAAGGGTGCCATTGTCCGTGACTACATTTTCCACGTTTTACACAATTTCCAGGAACGGGGTGGAGGAACCCAGTCAGGCGGAGGGTTGAAGGAGAATAAAGGAACGTGATTGGCTAAATCCAATATAAATTTCAAACACATGAAAACCTGCCCTAAGAACTTGATGGAAGCGACGATTCAAAGATATAATTAAAACTGTTCGAGTAAACGAAAAATATAACTACCCCTTGTCGCACGAGCGTTATAAGGGTTGAATTTAAAGAATCGGAACTCCCAAGCAAATTCAAGGCTCGATGAAAGACCAGAAGCACTCTGGATGTAGCGGGGGTGCAGAATCCGTTTCGCCAAGGTGGCCTCGCTCGTGATTCATCCCTTAAAAGTGTGACGGTTGACGACTTTTAACTCGTCCCTTCCATTACTCGGGTTGGCAAGACTGAGTCTGTTTTTCTTGACTTCTTCCATCTCTCTTTCACTTCCGTCTGCGATCCTTCCTCGTTTACTTAGACGTGACCCCAGAACATCCTCAAAAGATAAGTACAGAGCCACCCCTCTTTTTCGACTATGCAAATATTCAAAACTGAGCAATAAAACGCAAAAGTGATCCGCGATGATGAATTTCGGTTCTTTCGTTTCAATTGGTATCCTTTTGACTGAGATAATTTTATTTTGGACAGTAAACAGATCCTTGATAAAAAAAATCATCCCCTACCATTATATTGCTTTGGCTCACTGTGCAAGTGAAATCATATTGAGAAAGAAAAAGAAATAGATAGCCATTTAAAGCCTTAGGAAAAATGTTGGTCGAAGAAGGAAAAAGAATTAATTTTAATAAATTATGAACATCGAGTTTCGTTGCTTTCAGAAAAAATATATATATACAACCAGTATATGTATCTGCGAAAATACAGCTACGTTATTAGCTAATATACCGAAGCTGTATCATATATATCTATATAGGTATAAAGGTATGTATGTACAAGGGTAGTCGAGTTATTGTAAATCGGCTTAACGCGAAGGAAGCGCGAGCTGTAATCTCACCCGTATATGGTCAGTGAGAATCGATAAGCCAAACTCGACAGTATGGAATGTCCTGGGAGCCACTCCCTTTATAGGTAGGAGTAATAGAACCAAGAGCGAAAGATAAAGAAAAATAAAGTTAAAATAAACGCAGATATTTTAGAGAAGAATCATCGTCCAGCAGTTCGTACGCGAAGAATACATTGCAATGTTGGAAGACGAAAGAAGGCTGTTGAACGATTTTAATAATTTTAATGGAAATGCCATAACGGAGGGGTCAATGAAATTTTGTGAAAATTGTAAAAATAACATTTTTAACATATAAACGAGGTATTAACGTAAATAAAGAGAATTCGAGAATCCTATGAATTACTTTTCAAATTTATACAAATTTTACGGATCAAAGGTCAACGTGTGACGTAACGTATCGGGTATTGCATATAGGAAAAATCAGAGAAGAGGATCAAGCGATGTTAAGAGATTTGAGATTCCTTCGGTGGACGTGAAAGAGACGAAAGATTTTTTGAAAAATAAAAAAAGGGTAAATTCGAAGTCGCTGCAGTTACGTAATTCGAAAAGGCGACGGGAGAAAAGTGGGTCGCGACGCAAAGTAGACAGAAGAAAAAGAAAAAAAAACGGGACAATTTCTCTCTCGCTCTCCTCTCTTCACCCCGGTATAATTTCGACCAGAGAGACTCTGCGTACACTGTGTACCTTTAATATCTTACGTCAGCGTCAATGCACGACGTCATCTCTGCCAAAGTTGGCAAACCTGCCAAATTTTTGTGCAATTTTACTACGACTCGCGAAATACGAAGTACGAAAGATGAGAGAAAAAAAAGAAAAGAAATCTAAAGGAGCACGTTTTTAAGAAAAATTTTCGCAAATACTCTGTTCATAAACTAGAATTTTTTTTATCGCGACTATTTACTCGCTATTCAATCCGTGCAATAATTCACAATGATAATTACCGCATGCATCGAAGCCGCTCATATTCGAACCATTAAATTGATAACGATCGCACATCGAAAATGGAGTCTGATAACACGCTGAGAATTTACAGTCCTTTCACAGACTGTACAGCTCGTATAATGCATATAGTATTGCTGTTCAATGACTGTGATAGGAGTGGGTGGTGGGGCGGCGTTTACACTGCTTACGAGAATCCCTCTTATCCCTTATTGTGTAATAGGATTAACGACTTACCCGTGATAAGCCAGGAATGATAATAGGAAAAATATGCAGGCCAGCACATCGGCTCTGCCAACGATTCCTGTAACCTGCAACATAAGATGAAAAAAAAAATTACAAAATTACAATGGAATTAAAAGATAAAGTACACAAAAACGGATGATAAGACTTATCATCCAAGGAATATGTTTTCCTTGCAAGTTCATCCCTTAAATTTATCTCCGTTCGGTATACCGATAAGCATAGCCATAATGTCTGAGAAAGCAGCGGGATACAAGGGGAGGAACGAAGAAGCGACAGATTGAAATTGGATTCCATTCGTTGGGGATGAAGTTACCCCAATCTTTTCGCCGTCTTCTTGTCTCCCTCTGTAACAAGAAGGAAAAGGCGCAGAGAGAAGGACGAAAGTATCAAGGAAATTTTTGGAAAGGGAAAACCGGATGGGAGAAACCGATTTCTCGGGAAACAAGCTGCTGGACAAGATAAGGGCTTGCCGAATTATTGATGCCCCAGCGTCGAGTGAGTGATAACTGAGGTTTCGAGAATCGCCTGCAAAGCGGCATGGTTTCCGGAAATGCCTCAGCCATCGTTCCGGATCCGGGTCCAGGTCATTTTGGAATCAGTCCGAAGAAATTTTCTCCTCCGACAGTCCCGGCCATCATTGAGTCCCCGCTGAAATATCAGCCGGGCAATAAAATCCCTTGTATTTGTGAAGGACGAGTATTTCCAAAAAATAAAAAATTTCGTGCAAGGGTAGCAAAGAGGTTAGGTAAGGGAGGGGCTGATGGTGAGTATGGGAGTAGGTAGAGCACTGGGTATACCTACAAGGGTTGTTTCCCTGGGTATAGGGTTGTGGTCAAGCGGCCGTACTCGGTCAACGTCAGGATGGATGCGGGGTCTGAGTTTGAAGTAACCCTTCGTATAAGGGTTGCAAGGGTGAAGCCTGGTCCTCGTGTCTACTTAAGATAACAGAGATTGCCGTAGCTTCTTTGATAAATTTTCCGCGCGCGTTTGCCGCCTCAGATTTATAGGGGTGGATGGAATCCAATTTCTAAAACAGCCGGTGACAATTTATTCCCGTAATTGCATTGGGCCCAGCGACCCAACTGTTGACAAAAGTGAAACGTTCATCGGTGGGCCTTAGATGGGGATGACCTAACCTAACCTAACCGTGGGCCACCTAGTATCATAGTCACCGTCTTTAGGTCTGCGCTGGGAACTCTGGCTTATATCGAACGCACACCCTCTACGGAATAAAGGTGAATTCTCACCAGGAACCATTTTCATCGGGATCCGGCGAACCAGGCACCAGGAAGCCGATAAGTCAGTGCCGGCGAGCATGGCGTAAATTTACGACTCGCTATGTAACGGATAGATTAGAAGGTCGTCTGGTCCTGACCACGGGCTTTGCCTCCGTAGCGGATGTGAAAGTAGAGCCAAAGAAAGCTAGAGGGAGATAGTCACTATTTTAGGGTAGTAATTAGGGGGGATGGTTTTAAAAATTATTTGAGAGTAAAGCCAGTTGGGTGAACTTGGAAATATATTTGATAGATCGATAATTTTATCGATCGATCGGAGAAGTATTGGTACTTAAGATTTTCGTAGTTCCTATACCTGATGCGAGTGTGACAGAGACGGAGCTGTTGGGTATTACGTGTATAAGACAAGGACTCTGTTCAATAAAATTTTCAAAGCGCACCATGTAAAAGCTCGACTTTGAACGATTAGAAATTTCAATTTTTTTATATTAAAAAAAATTTGATCGAGCAGTAGAGTTTTTTTTTGTAATGCTGAATCATTTTGAGTGACGTAACGTTTTTTAATTCAATGTAAAATTTACTTGGAAACTATCGAAAGATGTGGCTTTTATCTCGACCATGTTGCATCGAATTCAATTATAAAGTTACTGGATAGTACACCCTTACTTGAACAACCCTTAACACCTTCTACCCTTCAACTGTTGATTTTCTCAAGGTATCGATATCACTGTCAATGTGTTATCAGCAAAAGTGCAAAATTAAACGAGTATACTCGCGTAATGTAAATAAAATGAAAAATTGATACGGCGCTCGATAACCGACCAGTCTCTTTCGATAAGATAAGGTAAACGAATAAGGGATACAGGACGATGACATAAGAGAAAATATTATTCTTTGTGAAGAGTGCAAAGAAAATATCGTACGTTGGTGAAATATTATGAAAAGCGTATCGATCCGTATCGATAAGTAATACAGATGATTAAGACGCGATAACAGTTTGGTAAAAATAGACAGATCAGAAAAAAAG
Organism: Trachelus troglodyta; assembly: GCA_030142635.1. Taxonomy (NCBI): domain Eukaryota; kingdom Metazoa; phylum Arthropoda; class Insecta; order Hymenoptera; family Cephidae; genus Trachelus; species Trachelus troglodyta. The sequence continues at coordinate 68,142 of JARQTJ010000303.1, forward strand.
TAAAAAGAAAATATTTTGCCAATTTCCATAAAAGGAAATTTCGAAATTCACGTAAACGAATAAATCACGTATACCGAAATCGTTTACCTTCCCTCGAATCGTTTCCAGAAGGGACTTTTTCAAAGGAGATTTAGGCCAGCATTGTAGCGCAGTGCATTGTGGAACCTGACAGTGGTAAGCACCAGAAGATAGCCAGACCACAGTTATTGATACGGCCCTACCGCATCTCTACTCTTTTTTTTTTCATTCGTATACGAACAGATAACAATGGCCAAATGGTTAAAGTGCCATTGTCGTCCTGGCAATTGTTGCGATTGGAATTGCAAGCGGTGATCGTTCTAACCGATTTGCGTTATGGTATTTTCAGGTGGGATCCACTGTTTCCCTAAAACCATCGATATAAACCCGTGCATAAAATTTACCTAAAAATCCAAAAAAATAATCTCGATCTCTATACCCACCAAAATTTACACAATTACTGACCCCATGTAACCAACCCCCCAGACACAAACCCCTAAACGTACCGACAATTGCCATAAAAGAAAACAGCTCTAAAAAGCAAAAGTCCAATTTCCAATGGATCCCATAATCAGTATAAAACAAACCATAAATTTCAAGCAACCCCAACGATAGGTGCAGGGCTCTATCTGAGGGATGGTTTCGGCATGTTACGTTCTTTCGGGTTCCTGTTTAATTTGGTCGAAAACCACTGAAGGGAGTTTTGCGGGTGGCACCCAGTATATATATCCTGAAGCGAAGGGGCCGAAGGATCCTGAGGAAGCCGATGGGGATGCTGGTGGTGGAGATCCTGGAGGTTGTGGCCGTGCTCCCTTCCAGCCCCTCCCAACCTCCCTCTATGGCAATATACACCGATACGGGAACGACGTCGTAACCACGAAACGGCCGACTCTGAACTCCCGTTGCCTCTCATAGTTACTGTGAACGAGGCTTTAACCAGCTCTGGTTACAACCTGAGCTTATGCACGCGTCTAGATATACGACGACTTGCGTTATTCCCACACGCACTCAAGTATCAAGTATATTCCGCGTTGAGTCACGTATGTCAATGTTTAATATGGCTGAAGGGAGTAAAGTGCTTCGTTCATTCTTCAACGCGTTCCAGAGTCCTTAAGTAGCTGACGCAACTGTCTCGTTAAAAGGATGAATTCACAGGAGTGAAGTGGGCGCCAGTGTTGATACAGTAGCAGCTGGGTACGTGGTGGGGTTAAGGTACCCGGGCGATGCTGTGCCGATAGTTCTTAATAATGGAAGTGGCTTTATTAAGCCAGGCGAAGGCATTTCGCTTATGCCGGATGACGTAGTGAAACGGGTAATGAAACTAGCTTCACTGTCAGCCTGGATAGGTATAGGTTTAACTCCAAAATTACGGATCTGACTGTACCTTATTTAGTATGTATAGCTCAGGTACGTTCCTGGTATCGGATAGTCCCTTGAGTCACCCCTCGCTTAACCCATAGCTAATGTACCGGGAGCCCTACTAGAAACTGGGGGTTTGTTGGCTTCTAGTGTTTCGACACCCCCTAGGCTGAAACCTGGTGAATGGAGCTTTTCAGCTTGACCCCTTGACTGCGACCCAATTGCGTCAAAGTCGGAGAGACGCTGGATCGGTTGAACAAGGGATGACTTTATTTTGGAAAATTTTATTTTATAATACCTCGCATTGATTTTCTCGATTTCGATTTTGAATTTTGAAATTCGATGGGGGTTGCTCTACTTGCGAATTATCCGCGAGTGCAGAGTCCGAGGGAGATAGACTTGAGGGATTTTTGAGTACAAGCTCTACGAAAACTTTCATGGGATGTCTGGGACACGCGTGACGAAAACTACCCTTAAATCTTGTCGGAGGGTTGAAAATCTTGATATTCCCGAGTCGACCTTCTTATACGGGAGTCCTACCTATATTGCTGCTTGTTCGCCTCCATCTACCCCCAGTACCTATATTCAAGCCTTAGACCTCCGTAGTGGCGTCATCCCCTATCGAAACTCACCACTCGCCAACTTTCACTACCCTTTGTTCTCGTCGAAGCGCGGTTCTTATAGGGGTAACAGTTTCCACCCTCTGTCAACCCCTTTGCTACAACGGTGCCACTGGGTGCCACTGGGTACCACGCAGAGTGCCAACTTTTCAAAGGGTCCTTCTCTTCTTCTGCGTTCCTCAATTTTTCGCCAGCTGTTCTTCCTCAAACTTTTTTTCCAACCCCTTCCTCTTCCACCCCCCCACAATCCCCAACCATTTCCCATGTGGCGGATAGGGGCGTCGCGACGCCTACCTTATCGAGGATCGAATGAATAAGAGGCTTCCCCTTAAGATTCACCAAATTCATCCTGAAAAGGTTCGCCGGATGGATAAAGTTCTCGAGGGATAATAATATTCCTTGGAGATTTCTTTTTTATCTTCAACAAATGTCCTTTCACTTTCAATCAAAGAAAAGCATTTCTTTTCTTTTTTCTTTTTTTACGTATACCCAAGGTATACCGGATTACATGGATATGAAACAACTTGGTCCATTATGGTTATTCTTCGAGTAGCCATTCGGAATGATTTTCGGCAGCCTAGAGACGACTGTTCCAGGACGTTCGTCCTGGACCATTCGGAGGCTGGAGTCCTTGAACGTAAACGAAATTTGTCCGCGGCGCCCTCCGAGTTGTAAAAAAGTAGTAAAGCGTCGTCAAAATGGAAATAATCTCAGGGCCCGGTGACTGGCGAGATGATCTTGGCTCCGGAGATGATCCGAAGATGCAGGCGGGTAGAAGAGGCCAAGAGAGAAAAAGGATAAAATGGAGTATGAAAATAGAAAGCGTAGAAGGAGAAGAGCCTTTGGCAAATCCAAGAGAAAATTACGTCAAATAAGACATCGTCGACATAATCGCTGCTGCGACGGTAAAAAACTTAAATTGTACGTCTCAAGATGGAGGAGCGACTTTTTTGCCTCTTGTGAACTTTGACCTTTATTAGTAGTGCTAACGGAGCTTTTGCTCTACCGGCCCCCTACCCGTCCCCCCACCCTTACCAGGCACACTGCACTTTGCGATTGAAAGAAACAGTCTCTCTTTGAATTTTATCATACTTTTGACATCAGACGAATATCTTGTCGGGCGAGAGAAAGAAAAAAGACAAGGAAAATAAATCTTCGAGTTTTACGAGCTTTCTTTAAAGCAAAGACGAGCGTCGTTCGAACCGCCACTCATCGGCGTTTACCCGGGCCTTCGCGAACGAAGATGGAGCGAAGAAAAAGAAAAAGAAGAAGAAAAAAGATAACCCACGAGAATATCCCATTCGACGGCCACAAAGAATGTAATAGTCGAAGATAAAGAATCTACCTCGCCGGAAGTTGTTCTCTTGGACTTACAGCAATATCCGTTAATGAAACGTCCAGCTTCCGTTAGAGGACCAGAAAGAGCAAGAAAGCCCAGTCGAGATCGTCATCAAATTCTTCTCTTATTTCCCGTCAATTACTAACCGCTACCACCCCCCGCCCCAACCCCCAACAGTCTCACAACTGTTGACCGAACAACCCCCATTTACCGACCGAGTGTCGCATTCTTGAAACAACCCCTAGTGCTTCTCCCTACCCCGTCAAAGATTGACCCCGGCCGCTCAAGAGCCGTTCGGAACTCGTAATATAAAAATGTAGTGTGATCCAAGACCCTTAAAAAAATTACCCCTATCGACGATATATCCAAAATTAAAATAACCCCATAAAAAATTTCTTCCACCTTCACGCAAATTCTTATGTTGGTACGAGCAACAAGGGGGTCGTAGGGGGGTCGATGCTTAAATTTCTCCACCCCCTCCGAGGAACGCGATAACATCGTGCCGATTTCCTAGGAGGAACGCAACTCTGCTAGCAGTACATAAGAGTTGGTAATAAGCCAACCCTCTCGCTAACAACTCAAACATTTACATACCCGGGCGTGATAGCAACTGAGTTATGTTGACTAATGCACTACTTCCACTCTGGTGCAAGCTAACCGTTGCACCAGAGTGCAACGCGACCGGCACGCCGGAGCTATGATGCATCGTGAACGGTAATGCGAGAGTTTGTACTTGTGCCAGTAGTTACGGCCGGGACATAGTCAGCCGGACGCTCGCGACGTTTAGTCATACTCGTTAAGGAAACACAGGGTATTATCACGAGATAACGAGATTATTGCGTAACACGAGAAAGATCGACGCGGAAGCCCCTGACGTGTGTCGTTTCAGTGACATATATATGAAAATGGCTTTAAGCCCTTTGAGCGCCATCATTTTTAATGAGCTTTCGCCAATTTTTTTTTTTTTTTCATTAAATCTTCCTCCACTTATTTTTCCTTATCGTCCCCGTGAATTTTTCAAAGACAGGGGATGATTGGGGTTTGATTTTGAAGCTCGCTAAGAATTTCTTTGGGGGTGCCGTTGCCTGAAAGTGACACGGAAGGGGGTACTTGGAGTTTCGGTTAAGTCAAAGGTCAAAAGCGTTACGCGTTACGTGAAACGACCTAGGGGTGGATAGGGGGTGGGTACCCATGTAAGCCGCAAGAGCTGTGGGGTGATCGGGTGGGTTTTAATGGAAGCGACAGGTGTCCCCCCAGTCCTGGTAAAACATTCTAGGGGTGGTTTTCACAATATTCTAAAGTTTCTCAATGGGATGGTAGGTTGGCCAGGGCTATCGGGAACCATTCATCACCGACTGACGAGCGCAAAGAGCAACACGCTTCATCTTTTTCAGGGAGCAATCGGAAAGGGAAATCGAGTGAGCATTGTGGGAAATGAAAAGAAAAGCTGCCCTTCTTTTTTCCTCGGGTCATTATTACCTTGGAGAAAAGGTGGTTAAAAGTAAAGGCGACCTTCGGTGCGAGTATGTGTGGTTGAAAAACACTTAACATGAAAATGGCTAACCCAGTCATTTCCGGTTTCGCCAAATACTCCGTTATCGCCTCGTTTTCCACTTTTGCTATATACGTGTGTATATACTGATGGATGGATATATATATATATCCAGAGGTATCTACCCTCGGAACGGGGTGCGTTCCATCATCGTAAATTTAAGTTCTTGCCCGTTACGGTCGATCCTTCACACCGGATGCTGCCTACCCCTAGCGCGAATATGGCTTCCGGTTGGAGATCCCCATACGATATGAATCGTGCAATCAACGCCGCCACACTCGACGTCCTCGAAGGCCTAGAATTCTCTTCACTCTTCCTGCTGGTCCATTCTGTGGGAGAAATTGAAGAGAGGAGTTTTCCCCTCGCCCGTCATTTTATCCCATGCTTCTTCAAAGAGGATATCTGGGGACAGGGAGTGGTCCCAGGTCGGTCCGGAGACAAGGGACGGGATTAAGGGAGGATCGTCCGGGGGCGCCGAAAGGCAAAAGCCTTTCTTGAGAGGCTGTCATGAATGATCGAGATTCTTTTTTTGGGATTTTCTCGATGCGTCAACGTATGCTTTTTCCAAGGGATGAAAAATTTCATCTTTCTTTTGGGATTACGGTACAGGACCGGGTGCAGGTCTTGGGCCCTTTTTATTCGCGCCCACCCTTCCACCCCCTTTCGCATTCAAGTCGTTCCTCCCTCCTCTTCCCGTGGTCCAGACTCTCACAGATCTCCGTGGCTCATCGTCCTCTAAGAAATTGATTGGTTCCGCTTTAAGGAATTTCTGAACGGGATGCCTGGAAATTGGGGTAAATTTGTAGGGGTTGATTTTCCGGCTCTTAGGAGTAATTTAGTGTATCGATCTAGGGGATGGGTTCAAGTGCATTCCTGACGGTCTAAAGTCTCGACGAAGATCAAGGCAAGTTGAGAAGCACTAAAGCCAAGGGTTGCTTTCGATGCACCCCCTCCCCCCAACCACCCCCAATCGACTTGCATCTCGCTCCCAGGAATGCCGTCCTGGAAAAAGCTCCCAAAGCTTTTTCCAGCTGAACGTCAAAGAGCATTACCCAGCATCCCAGAGTTGATCCTTTCGGCTGATACTCGTCTCGACAATTGGATCAGCTGGTGCAGGAGGATTCTAAATTTTCTATAGAAAATTAAGTAATTACGAAAAAAAAAAAACACCAATATCAAACAGAATTCTTTCTCCACCCACCAACTCTACGTTTATCAAGATTCCCGTTTAACGCCGTTCTAATTTATCTGCGCAACCAAAAGATCACACCCTCGGTACAGCATCCCTCTGTCACAGGGCTCGTTGACTCTCTCGTACAATCAGATAACCCCTGGGACGTGGGTCACCCTCGATGATAGACTGCATCCCGCAAAGGCAGTAGCGAAAAGTAGGTATGCCATATGGAAATTATGAGAAGGAGAATTTTCCAAATGATTTACCGGAAATGCGTAGCTCGAGTAACACTTGGTCTACCTCTTTATCGTTTCCGCTTAGAAAGGCATCGGAAGCTTCTTTCTTCCTTTCTCCCTCTGTCTCTGGCGTTTCTCCATTTTCCTCTATTTATCTCTCTGCTTCGTTCCTCCCTCCTCTCCTCACCCGAATCCTTTTCTTTTCTCTTGCACTCCGAGCCTTCCTCATCCACTACTTTACGCTACTACGGAGATCCAGGTCACTGCCTCTTTTATGCACGGCGAACGGAACACGTATTTTGTTTTAGTCCCGTATATTTTTCCGGTACGGGACGAAAGGGTTGAACGAAGAAGAAGAGGGAAGATCGAGGAGGGAGCGGGTGACAGAAGAAAAAAGGAATAAGAACAAACATGAAATACATGAAAACCGAAAAAAAAATTTGCATTTTAAACAACACAACTTTCTATCACTTTGACAAAGTGCAATCTGAGGATCCCTGCAGTTAGATAAGAAACGTATCTCCGATATGCAAAATTATCGTTACAAGGTACTGAGATCCCTTGTCGTGAAAAATTTTTAACGAGCATCGAAAAAAAAGGACTTTTTTATTTAACAAAATTTTCGTTGCAAACCACCCTAAGGAACTGCTTGTGCATATAAGTCAGTAGTACGGTTCCTTGGCGATTGATCTTATCATCCTCTTTAAAGCGAGGACCGGTATACATTTTCCGTTTCAATTTTCCGTCAAGGACAGGATCATAATTCCCAGCCAGGTTTCAGTTCGCGTATCCACGGCAACGACAGGGGCGTACTCACGATTTTTCGATCCCCGTGAATCTACCTCGGGCAGGGATTGCATCAGGACTTAAGTACGTGTAAATCTCATTCTAGCTGTCATCCCCTGAGCCGCCTTACTAAACCCCCTTGCTATAACCTTAAAGTCACCATTCGCAACGAGGCGATCGTTACAATTCCCGATTGATTTGTCTTTTTGATAATGACCGGACGCTACAAAGGGGATGATTTTCAACCCCCCCCCCCCCTGAGATCAGGCTCGCTCACAAGATGCTATAAGATGCCAAAGTGCTAATGAGCCGAATGCGTATGACCCCCTGGTCCAGGGTATCAACCCCCTTCGAATTTCACCCCTCTTTATTTTTCGCCAAAATCCTCCCCTTAAGTATCCCCACCCTTGAGTCGCCTGCAGAAAACATGTAAATTCACAAACGTTCTCACAGCTGACTCAAAATAATAATAAATAATTCACACGATCCTTACTGACACATTTTCTTCGTATATTCAAGGGTTCGCTCGAGCGTAAGGGATGAAATTTTGCAAAAAAAATTAGGGGATCATACGCGCGCATGAAAAACCTAGTTTTCGAGGAGCTATAGGGGTTTCTGAAAATTCAACCCTTGGAAGAGGCTTCTCACGTGACGTCATCGAACAACCCCAGTCTTTGGGATGAAATATGAAATGACGGATAGACGAGACGTTTGCACGCCTCTGGACAATGCTCCATTGTGTTGCCAACGTGACAAAGGGTGCTCAAACCATATTTACAGAATTACATCACGTTTCAGCCCCCTAAGACCAGATATACGATAAACAATTTTTTGTCCTTCTTTGGAGTCTATGAAAACTGGGCTAAGGTATGCCGGAACAAATAAAAGGACCAAGAAGGATCTCAGGAGCAAAGCTAAAAGCAAACGGCAGAGTCGTCTTTGCTTCGCGCCTCGAGGATTTGCCTGGATTTGCGAGTTTCGCTAACTAAAACGTGTACACGTGGCTTTAGTATCACTCGTATTCGAGAAAACGGATAGGAAAAGTTTGAAAATCACGTTCGGTGCAAGAGACCCTGGCAGTGGACGTGAATAAACTTTCGATTTTTCAGCTTAATAAGTACACGAGGCACGTAAGGCGTCGCGACGCATCGTAATGGGAAATTTCTATATTTTCCAAAAAAAAAACAGCCACGCGGACGCTGGAAAAACCCCCTAAAAACAAGATTTTGACGAATTAAAAAAAAAAAAAATCCCCCAGAGGATCCAACGAATCAAGAAATTTTTCTAGCAACCCCACCCAAAAGAGCCACCCCTTGCCCAGGCGTATCCCAATTAGCGAGCTTTCCTTCCGGCAGGAAATTAGCACCACCTTGACTCACGGCCGACAGCACTGATCATTTCGGTAAACAGGGGATGCTGGGGGTTGATCTAACAAGGGAACATCGCGTCAGCGATCGGTTCTGGGAACTATGTGACAAACACACGCAGGGTGACGCATCGCGTGTGAACGCGTCACACAGCCACAGGGTTACTCAACGGCGTCGGGTCAGCCTAAGTTACTCTATGGTATACAAGAAGTTAGCCAAATTGATATAATAAAAAAAGAAATGCCCACCGTCAATGTATTGACTGATTATCGATTCGATTATCTACCATAATAATTAATATCCATTAACGTAAACAAAGAGTCATTATAAAGGGGGATTTCTATGGCACTATATCCCGTGACGGATATCCACGAGTATTCTCGTATCGCGTAGCGACAGCCTGCCGCGAATTCTCTTGTCGCGGTTTTCGCGACAGGCAGTTGCATCATAATCCTTAGTAATCGCCCGTGTATTGTCCCGACGCTCTCTGAAATAACAGATAACCCCAGGATATACTCGTTCAGGCGAGCAAACAGTATGGGGATCGTATGGCTATAAGCAAAGCCGGAAGTAGTAGGTTCTTGGTTCCCCATTGAGAATTCAGGCCCCATAGGAGGATTAAGGAGGTTCGAGTAGACGCAAACTATGTAAGCTGTATACGGCTCTATGGTATTGGATATATGTATGCGATATCTGGCTTATCGATTGGAAATTGAAAAATAAATTTTTTAATTACGTAATTAAAATATCGATTGACTTACCGCCTCCGTGTGAACTGGATGAGTGGCGAATAAGAGTCCCGTAAGGGCTGCGAATCCAGGACGCAGGGAAGCCACGGCAAGACTGACTCTTGTAACCAGGATGCAGGCTGCCGCGTGAAGGGCGATATTGGTCGCGTGATACCAGGTGGGGGTTAAACCAGCGGCCAGATAATTTAATCTGTAAATATAAAGAAACAAAATATTTAGGAATTATATTCGGATCAATTTAATTAATTGAAATTCGTCGGGTCTGATATAAATTGAATTTAGTCCGGATAATTCACGAGTGACTGATAAGGGAGTGCGATTACAAAAATATTTTAATCAGGATCGATATATCTTCGTGATTGAGATAAGGTTGGTGCTACTGAGGGTAATACTTTTTTTTATAGTTATTAATTTCTTTATCATTCTTGTCAAATTACTGTACCGGATCAATCGATCAAACGGTCTATTGGATCCGAGTCATTTGTCATCGGTGGAAAGTTATTGATAAGAGACCCTTCGATAAGGAGGCTTTAATATCCTAAGGATACTCGAGGGAAAATTTTCTTGAATTTTTGACAGATTATAAATGCTCGTCGAGTATTACAAATAAATGAAAAACTTAAGTAAAATCCTCTTAAAAATTGATTTCCTAATCGGATTTACAAAGAATGTCTATAACGCGTTATCGATCCGATCAAGAAACGTGAATTTCGCTGCGTGATATTTCACTGTATGTATTTAAGTGTAGCTGTGAGATTGTTGGGATCTTTATAAAACGATAGAGGGAAGATAGGAATACGGGAGGGTGAAAAGAAAAAAAAGAAGAGATAAGAGAAACAGAAACTGTCGTGCCAATATTGTTTCAGTAGAATGCAGGAAAAGTCTGTGTAGTTTCTCCAAGAGAAAACAAGGCGGAATTCCATCGAACGACAATCGCAACGTATCGGTAGAATGCGTCCTGGGATATGAGAAGGCCTCGAAGCAGGTTTTGCAGAATCCCAGGGATTCTTGGGATACGAGAGTTTTCGATTGGAAAAAGGCAAGAAAAGAAAGAAAAAAAAAGAGGCCCAAACTAGAAATAAAATAGCTAGAGAGAGAAAGAGAGAGAGAAAGAACAATGGAACAAGAAGAAACAAAAGTAATGGGAAAGAGAAAGAGAGAGAAGATAATACGATCTCCATGATTTTCACGTTGAATGGAAACAAACACACTAAACGCTGACGCAGCCGTAAGCAATAATTTCCAAAGTCTGCCGTCGACGTAAGGTCGACGGCCTAAAGTTCTGGCGACGCTTGGCGTCGTTCCAGGTGTCGAGGATCGTAGCCAGGTCCAGCTATAAGAACCGGGTTATCCTTGGCGTCGTCCTGGCTTCTGGATGAAACAAAAGAGCCAGACCCATTTCCGGATGAACGGTTCAAAATAATATAATCAAGACCCAGGAGGTGTAGCGACCACCTTAAAATTAATAAAGATAATATTTCAAATCCAGTATATATCCTTTTCCCAAGAAAAGCTATTAAATACACTCGTTTCCTGTCGATATCTATTTCAGACACCTGCTGCGACCACAACTTCCTACAGCCATTCGCTTGCTCTCACTTGGTCCAGGAACTAGCGAGGAGATTTTCCAAGCTTTGCCGAGCTTCAAATGCGATTTGCTCGACGTTCAAACGCAATCCTCTACTCCTGGCCGAAGGATGTGCAAAGGATTTAAATAAACAGCGGAAGCCCACCGCGAGGGTGGGAGGGCAGAAAGAGAGAGAGAGAAGAGGAGCAAGAGAGAATCAAGAGAAGCTGGAGAACCGAAAGAGAAGTAGGGGTAAAGCTCGTGTTTGCCCATGTAGGACCCTGTACTACTGCGGTATGTACCAAACCGTAAAACGAAGTGGGTAGCCGGGTAGGTGGGTTGGTGGGTAGGTTGGAAGGTTGGAAGGTTGGTAGGTGGGTAGGTTGGTAGCTGGGTAGGTACCTAGGTACCTAGTACTACACAGTACCAGACTCCGTTATCGCTCTCGACGTCAAACGACTATTTCTCTACGGTCGTAGAAACTGGAAACGCGCCGGAATTTACCAGCATGCCTTTTCCTATGGAGACTGGATCGTTTCCGCTGTTTTCATGTGTCGAGGGACTCCGTCTAGTTTCGTCGCTTTAGAATCCACCGACTTCAATCGTTCCGCCGATAGTATCACCAGGCATCCAGTGATTCTTGATGCGTCATCCGAATAGACAAAGATTTTTTTACTACGTAATCATCAAGAGGATTACGTAAGCGCACAGACTACCGATGCCTTCTAAATAATATCTTCAACTTCCGGTTATATTTATATACAATTTAACGAACTTGATTATCGTCATTTAACCAGGGAGTACCGTGCTAATTTAATAGCGAAATGTCATCAACTTCAATTTTCATTACCAAATTTTGACAGATTCGATTAAGCCTTAAGGCGCATTCTCAAAGGACCAGAGAAATTTATTCACGATTATTGGTATTATCGCAAATTTTTGTTTAGCCTTTATAATTCCTTCCTTAAGGGGATCGAAAATAATCATACGTAGAAAACTACATTCGCCCTAAGGAATTCTCAACGAAATTCTTCATCTGCGAAAGAGGTCTTACGAAATTGCGCGAATGGAACGCGCAGACACGCGATTCGCAAAAGTTGCGAGTCGTCTTGGTGCAAAACAGACAAAACGAAAGAAAAGATAAAATAACGAAGGATAAAAGGAAGGAAAATAGAAAACGTCAGACTATCTAGAATTTCTGTGAAAACTAGTCGCACGAGCGACGTTCGTTTCTATGGCACGACATTGCCAGCGTCGTAGGGATGAAGGAAGCTGCATTCTCTTTGAAGTCCCAAATCTACTGCGAGGCTTTCGCGAAGTATCGAACTTTAGAACTCGATTCGAATTCGAGCACAAGGTAATCAATGTTAACCTTTAGTACGGAAGAATTATACAAAATTTTATCTGGGAGAGATAAAACGTAAAAAGAAAAAGAAAATTGTTCGAAAGTCGACGAACGTATATTATAAGGACATAAAAACCAGAGCAGCTTACTTTACGAATATAATGATAAGAATAGGAGCGAGTCTCAGCAACGCCTATTAAATACTTGCCAGGACGACGTCAGGCGTCGCCTCGGGCTCTTTGAACTGTCGCGTCCTTTAAAGCCGCCGTGTGACGCTGCCTCGAAGTTCTCTTGGTTTCCGTTAAGATCAAGATTATTTGCTCTCCTTTTTCTTGGCGTAGGTCCACCATGTCGCGATTAACGTTTTCCTCAATAATTTTTAGCCCCCTCCCTTCCCCTCACCCTCTCCCCTCCATCCCTTCTAACAATTTCTTTTTCTTTCTCCCTTCATCCCCTTATACACGGGAATTCGTAAATCCGTGTTCTCCCGTCAGTCGTCGCCTGGGGGTGATTTCTTTTTTTTTCTTAGGGCCTCAGAATCGCTATGGGGGGTTGGTCGGGGGGTAGTTGGACCGGGGACAAATAACAAACGCGACGCGAATAATGCTCGCTATCGCTCAACGCCTCGGGAACTTTCTAATATATTAAAAGGAGCGTCCCGACGGCGAATTCGCAACGAGCGACAGACGCGATTGCGACGCGCGTCATATCGCTTGGCTGCCGGCTGACGTCGGACGTCCCTATCAAACTTAAACGCGACTGCGAAAAAGAGAAAGAAAATAATATCAAAAGGAAAGTCAAATGACCGAGAGAGATAACTGATAAGGATATTTCAAATACGCAGAACACCTTCTTATCAACCAAGCAGAGAAGCTCGTCAAGTGGCGACATCTGGACCTGGTGATCGTACAGATGAAACCTGGAGAAAACATTATTTTTTTTACCATCTCCCATCAATATCACTGTTTCATGGAAGCCACTATTAATCATTGAGAATTCTCGCTAAACCGAGCCCTACTTAAGGCTCGTTCACAACGAAAACGAATTTTGCTTCAAGATTACCAGTTACGATTAGTCGACCCCGATGGGTTTCTGCCGTTTCTTTGCAAGATCGTCGCAAAAGATTATACGTTTCTGATCTAGGCCCTTTTCGTTTTTTTTACCGTCGTCCCCATGAAAATCCCCCCTGATCTTACACGGTGACTTCACGTCGATCCAAAACGACACGTGGGTCAGAAATTCTCAAACACCCCATACCTGCACAGTCAGTGAGCTTACATTTTTTTTTTCTTCCTTGTCACATCCCCCCATACGAAAGCACGTGGCTGCAAGCTCACGCATGGTCCACAATGGGACCTGCTTGAAAACCAGGGTATAAAGAACCTTTGGTACAGTTGGGCTGACTAAGGTATTTCTTTTTCCGGAAATCATCCCCAGAGTAACCTACTCCCCATTATCATCAGCAACATCCGGCCCATCATCAATATCAACAACATTCAACAGCACGAGCAGCCCCACTAGCCATCGAATCTTCACTTCTCTTTCCTCGAATCCACCCCCAACCCTTTCTTGCCAGATTCTCACCGTCTTCCAAGAGAAGCTAGGCTGTTCCTTCGTAAGGGCGCAACCACCCTATTCCCTCCCTCCCTTTCCCCATACGTAGCTACGCATCCCACCCTGATAATACCATGAATTATGGCCGCTTATACACCTTGAGTGGCGCCATATATCGTTTCACGTGTGTGAAAAAAAAAACCTTATTCCTTTTCCAGATTGTGTATTGGAAAATATGGTCCCGACCAGGCCGAAGATGATGAAGGAGATTTCCTACGATGGACCACGATACAGAATCTTCAACGGGAAGTAACGTCGTGTGATCATTATGTACCACGTGGGTCCGACTGGGATGCTCATGTGAAACGTGTAAGGTAGGGGGTGGCCGGGAGGGGAAGAGAGGGAGGGAGAGAAGGGGGGAGACGACTTACGAAATAAGTAAAGCCATTAAAAAGTACGACCATTAAAACTGCGAAATAAGTAAAACCCTCCTGAAATATGTTGGGCTATTTTTTTTTAAATATATCTTTTCTCCGACCAAAAATCTATTTTTTTTTCCTTCTTTCGCCCTTTTACTTCATTCGCGTAAAAATACCGGCAGTCTAACGAACTGGCTTAAGGGATGTCACAGGGGTTCGTTCAAATTTCACGTTGGGATTCGTGTTCTAGATTTCATTATTACGGACCTTGATCCCACGATTTTGACAATGGATAGACGAACGAACTTTTTTTTTAATTTCTATATCTTAATGGGATATTATTTTTTGGGTCAAATTTTTTTTATTCTCTCTCTTCTCCCGCTGATGAATCTCGTATCGGGATTCATCGCGATAACCGTGAAACGTATCGAGTAAGCTTTGAGCTTTTTGTTCCCATCCTGAACCGGAGATTCACGCAGAGAAAATGTCAGGGGTCAGAGAGCGGTGAGTGATCGGGTGACTTCGTCTGTGTGATTGGACGGTTTAAAAGGTAATTTGGAACGCTGCCACCAATCAATGCTGACCCCCTGACGTAACTGATATGGACGGAGCGAAAATCCAAGTTGCGTCCGATCGGATCGACCCACTCCAATAATTCTCATGTATCGTCCCAAGCGGCAGGAAATCAGCCCAATAATTGACTTTATTGCCATCAGATCAATTTACCCTGCCAAGTACGTATCATTAAAGTCCAAATGGCCACCACGACGAAGCCCGCTAGAAAGTCCCACGAAAGTCCCTAGTAACCATAATTGAGGAGAAAGAAAGAAAAAAAAAACGTCAAAAATCCCCATAAAAAATAGTCAGCCCTTCTTCGAGCTTAAAAGAACCAAGATACCTTTCTCCACTTTCATCCGCCGAACCCGAACAAAAACCACATTTAAATTTCGAAACGAAAAGCTCACCCATAGAAAGTCAATGGTCGATTTTTAAAGAAACCAGAAGCCGGGCACGAGCTTTCATCAGCCGAAGCCGTTTGAGCCGGTAGCTTAGACCGAAGGGAGCTTAAAATTCCACGTGTTCGTCAGACTTTGGGTAACGTCTGTATTTAAAAAAAAAAAGTGCCAATAATGGTACAGACGCTGTATACCGCAATGGCGCGAATATAAAGCACACGTGAGCTTTTCGCAAACACTGATTACGATTACGAATGTCGAAAACGAAAAAAAGAAAAATCCCAACCACATCCGGCATAGTCTTTATCTCTGATAAAGAGCTGGATTTTCCTGGGTTAAAATCCTCCGCGCGATTCCGCATAAATATTACGGCGACTCGTCCCTTTGATAGGAAACATATATTTTCAGATCGTACAAACCATGTCAAAAGTAGAACACGATATCACTCAAAAGTCGAGGCACGTACAATTATTAATAAATGACTTGAGAAAAAAGAAAAGAAAAATTTCTCTTCCTCTCTATATCGTAGCCGAGTGGTACAATAACAATAGAAAGTTGAGTACGAGAATACTCATGGGTATTTAAGGGATACGGGAGCTGCTGGAAAATAAAGGAGCGTTTCCCTAGAGCGAACTCTCAGTCGAAATAAATATATATATATAAATACATAGAATGAGCTTGCAGCATGGATATACCTTGGTAAATATGAAAAAGCACAGAAGATACAACGGGGTGTATCTTCGGGCGAATTGAAATACATTTCGTTCAGATATAAGAGGACTCGTGAGGGCAAAACCTTTTCGTATTCCCGGCTGCCCCTTCGCTGTCTACCTATCTCGCTCTTTCCTTCACGTTCTGGCATCGTCCGTCCTCCTTGCCCGTGAAACAAATTTCCAACGCACAGGGGAAAAATTCATGATCCACGCAATGTCCAGGAAACAGTCGCGTAAGCGATTCTACCTTCAGGGAACGTAAAAGCGTCTCTGAATAAAAGGATGAACAGTGGGGAGTAAATATATATACTATATACGCACACGTATATATAAAGCAGATACGTGTACCGAAAACGCCGCCGCGTTCCACGAGCGATACACCCACATACAAGATATTCAATCTAAATATTAATTTGATGTCGAAAGCCAAAGCAATCCACTGCGTCAATTATTAATATCCAATCTCAGTGAAGTATCTGCGAGTGATACGGGAGACTCCAGGGACGTAGGGTGGCGAAGATGGAAAGGGGTGCAGTAAGGGGAGGAGGGAGCATCGAATCAGAAGAATATAGGACGAGTGTATCCAGGAGCGTACGATTGGTTTTGAGAAGAGGGTAGTCTGAGTGACGTCACTGGGTATTAGGTTGAATTCCGGTGCGGAATGGCGGCACGTTTCAAAGACATAAGAAAGGGTGTGTAAGGGGTGAGGGGGTGAAGTGACGCAGGCACGATCTTGCGGGAATTGAAGCGGAGGACAAAGACGAAGGAGAGGAGGAAGAAGAAGACGAAGAGGAAGAAGAGGTAGCCTTGACAGGGGGACAGATACAAAGTGGCCAATATATAAGTACCATGGGGGAATGGCACTTTTCCTCAAGTCACTGGGTATAAGAAGATGGAAGGGTGGAAAGGTGTGTAACGTCCTAGCAATAGTGGTGGAATAACGTGAAGGCTGACTTTCACGTAGAACAGCTCTCCAGCCCTTCCGAATCCAGGATGGGTTCGCAGTGACTGACGCTTCCCTTATATATATATAGAGAGAGAGAGAGAGCAGTCAGTGCGTGCCTGGCATAACCAAGAGCCCTTCAGACGCTGGTAGAGCTCACTTCCGGTACTGCGATGGAGACTCCCTTATCGCCGAGACTCCCTGAAACAACCCGGGGCCAGGTCCTTTCACCCCGATCGACCCTGGAAAAAGAATCCGAGCTCGTTCCTTGGTCCTTTTTTACCTTTGGGGCGATCCGCATGGTTGCGAAAACTCGAGTCGAAAGCTGTAAAGGCATTGAGGGTTATACGTGGTCCGGAAGCGGTTCGGTGTCTTTGGGGTCCATACAGAAAACCGGAAGTCGACGGGTTCGAAAATGGAACCCACTGATATTTCGTACCTTTCGGTTGTGTTCGGGTACCGGAAGAGAGGTTGGCGTATCGCGATGGCACCGAAGGGGGTTGTACTACCCTTGGATATTTTGTTCTCAGGACAAATTTGGCATATGGAAAAGGAGGGGCTATTAAACGTTTTTCAATTTAAAATTTCAGAAAGAAAAATAAAAAACTTTTACGGCGATTTCCTTTTTTTTTTCGAACTTTGCGTCGTGGCTGTAGGGTATGAAGCGAGGGTGAATTTAAAGCAAAAGGGACCAGCAGCAAGAATAGGGGTGGGTGGCCTCCGGCAATGCGAGTTCACGTTGAGAACCGCAAGCCGGGAAAATTATTTGAAAATTCGGATGAAAACTTTAACGCTTCGTCGTGGAGAGAGAAAATCATCCCCTTCTTCCTTCGGGCATCCCTCCTTTTACCACCCTTGGGTTTCTATATTTTACACATTCGATTTTTGAGCTCCGCCTGTCAATCTTCACAGTCATCGTCGACCTACCGGTTGACAACTAAAAAGATAAACCAACCCCCCACGGCGAAAAGTCCGTGTTTAACCCCGCCGTAAGATTAGCCATGTTATCAAAACCACCCCTAATCAATTTTTCGTCTCGACTTTACCTCCCCCTACAAACAGTAGCACCTCGACTACCCTTAACCACAATCGAGTGACTTCCCAACCCTAAATTAAAAATTTAGAGTACCCTCGTAACTTCAGATTTCATCCCCTAGTCCATGCATATATAAAATTCATCCCTCTGAATTCTACTTGTCGCTCGTTGAAAATGACTTCAGCGTATAAAGAAAACATTGTCAAAGCTTAACCCGAGCCTTCGATACCCATAAAGTTATTTTCAGCCAAAATTTGGTTCCTTTCGTTAATCGACGCCGAACGGCCAACTATTTAGACACAAGGGTGCGCCCCGACGCGGTGCGTCGTTAGGCGACGTCGGATATCACTCGCTTCGTTTTAAGGTAGGAAACAACCCCTGCGGAGTACGTACAGAGGGGATTCTTCCAATACGAGGCGAGTTAAATAAATGCTAATCTTATCTGTTGGGGATATAAAGTTTTATCGTAAAGGGCGAGATAGCTTCGAGGGGAAACAATACGGTTAATGGCCGTAGTCGAGAGGCTACGCTTTTCTGGTTCAACGTCGTCAAGGGGAGGCGCGGTGGGTCCGCCAACCCTTAGTGCCTACAAAAAGACCGTAGCGACGCGCCCCACGGTAAGAAGTGGGTTGGGTCCAGAATAGCGGAAAACTCCGATACACAATCCTCTCTCGTCCTGCACCCCCTTTCTCCTTTCACCCTCTGGTCACGAATCTTACCCCCCACCAGCCCAGGATACCCCTTTGCGAACCCTTCGAAATTCGAGCTTCCTTACAGCCTCTCAACGAAACTTCCCTAAGGGATGAACTTTACGTCCCGCGGAAAGCAACTCCTCGCGCATAATCACATCTGCGTCCTGGCCAAATCCCTTGCCGGTCCTCCGTAACCACCCTTGTTTGTCAATGCAGTAAAAGACAGCACAACCCCCCAGCCTCGCTACTTTTTATCGCAAATTTATTTGCCGCGCGAACCCCTAGTTTCGTTGTAACAAGCAACCCTTAAAAATTGCCCGAATGCATTATCCATACCAAATATCCGTGGTACCTGGGCTAAGCTGCTGCAATAATTTTGTTCCCATCAACCCCCTCGGTGCTGTGGGCTACGATAAAGGTAAAAAAATATATTAGGGGTGAGTTCGGGACAATCGTTTTGAAAATACGTAACGAAATCGACAGGGTGGTTTTGTCGATTTGTGAAAAACTTCAAGTGTGAATTCAATCTGATCCGATGGATCGGATACGTGTAATCTAACATTGGGGTGCACAGCTATAGGGGTGGTTTTCGGGGGTTGTTTGGAAGATTGGCAGGTACGTGTACGCGACCATTTACGCGTGTACGTATCTCGCAGCGGGAGATGGAGTACGGTACGAGATGAAGGTATCTGGACCAGTCTGACGTTCCTGACTGTATAGGCAGAGACTGGGGATGCGGGGTATAATCAAATATTGAATAAACAGTAGGAGGAACGGAGAGTACGTAATAGTCCAGCGACGGTATACAGCATCCGGTACGATATTCATATCGGCTATTTCCGGTGCGAGATGATAACGGTAAAAGGATAAGATAAATGTATGAAGTTGGGATAAGAAGAAAAATTCAATGTAAAGACAGAGACTTTTATCGGTCAAAGCGAAACATAACTATCGATTCCAAAAGGATTTTACTCGGATTTCCAGAAAAGGGGGATGATTCGGAAGGATTGAACTTAGTACAAGGGATGAAAATACTTGGACATACATCCTAAGGGTGGAAATACTACGGCTCGTACGATAAACTTGTATCAACCCTTGGTGGGACATCGTATACCGAGGTATTGGACAACGAGATACCCTTGTCAGCATGTAGGGGTTGTATCAAGGGGGTGGAGTGTTATAGTTTGATATGGGATACTGATAAGGGTGTTTTCTCATTATGCATAAGTCGCATGCTTATCCGAAGTGGCATAAATTTGGGACGGGAGGTTGGGAAATTTGAAAAATTTTAAATAAAAGCATAAAATATCAATCGCCATGAAAGGCGTGAAAGAATATTTTTATCAATATCGATCAGATCGAATCGATATAAATTCTATAAATATTTCGGAATCGATAGCGACAACAGATCGATATTAAATTATTATGTGAAATAAAATGGCGGAAAGCTGAAATAGAGTGGCTCGGAGTAATGTCACGAAGCTCAGGTCGCTTTTAGTATAGATACATAGCGAGTACGTGTTCCGGTAAAGTTTTCACGGTGGCGCAGTAGAGCGTCGCGACGCTCATCGAGCTAAAGTATCTCTCGCCAAGGCGACGCTTTTCGTGCACCCGACTATAATTAGCGATTAAAAGTTTATAATTTCGCTCCGTGTAGCTACCAGTGTAGTTGCACAATAGGGCTGATACTCCATTTTCATCTATCCTTTCTGTACCCAGACTCTAAGTCAGTGAATGATTTATAGTCGTATTACCCCAACTTCCCCTTTCGCTACCCACGGGCGTCGCGACGCATTTCTGCGTCCTTCCTACTTCGCCTAGCGAGAACCACCGGAGCTGCGCATCTGGCTTTATTTGCAGTCTTCTTTGTACGTGCATACGTAAGCGACGCCGGAATACGGAAAGTGTGTACGTTGCAGCAATGCACATTGAACATTGCTACACATTCCTTTGATCCTGCTCAACAGGATCAATGATACATTGACAGGTGTAAAAATGTGGCAAAAATTTAAAAAAATCGTCGAAAAACGTTATTTTGTTGATTTTGGAAAAACCAGATACAAATTAATTTACTTGGTAGATAAATTTTAATTATCAAAACGCGGTATGACACCACTCTTTTAAAAAGCACGCGAAACTCGTTATTCCAAAATCTGAATCGTACGAGCGATCTCGAGATATATATTTTCGGATATTACGCGCGAATTCCAAAATTGCATAAACTTCAAGAAACGTTCGAAAAATTCAAAGAGTAACTGAACAGTCTACAAGTGACGTAACGTCTGCCAAGAATAAATTCCGATACGTCGTTTCGCTATTCCTACGAGTTCGACGTGTATACGGAACGTGGAGTCGACTATAGATATCAAGAATTACAATATATACTTGAAAGTACTATATCCTTATCTACAGTCTATTCACCATTGCAGAACCGTATAAAAGTCTATACCAACCAAACTACGTATCCACCTAATACATATAAATACAATAGTCTCTACTAGCGTGCAACGAAAACGTGCCTGTACACTCTGACAGTTGATATCAAGGTGATAAGACAACCCACCTTATTTTCAAAAAAAAAAAAGCTCAGTAGGATAGAAGTCCCGGTAAGAAAGACGAAATTGCGAGCTTTGTTCGTGTCAGAAACCCAACCAGGTCGTTGAGGTCGACCTACAGCGTTACCCATCCTAACCCGAGTACGTTCTTTCCCATTGCCACTCGTTCCTCTTCGCACTTCGCAATTCCAACATTCCCTCTCTCCTTCTATCCCTAACCTCATCCAAGCGCCTCTTCTCTCTCTCATCTCCTTTTCATTCCCATTCTCATTCCCTTTCATTTTTTGGCTGAGCCCGACCCCCCTCCCGCCCCACGTAATTTACCCAAGACACCCACCGACCCACAGGCTTCTCTACGAGGGCAAAGAAGACCTAGGAGAATGAGATGTAGCAGCATCCAACTTTGGTCCAGCACGTGTTACTCAGCCGTGAATCTGCCTGCGACTGTCCTTATGCATCTGCTAAGAGACCCGGTTGATATAATACGCGCATGACCGTACGGTCGATTTGAAAAAAGTTCTAATGGAGCCTACACTACGTTCGTTGATACTGTAGATACTCGAAGTAGTATCGTTGGTATTATAGTTACTGCCGAACTCTACCTCTACTGGAAAGCAGCAGAAAGTTGGGCGATACTAACGCGGGAGCCAACAGACTCGAAATCTCCCGTATCGCACGGAATTCTAATGCCGAGATTTCCCACGTATTGCCGTTGCGGGACGCGATCGCTTTTAAATATGGACGCCGAAATGTATTGCGCCAATTGCATACTGATTTTACGAGGGACATAGAGCGAAGGAAACTGGAAAAGGAAGATCGTGAGAGACTTGACTGATAAGTTATCGCGCGGAGAAGAGTTTTCGAGAAATTTCATAATTTTGATATAGTACAATTTTTTTTTCCAAAAATTTCATTGCCTCTTACAAAATTATTACACGTACGCGCACCTGTCTTGAACGATTCTCCTTGTCTTTGGGTAGCATCGAGATAAGACAAGCTACGGTAAAATAATTGATAAGAATTTTGTATCGATCCCTTTTGAGGAAAGTTTTATTATTTTTTTTTATGTAATTCCAAAATTTCTTTTTTCTTTCCACGGGTGTATCCGAGCTCATAAATATTTCAGAGGCTAGCAGCGACAGCACTTTCCATTGGAACGTCTCTTATTCAAATTTTCTCTCTCTCCCTTCATATCCCGTACGACCCATTTCGATATAGGAAATCTTTTTTATTCTCCTTTCCTTCGTCTTCTTCTTCCTCGACGTCTCCGCGTCGTCTCCAGCATCCTCCAGATACACGTTTCTGCTTCCCGGACAAATTTATCACGATGTCTTTGCTTGTCCTGCGATACGTAAAAACAGCCCTTGGGTACAAGAATGACTCGATATGGGATATACATAGATATACATATTTAAGGCAACACACGAGTGCTTTCTTTATCCAGCATACGAATCAGCATGGACCTTCATCAGGTATCACAGTGAAATTACCGACACCTTTGTAAAAAATTTATATCGACTAAAATCCCACTAAAAAAATTCAGCAGCGAAAAACGTGGACCAGTGGCTCGACACCGAGAGATTGTAAATTACAGATGGGTGAGATGGGAGCTCGAGGGAGATAAGTCACAGCTGTACCAGAGGGGAAGATTCGATTTGGAATTGAGAAAAATTAGAATTTCTAAAGATCAAACATTTCCATCCAGCATCCTTAAAGCAGTATACAGATACAATTAAAGCCACTGTATTTATAACTCGAATCAATACTTCGCGCACGATATAATTAAAGTAACAAAGATATACACGGTGTTAAAAAAGCAGCATACTTCGATCGAACAAAATCTTTTTTAATCTCGCGAGCTTAATTACCAACCAGCGCAAACGTAACGATGGAAAATTGGCAAAGTTTAAGAGCTTTATCTACGGTTTCAAAAATATTTCGCGAAAGAGAATACGAGAGAGAGAGGGAATGACAGACAGCTCAAGATAGTAAGATAATGACGTAATCCATCACGTCATTTCGTAGCACCTTTCACTTAGTCTTAACCCCATAGACGGCCCTGGTACCTAGACGCCCCCCCACTCCCCCCCAGCAAGTAGCCACCACCCCATAGTCGCTAATCCCTCTTAATAAAAGCGACCGAGATAGGATGCCCCCTTTTACCCCAAGGGGCCAAGTTTACACGTAATCTGGTAATCTAGTCACCACGTAGAAACTCACTCAGGCGTGTCCCACCATTTATCACAAGGTGTATACTGCCCGATGAAGATATTTTACAGATAATTTTCCATATATCCTTCAAAAATACCAGCTTCCTCGATAGATGGATATTACGCTCCGATATATCTCACTGCCAAATTGCCAATTGCCGATCTTAACGAGTGTCGCTTAAGGCCAATTAGTCATAGATCGTTACAGCATCCCGTGCTGTCAATACTACGACATATATATAAATACCCAATAATATATATATGCGCATACGTATACACGAGCGTCGGTAACATTAAGCCGCATTTCCAACAGCAATTAGCTCGGAGCAAGATTTAGGTCCAGGGCACAATTGCTAATAAGCCTATACAGAAATTTCACGAAAATTATCATCTAGACGATCGTAATTTTTACACGTGCAAAAACCATTACGCTAATTCAAACGTTGGTGTATAGTGACTTTTGGTTTTACGATTTTCTCAAAATTCGTATTTACACATTATTAAGGTCAAAAAAGTCCAGCCTTTTTGGATAGGCTCGTAAGGTGGATATAGAAGCGTGTGTATGACGTTCTGATGGAGAACCAGTACACCACCCAGTATATAAGTCGGCAATCGATCAAACAATGTAGACGCGACCCTCGTCACGGAAGCAATGGTCAATTCGTACCCTTTTCTCAGAAAGATTAGAAAAGCACCAGGGGCGTGAGGGTAGCGGGTGGCGAGGGGTTCTTGTTTCTTTTATCGGGATGTTACTCGGTAGGTTTGTAGGGGGGTTAAAAAAAAGAAGAAAAAAAAAATTCCACAGATTCAAACTCGACGAGGAGGCGAATGGACCGCGCATGCACGGATACGACTGACAGAGAGATGTATCTTGTCTGCTTACTTGGGTAAAGGTTGAATGAAACGACGTGAATGCAAATTGCAAATGGCACTCAGCGACCCGGGCAATTCGAATGATAAATAACAAGAGAAATTCCTTGAAAAGGGAAACTTCTAAGGGTTGAGATATAAAAATTTTACGTGACGAAAATTTGTCTCCCCTCCCCCTTCCCGTAAGACTCTCACGCTCCTGCCGTCTTATCTCAGTCCTCTTATCTAGAGACTCGCGAAAGTGTCTCGGTGCAGGAGGCTCGTTCAAAATTTACCGTAAAATTCATGCGAATCTACGATAAAATTTTTCACGACGTCGATAACGCGACTGATAACGAAAGCTGGTACTACGGTGCATATAACGGGTGTTGATAATATATAGGTGACATTTAATAGTATCGCGAAAAGTCTAGCGAGACTTGTGAATAGGATCAGATGAATTTCATTAAAACTGAGTATAGCCATCATTTACGTCAACCGTGTACCGATCCTCTCTCCCTGTGGCCTGGGAAGGCGTCGGCTGCGAGACGCCGAGCGTCGCCGGATGTCGGGTAACGATTTGTATTCGTCAGACAATACGCAAGAGGTGCTTCTGTGCGTTGTTCCTTACGTGGGGTGAAACGAGACTAGGGGGTTGGTTGTATGTGCTAAGGGTGTATATGGACCAGAGGGGGGAGGAGAGGGGTGGTTAGCCACCCCACTCTCCATGCTCATCCGAAACCAGCATAGAGCTGGAAGAGTCTTGGGGAGATGTGAATCGTAAAGATAGGGTAGGTGAGGGTGGGAGGGGGAGGTTCTGACGCTTCCAAGGAAACTTCCCTTCCTTGTTACTATTCATCAAATTAATAAACCATCCCCTTCCCCTGGCTAAAGCAAAATCATCCAAGAAGGGGATTGTTGGTTGTTGCTGGCAAGGCTATAAGGTTTCCCTTAAACATTTCTTGCTTTGAATAATAAATAACTGACGTACCGTTCCTTAAGGCGCGCCCTTATGAATATGCAGTAATTTATTTTTCCTTTTATTTATTAACAGCTGACGCGCCACCGAAATCAACCCCTCGTGCAGTCAACTGTGTGTTTTTCTAGTGGCACGAGGCCGCGATAGATATTCCGAGAACGAATGAAGTACTTGCGTCATTGGTAAAAAAAAAAGAAAAAAAAATTAATATATACATACGCACAAAAAAATAATTGAATCTCAAAGAAAATAACTCGAAAAACGTGCGTACGGAGTCAATTGAATTTGAATTCGACGAAAGTCAAATAATCGCGCGTTACGTCTTTAGAAAAAAAAAGGAAGAAAAAAGCCCAAAATAAATTTCCATTAGTTCAACCGTGTTCATAAATCGATCGAATCGAGTCATAAGAAAATTCCTTGACTCTCCCTAAATTTATTATTCCTACGGGGGTTAAACAAATCACTGTCATTCGCCATTGACCGATAAATATTTTACAAAGAGAATTCGTAATTTCATTGCTACACGACAAACACGCGGGTGAAAGGAAACAGCCGTCACGTTGCGCAACCCACCGAAATTACCACCAATCTCTATCTGTATGTACAGACGCCTATGTAAACACTTTCATACGTATATATATATATACACACACGTCGAATAGCAAACGTGGATTTCCGTTTGAACTGTCCCGAACGGCCGCCGCATTTACCACGGTCAGTTAATAATTCACCGGGTCCACCCGTAACGAAAGCTTTAATTTCGCGCGGCAGGTACCCACGACGGAAGCTCGGGTCGGAGTTCAGCTGGAAGCAGCCCGGTGACGTGGTAGGGAGGGGATGAAAAAAAAATTAAGGGATGAAACGAAGAGCGGCAAACCGAGATAAAGGTAGCGAACGAGACGAAGAGGAGGAGGAGGAGACGTCGGGTCAAATGACTCGTGAAGAACGAGTCAGTTTTTTCGTAACTTGTTAAAGATTCATGACCGAAAGTTGGGGCGTTCACGAAAAGTCGAGCTTACGTGGTTGTTTCGAAGTCTGTTAAGGGTGGTTTGGGCATACCTGCTGGATCGAAGCGAATAAAAAAATAGAAGGGGTTGCGAGGGTCAGGGGGGTGGACGGTAACAACCCCTAATTCACATAGGTGGAAGAAACAGAAAACGTGGAACAATCACGTGCCACGTGTCATTTGCCAAGATCACGTGGCCACGTGGAGGGGGTGAAGTTTAATCAGATGACTTTGAATTACTTGTTCCCAGTACTGTAGTCACCCTTGGACGCGTGTTTATCCGTAAAAACTTCAGACTCCGTGGTTAAGGGGGTTGTAGCCTGATAAGATATATCGTTATCAGTTAAAGTTCACGTGCTCGAACCCTTGTACCTTCCGGTATGCGGGAAAGTTATGAAAATAAAATATATAAATTTCCGATCAATACGAAAAGCTGCCGATGAAAAAAAAATCAATGTACGTTAAGCTTTAACAAGAAAAACAACCCTTATTTTCGATTGGCGATTTTAGCCAAGTGCCATTACAATTCGAAATCATCGACCGAGCTTTGGAGCTTGGCGAATGGTAAAAACATCCCTTAAGATATTGCAGGACATTGTTCCGAGATCGGGACGTTAAAAGTGTTACGAGCAAGTGAAAGCTACGACGACGTCTTATCATGCATCGTACCGACGCCGAACGACGCGACGCCTGCGGTCAGCGTTAAGCGTAGGAGAAAACGGTAATAAAATTCGTCCCGACTGGATGCTACATAAAATAAGAATAAACTACCCCTGCAATAAAGCTCATCGTGAACATTGATGCTGGTGTCATTGCTGTTATTATTATTTTTCAAGAATAATATACAACCCTCGTTTCAAGAAAGTACCCCCCACCCAAAGAGTCACTGTATATGTCTCGGTACATGTTTCGGTACCGCGAGAAGGAAAAAACTACCCCAATCTGCATTTCAATGTCTCTCGTAATAAAAGATACCGCAGGGGGTTGGATGAAAAAAAAAATTGAGGGTGGCGAACAGTCATTCGGAATTAAGCAGTGTAAGAATGTCTAAAGTGGCTCCTGCCCTATGCTCGGGGGGGTTGGGAGGGAGGGTGATGGGGGGGATGGTAATACCTATTTCCATGGAAGCGAGACACGGAACGACCTCGAGTCCACGTGAAAGGGGATAGCGTTACCTAAGGGCAAGTAAAGGAATTGCGGATGCGGCTTTACAAACACGAATTCTCGCGTTTCCGCAAGTTCTCTTTGACGACTTGTCGACGAAGGCGACATCATTTTCATCCTAAATTGCAATATCGATCCAGGGATCGAGTCGAGAGTCTAATTAATATTTTTTTGAGGGGTTCGTTATTTTTACGAAATCGATATATATATATGTATGTATGACCATCGGTCACGTTTTCTCTCTATACAAGAGCCAATAACGTATTAAGGGTGGTTTCTCGCTACTGTAGCATCTTCCTAATTTCTTTTGAAAAAAGCAAGGAAGTTAATTCAAACGCGGTTCGAGCTATTTGAAAATTAATGGAGCACAGGCGCCGAGCATTCCGTATGATTATTTATAAGCTCGTGCGTGCAAGCTCATTTCGGACGGGAGTTAATTAAAACAGCGGCACAGGTAAAAATTCATTTGACATTATTCATGTCGGTTAGAATGAAAAAAAAAAGGGTAATTCACAGCCGGGTCACGGGGATATACAGCCCAAAGTAATTTATGAGTTGAAATTTTTTTTGCAATACTAAAATCAACCCCATACCTCATATATAGGCGTACAAAAAAAAGCAGTGGAGCTTTCGATTAGAAATTTCTGGTCCATCGTAACCACGTAACCCTTTCATCGTATCTGGCAGAAATAGCCGATCTCTTTCGGATCTTGAAAAATTGTGAAAAAAAGTAAAAACGAATAAACAAAAAGCTACCCTACTAATACATACAAATGAATCGCAGGATGGACGGGAGGGGTGGTGATAAGGGGGATGAAAAAACAATCGAAATATTCAAGAGGAAAGCAATTAGAAACCCAAGCGGGAGGGTCGCCGCGGCCATTTTCCGAGATGTACTATAATGGGGGTAGAGAATAATTATAATACATAAAAGGGGTGGGAGGTTCGGCACCAAGAATGAGATAAGGGATGAGAATACCCAGAGCCGCTAGGACGGGGAATCATTTTCGTGGCTGGAAGATTGAAAAGAGGCACTGATGTACCCCACTGTGATGGGGGATGGTACGACTGGTCTCCCTCCTTCCCCCCCCCCACCACCCCCCTCTCTCGCTCTCCTTATCAGCGCAAAAGAGAGAAAAAGATACAGAGAGCAATTCGCGCAGCAGCAGCCGATTCATCAACCACGCGACTCCGTGCTCCAGTTGGATGCTGGACCGCCACACCAGGATGCTGATGGACCGCAGCAGCCAACCTTTTCCATCGTTCATCCTCATCAACAATGCTTGCCAAGAATCGCGCATTACGTCGGAGCTGTCGCGCGGTGAAAACAATTCACCGTTAGGGCTTTCGGGAAGAAATGCATTATTCCAGGGATGCTGGACCAAATCCCGGGCTCGGATTCTGCACTCTGCATAATCATCCGTTAAAGTTTCCCGTTGCCGATGGCACCGAAGTTCGATAGATAAAGCCGGTAAGAAAAATAAAAAAAGAATCCAATCTGCGTTCTAAATAAAAAAGTTCGACTGGACACGATTGTAGCGAGCTTGTAAATCTGCCTTAAGGACGAATAGAAGGAATGGCGCAGCTTGACGCGTCAAAATCAGCGGATACGATTATCTTTTCCTTCTTTTGATCTATTCGCATTCTGTACCACCTTATTGATCTCGATTACCTGTTTTCGCTACTTTTCTACCCTCGAATGTTTATTCAACCCTTGTTCTTGCGTCGTTTCTGTCGAACGGAGCAAATCTGCTTTTGCTCTTGGGGTGGCGAAACGTTCCCGACGTAAAAGTAAAAATATAATAATTTGATGTATTTTGAGAAGAAAAAAAATTACAGAATATAACGATACTCGCGGAACGATAATCATTCTCAATGAAAACGAACGAGTGAATAAATTCTGAGAACCAGCCCTCCCCCTCCCACTCTACACCGTATTATTATACAGGCCGATCCTCGACGAAGCGACTATCGCAAAATCCCACGGGAACAATGTAAATTTACATAAACGAATTTTTTAATTTTCCAACAGTCAAGAGAATTCCTACAGCACTCGCGCGATTTACCGTCACGACGTCAGCAGCAGCCACTCTAGTACTTTTCACTTTTACCCTATTTGTCCGCGAATTTTTTATAACCCGCAACATTCTTTCGTGTCGACGACACGGAGTCACCGAGAGCGACAAAGAGAAGCTGTAGAAGAAGAAAAAAATAATAACCACTCTGGTTCAACGAGAAACAAATTTTTATATTTAACGTAAAGAAGACAAAAAAAATATCTCACGGCAATACAGATGCAAATGAAAATTTCGTCAATTCCTACATTGATTAGCATACAGCCTCCCGATACCACGGCAGACGCAAGGGGGGGCGGAAGGGGGTAGTCGGAGGATATCTATAGTAAACAGAACCCATATTCTTCTCCACCCCAAATAACAAACATATTAAAATAAAAATTCAATTTCCTTCGCACACACGTGCTCGAACCACCCTTAGTTGCATTTACGCCAGCATATGTATCACTCGAAGGGTTCGGAGAAACACGTGACCAATTCCACCCCCAGATTTTAGTACAGCATACCGACGAACCTATACCCCAAGCTTATATACCCTGTAGCTGGGAATTTGGAATTCGAGAATCAAGGGTAGCAACGATGGGGGATGAATCGAAAGGGAATCGCGGCGAACCGCAACCAATGGGGATGGAAAACAGGGGGGCACCTCCACCCCCCTTCGCGTGTCGTAGCCACGAAATAACGAGGGACGAAATTCATTGGCAAATGGAGTGCTTGCAAACCATATTGACACCCTATGAACTGCGAGGGGGATATTTCATATTTGAGCCACTCGACTCAATCCGACCCTTCCGCCCTTAAATAAGGGATGAAACCGTTTACCAAACAAGTAAAGTACGACACCCCTGTATAGACGTGTCTACGTATAGCCTTGGATATTTCATATCGGTTCGTCCTCCAATCCCAAAAAGTTCAACCCCTAAAAATCTCAAAAGCTCGGGAGCCGACTGCTAAGGGCGCAAAATTTAACCGCCCTTAATTCGCGATAAGGACCTACCGGCAAAGTGTACAATCAGCCTGGAGTCGTGTTGACAAGTGAAAAAAAAATCCAACTACCAGCTGACACGGGAAGAGAAAGGAAATTGGGTCGTAACCATCTGGGACACGATTACACGATGTCAAGTCGTGCTAACGCAAACACACATGACGCATATGGGTCTTTCGAGGAGACATTGAACGATGGCAAATTATATATGCATATGCTCGTACGTGAAAACACGTGGTGATCGATTGCGCAAGAAGGTGTGTAATAGTTCAAAAACATTCTATGGGCGAAAACGAGAGACAATTTTACGAAAAAATTTTACCATTAATTTCCTAATTAAAAAGAATTTTTTTATCACAAAAATCTTCCGAGATTCCACGATCATTCGCTTCTGATAACAGTCAGCTGTTTTACGTGGGAGCTATCGCGATTATTATGCACCGTGTGAATGGCACACACACGAATATGTATATACAATAAGCATACAGTTATACAAGAGTATCTGGGAAACAACCTGTATCGTCTGCAATGCAGGTAATTTTCGGTTAATTAGTAGAATAGAAGGAGGAGGAGGAGAGGGGGGGGGGGCAGAGACAAGGGGTTGTAAGTACAAATTGCCATAGGATAACTCAAACCCCCAGGTTACGATTCCGTCGAATTACACGAGTCCCTACCGTTCGATTACAAATTTGTCGGCTTCTATATCGTATTGTGAGATCGATTGCGCAACGACAATTAGCAATTTGACACGCGGAACTGCGAGGTCTAATTAACTATAGTCCCCCCATGATTAAATTGCGTCTGTTCGAGTAAATTAAACTATTTTACGTTTATAGGTGTCCAGCGGGCTTTTCTGCCGGGCAGCCCGGAAATTCTCTCAACTATTCGTCCAAGTCGCGGAATGCCGGCAAACCCGATTACTTCGCGAGCACCCGTTACCTGCACGTGTAAACTACCCTTGACGAGTCCACAAGAATTTCCAAGTAGTGCGTGCGACCAGAAGCAAAGGGAGGATTAGAAAGTGTACATTGCTTGTGAAAGTAGATCGCTCGTAGCGGCCTTGCGTAACCACTTAAGAGACTGGGTAAATGTAAGAGAGTAGTAAGGGCTGTTTACTACCCTTAAGGTGGTAATTTAAGGGAGTTCGAAATCCAAAGTCCTTCCGGTACCGTTCACCAGTGGGGCGAGGGGCGTATATTCCATGTAAGTAAAAAAAAAATACGAAAATTCGTGATTTTGGATTGATGTCCTCAAATTTTTTTTTCGGCCAATCCTTCGCTTAGCCTCGTCCAGCGTTACGTAACTCTTAATTTTTCATGGAAAATCATCCCTACATTATTTTTTTCGGAGTTTCGACAGACGGTCTGATAACTGGATAACACATTGTTCCGGTACCGTTCCACTGTTATCACGTTGCATGCAGTCGGTGAAATTGATCCAGCATCCAGTTTAAAAAATTGCGAATCCAATTCGTTCGACCTAGAGTTCAGAGAGTCTATGTTCTGTAGGAGGTTTGGAGTGTATAAGTACGGAGCGTACATGAAACCACCCCTATAATGGAAGATAATGCTACTTGATGTCTCCAAGAGGGTGCAAAAGGAATATAGCGTGTAGCCCGCGTGTGTATACGGGGATAAGGCATTGAGAGCAACCCTTGAAATCTGAAAGCGGAGTTTCCCTTACGTAACGCGTCCTATCAAAAGCCACTCTTGGGGCTGAAAGACACAAATTTTGTTCACGCCTTCAACGGGGACGGGGTTGAAAAGTGAATTAGAAAAAAAATATCGCGAACGAATTAAAAATAAAAAAAAAGATTTTTCTTACACCCTAAGCAGCTTCTGGACACGACTCTGACTCTCCACCCCTCGCTGCGTTCGTTCGGATATGACAAAGGGACACAGGGGTAGTTAAATCCGGATTATTAAGGGAAGCCTGCCCTCCATTTGATCCTACTCTTGACATCCAATTATCGAAACGCTGACGAACCCCATTTTTTAAATCCAAAAATATCATATACACTGCATTCGTGCTTGTTTAAGGGATGAGTATATCATCCCCTTGGCGAGTACCACGTTCCGCATAATGTAATCGGTACCAAGGGTGAGTTGTCTTGGCAATAAAAGTTCAGGGAGTTTCGGGGATGGAAAAGTCGATTCATTAGAATTTCCATGGAACAACCCCTAAGGCCTCGTGGAGCAGCTGCCATAAGCCACTGCGAAATGAATGCAAATTCTTCATGGAAATCCCACCCCCTTCAACCACCCTCCCGGCCCTTGCCAAAGGATTAGCTTTCAGGGCCGCACGCCCTTGTCGTATTGCTTTTATATTGGCTCGCAATAAATTTCGTCGTCGACCAGAAGTCAAATTTCAAAAACCACCCCCTCAGTCCCATCATCTAACGTTAAATCCAAATTTAACGTTACCTCGACTTTTCGTCCCGTTCGGCAACGTATCGCGATGCGAGGCAAAACGCGCGAATTTTACGTATAATTTTGCCAGGAGGACTGATAACGTCGGGTCACCCCTTAATCGCGATAAGACTTATCGCGCCGATACGTAAAGCGCAAATTGGCCCAGACGATCTCGCGTAAGGGGTGAAGAAAATTTACCTCCAGGATGCAATACAATGGCCGTCTCGTTCGTCATAGTCGTAGAAACGGACAGATAATGAAATTACAGGGTGAACAAGGGTGAGGGTAGGTATATACGTAGGGGATGAATAGGCGCCGGTGGAAAATAATAAATTACATCTGGCTTCGATGCCCACCCGAGTCGATAATTGGTCGACAGGGGTAGAAAAACAATTACCACCCTCCCTCGCAGCGGGTTAACACAAGGCTGGGGGGGGGGGTGGGTGGGGAGGGGTGGAAGCGCTTGGCGTGCCGCTACGTCCTAGGAACACTCTAAGGGTTGCTACCCGATGGCGTGTTAGAAGCTCGTAACAGTCACCCTTATGACGCTACCACACTATCTTCGATCGCGAACTATCGGAAATTGCGGCTTAACATCCCTTAAGTTCCATTATCGCTTCGACGACCCCCCTCCCTTCCAGCCCTCCATCTATCAAATGCACATTTCCAAAGAGTCCGTCAAAATTTAATTAAATAATCAACGATTCAATGAATTTCGCATCTTCTTTTTTTCCCTTCTTCAACCCCATCAACCCAATATTACATATTCACCAGCGACACAATGGCTGCAAATATATTCCGAGGGGGATGATAGTCATTTTCCCGATTGTCATTCGCAAGCCGAATGAAACAGTCGGAATTATCAGCGTTATAAGCACCACCCACCGCTGGCAGCGCCCGTCGTGCGACCCCCCGCCCCCCGACTGCCCGCACCCCTCGCACCCCCTCATCTTTTAGTGTTTGCCCCCGTTGAGTCCGCTAAGCTTCGCAGATAACGCGCACCCCCTACATTGTTCCCGGAGTTTAAACAGATTACGTAGAACGCTGTTTAAACGTAAATTGCTGCTCTAACTACCCCCAGTGCCGCACTCTCTTCTCTCTCTCTCTCTTTCTCTCTCTCTCTCTCTCTCTCCCTCTCTCTATCTCTCTCTCGCTCTATCACACACACAGCCATATACCAACACGAATCCATCTGCACTGTACTGTACACTTAGCGAAAAGCGAATCAGCAAACCCCCCGCCCCACCTGCAACCCCATCCGCGAATTCCCGATCAGACCAATGCCACGTTAATTTTGCTTTTTCGAAACACGCAAACAGGGGTTGAAGATACGATTTATGAATTTGCAAAACCCACCCCCATCATTGCCCTCTGACATGTGATTATTTCCCATGTCCCTTAAATACATTTCGCCCAGAAACCACTTACGATCAATTGACTGGCAATCAAAAAAAAAAAAAAAAAATGGCGTGTCAGTATGGAGGGTGGATAAAATTGATAAACAATCGAGGAGGGGGGGGGGGTACGCAAACGAAGTGGGGTTGGTTCACAGGATCGAGGGGCTTATTACACAATTTTCTCCCGATATTCCTTTGCGTAATAAGGGATGCAAATGAAAAATCGTGTTTTTCGCGGAAAACTTCAAGATACCCCTAAAATTTCACCGA
Organism: Trachelus troglodyta; assembly: GCA_030142635.1. Taxonomy (NCBI): domain Eukaryota; kingdom Metazoa; phylum Arthropoda; class Insecta; order Hymenoptera; family Cephidae; genus Trachelus; species Trachelus troglodyta. The sequence goes on from JARQTJ010000303.1 coordinate 102,468, forward strand.
AAGTAAAAGGGAGCCTGTTACAAACACCCTGCGACAATTAAATGATCTTGATTGAATATAATTGCTTAAACGATCCAAAGAGCAATGGCTGTTACGAGGTGCTGAATGGGCTGAATGGGGCGGGGGGCTCAGCCAGTGGAACGTAAGAGGCTCCAGGGGAAATTGGGGGAGGTAAAGGGGGGTGCCTCAAGGGTAGAAAAAGAAGAGGGAGATCGGTAAGGCTGTGTGTTCCCGTAAATGTGTTTTTCGCTGTCCCTTTGAGGCTGTGGGGAGGCAATCTGTTCGACCCCCAAGCGAGTAAGGGTGGCTGACCAGTGGCGAGCATTGACAGCCAATAAGCTATTCGACCTGCGGAGGGGGCGGGGGGCAGGAGGGGAAGGGCCTGAGCCATTAGAGAACCACCCCTATTACGGCAAGGAGGAAGGGGGGTCTCGCCTTCCCGGCCGTTTCCCAATCCACCGAATAAATTACCCCACTGGCTGACACAATTTCCAGGGACAGAAAAGTGCCGGTTTCCTCTTTTTTCCTCTTTTCCAGGGTCGGCCACCCTCTGCGAGGCATGAGTGTCTGCGGGGGGCGACATTGCTAAAAAGAAAGAGAACGCCGTTCCTGTACTTCCGCGACCCTGTAGTACGATTTTTCCCGGTACCAGTCCTTTTTTTTTCCTCTACTTTTTATTTCCCACCCCCCTCACTCGCCCCATTCGTCCCTCCCTCGTTACACTTTCGTTTCTTCAGCGTTCTCCTAACCTAGTTTTTACTTAAGTGAATCGTGCCGAAACCCACCCCCCGAATAGACCCCCCCCCCCATGGATACCGACTATATAGCTTAATCTTTATTCGATTTGTTGAGGAGAGCAAAGAGGGAGAGAGAGGAGGAGGAGGAGGAGAGAGAGAGAGAGAGAGAGAGAGAGAGAGAGAGAGAGACTCTTCCTGACGAATGACGAATAAGGGATGAAAAACATTCTGGCACGTTGCTCCAATTTCATAAGCATTATCGACATTAACTTTCTGTTACCAACTGAATTCTCATTATCCCACCCCCCACCCCCCCTCTCTTGACTTCTTATCACCCATTAAAAATCATTCGGCAGTACGACACGCGATCTATGAAAACCAAAGCAACCCATTTCACCCCCATTTTATATAGTAAAAAAAAAAAGAAACGTACACGATATACCTAAATAACAACATAAAGGTAATATCACAAGTGCACAGCACCGAGCTATCCAACGATGTAAAGTCAGTATCTCCGTAATAAAATTAAAAGAAAAACACCCCTGAAAAGACTGCATACGAGCAATTACGAGAACCGACATAAAAGTGTATAAAGAACGTCTATGTACCCAGTCGCGAAATATTCCATTAGGTAATTGTTAATTAACGGCAATTAAATGCGCCTCGTTAAGCTATCGCGTCTCCAGCACAAGAAAGCGACTAAAAGGGATAAGAGAAAGTAAATTCACCGCGAGAATAGCTGACTTTGCGTCACGTCGAACCGTCAATCTTGGGCTGTGGGTAGATTGGGGGGGTTCAGGAGGGGGAAGGGAAAACGCACGCTCGAGCGACGCTTTGGGCTAATTACGCTCATGTAATTAAGTAATTAACTATCTGGAGGTTCGTGCCGCAGGATCTGCTACGGGTACACCACCCACCCCCCTCCCGCCGTACCGCATCCCCTACCCCTACAGCCGCCGTTCCTCTACCCAATGTGTCTTGACTCCCGTGAACTCAGAATCGGCCTTATCGAAGTAAACTAGTAGTCCCCGGCAAGTTCGCGTCATTCGTTCCGTAGACGTCCAATTAAATAGTCCAATTGCAAGAGTCAGACGTGCGTACGTGTACGTGGGGTACCTGTGTATACTGTATATATATATAGGGTACAGATAAATCAGCGTGACTATCAGTTGACGTAACCATAGATAAATGAAATTGGCGTACAACCGTATAATCTTCTAATTGAGGCGAAACAACGGGATGAATTTAATTGGGTAAAAATAAATGGCAAAATTTTATTGCTCAAAATTCGTTAAATCAATCCGTTATCGTTTAACGATCGATCGTGCAATCGTTAATCGTGATTTGACAAATAAGAAGGACGATTTATCGAGATAAGAGAATTCAAGGAGTAACAGTGAATTGGAAGTCGTGAAATGTTAGTTGAGATAATCGAAAGTGGTTTTCTTTCTCCTTCCTGTATTAATTGTGAGAGAGACGATCGTCGTCGAAAATACGAGGGAAAAAAATGAAACGAACAAAGAGCCGACGCGAGTGAGATCGAATGAAATTTTGTAAAAAAAAAAAAGAAAAGCAATTTTCAAAACGTGACGCGGTGATTTAATAAATTTTCAAACTCAGGATCTTGTTATATTACGTTCTCGTGTTTCCCTACGTCCGTCTGGTTTGATCGTCTAATCTGGCTGCAGCTCTGAAAACTCACTTTAATATAACATGCGGCATCGAGTGGGCATGTTTACGGCTCCTGCTCCCGACACGCGCGTGCACGAGTCACGAAACGCTTCGAGCGAATCACTGCGCGTCACGAATAGGCGCTACAGTAACGAACGTGACTGTACGAGGAGTCCTTCGATAAACATATGTACGTAGAGTGAGAAAGTTAAAGAAATTATCACGTCCCTGATATTCGCCGATCGATAATGAAGATCACTGACAGACATTTAAACGCGACGAATTATTTCGCTTCGACCTTTGACCGTGTCTCGTAAAATCATATCGATAGGATCGAACTTCTGGCGATTCGTTAATAAATCTTGGCTAACAAGTCCTAAGAAAAGTCGATCTATTCGAATTCAATATAAAAATAAAAACGCGAACTCGACCGAAAAATTGATACCGCGACGAATTTCGCGAAAGTGGCAACAAGAGAATAATTCATCTCGAGAAATTTTTCGCGACAACGAATCGACAATTTTCCAGCTTTTTTTCCCCTCATTAAGCTTTTCTTCTTCGACCATTCATCCCCTCCTGCCGTCACTTACGGACATTGTCCAAGCCACTCGAGAAGATCGGCACTTTATTACCAAAGTGAAATCCTCCCCCAGCCGTTACCACCCCTCGTTGCCTCTACTGCGTACAGGAGCCCATCGTCAACCCTTAGCGATTCCTCATCAATTCATTACCAAGGACGCAAGGGTTGCCGGGTAGACGAGAAGGGAACTGCGCTTCGACCCCTAATTTAAGTGGCTAAGGGCGCGCAGCATCCGGGTCCATTATTCCTTGCTCTCGCCGCTAAGATTGAACTCGATCTTTATGGCTCATGAACACAAGGACGATACAAACAGTCGGCCGACTTTTCGATGCAAAAAATCTCGGTCACAGAAGACACCCTTGCAAAAGGGGAATTTCAGGATACTCGGGGGGTGGATTGGGAAACAAGAGGGGATGCATCAGAGGCACAGGGGATGACGGGGATATAAAGTGGGATGCTGGAGATGACAAATGTTATAGCTGACAAGAGAGAGAGAGAGTCAAAGAGGTACAGGGTAGAAATAAAGGGAAAAAATGTTCCCACCCTCGAAAACACCCCTATTCCCCATGACATTAAAAAAAAAATTGCCCAACATTTTCGTTATCACGTGATTCTAGCCACAGAACGACTACCCCGTGTACCGCCTGTATACCCGTTATCAGCCTGAGCGCCTCCAACTAAACACACGTATCGCACACCCACGCGGATCCTCTTTCCGTGATAACTGCGGCAACACCCCGTTATATGTTAATTACCACCAAAGTCCTTTAAGGATTTTTCATTGTCGCTTTAACGAGAGGATTTCGTGGCTCCTTCGATGAGCCCAGCCGACCCCTTATTGATCTCTTAACGAGGACCCGAAAAAAGATGGAGTTAATTTTGGTCAAATGCTCTCGTGCAGAATTTACGAAATACGGATAGGGGCTGTTGTGCTGAAAGTGAAGATATGAGGGGTGAGGCGATGGGCGGCCAGGGGAGGGAGGCTGGGGAAATTATGGTACAGGAAGACGAAGACGAGGAAGCGAGAAGACGAAAAGAAAAAAAAAATACGCACACCAACACGGGCACTCCTGAGAAACGGCATCGCGAAAAGCTCCCTTAAAGCACCTAGGGAAGATTGATTGCGCCACCCTTCACGGCGCCAAAGCGAACGGAGTGACGTTACACTTTATCCCGAGTCAGCCGCAGGCACGCGCAACCCGTAATCCTACCGGGATCCTCGTTATCGCGCGAGCTCAAAATTAAGTTCGATTCTGTGCGAAGCGACCGGGAGGAATATTTTCATCGGGATACCGGCCCCCCCCCCCCCTCTCCCCGATAACCCCTTTCGCAGTCAACCAGGACGGGACTATAGAAATTTTTTACCTCTCTCTCTCTCTCTGATGAGAGTGAGAAAAGCTCGCACGTGATAAAGCACTCATCCGCCACGTCCCGCACACCTTTGAAATCGCGGACGATCAGCTGATCTCGATTAATGGCTACTCGGCTGATATTAAACGCGCGCGAATTCCGAGAATCCCGAGAAAAGATTCGCGGCTGAGAAAACGGTCCAGAGGCATCGCGAGTTCTTTAACGTCGAGGGATGAATTGAATGCATCCTGCAGCTTCTCGAGGTAAGAAATATTGGAAATGGACCAGACGGGGTGGTAAAGGGTGGAAATCTCTTGTGGGTTTTGTAAAGGGTCGAGGAAAAAAAAAGAGACAAGTCCCGAGAGGGAGGGTTAGTATTTTTTTTTCTTGTATACAACTTTTCCTTCTTGCCGACGTGTATTCCCCGTTTCGGCCAGTTAATAACCCAAAGTGCCTTGCGAGCGCCTGACCTACCCCAAAAGCACAGCTTTGATATTAGAGATACTGCGCGCAAGTTTCGCGGAAAACTTTCGATATAGGGCTCCAGCTTGCTGCGCGTAGTTTCGGGGACTTGAGAATTGGCTACTTGACTCTGCCGAGAAAACTTATCGTCACGTAATGTACTGCTTGTATCTCAGTGACGGAGTAGTTACTTTTATTTGCGGGGGCAGGAGAAATTTTTTTTTTTAATATACACATTTTACACGTGCTACGTACGTTTCGCGCAGCATCCATAACGAGTAGCAAAGGTTGGCTCGTTACGTCATTGTTCGTTACGTTTCGCTTTGGCGATAACAAGATAAAGCCAAACTTTCTTTGCCACATTTTCCGACATCCTTCCAGCCTGTCCTTGCTTTGACGCTAAGGGTGAAGAAATCGACGAACGTTGTAGAAGCCTGGTGAGGAGTGAGAGAGAGAGAGGGAAAGTTGCATTCAGTAGTGAGTGAGTGAGAGAAAAAGAGAGCGAAAATTCAAAGAAGAGACGAAAGTGTGTCGGTACGTTACACCATGTAGAAATTTAGCTATTGTGTTCTGAAAGCTGCGAACATTTTCCTTACGGTATTCTATGAAATATTCTATGCAGAGACAATTTCTCTCTCTCTCTCTTCTCTCTCTCTCTTCTCTCTCTCTCACTGGCTCTATCAGCGTCTCTCCCTTTCACTCGATCTGTATTTTCCTCGCGGTAACTATTGCCAACCTGAAAGCTACGTAAAGCAACGACAATACAACAGACACTAGAACTGGTGTGTATGAACGAGGATATGCGTAAGAAGAAAAAGGACAGAAACATAATTACTATCATTTACGAAACGATAACATTTTTTATCATCGAATCAGATAAATCATGTCTTTTAGAGTTCGCCGTACGTTATCGTGTACCAATTGAATTTTTCAGAAAAATATTTATTTACCCTGTCCACCCCTTATTTCGCATTTCTACCATCAAATGGTTATTCAACGAAAAATAAAGTTTTTTTTTAGGTCGAAATAAACGATTGGAATGATATCCACTGTTCTAAGGGCATAGAAAGGAATATCCGCAAGGTTCATCCACACGAGAGATTTCCAAATCCCATGTTGAAATAAAGCCTGTAATTCTTTCTCCCACGTGTCGCTTGAACCAACCTACAAGTCCATCGGGACAATATTCATCCCTTACAGAAAGGGAAAACTAACCCTCGACCGTTTCCAAAAGAATCAAGGGCCGTTATAAGCTGATAGAAAAGAGAGAGACGAGCTGGTTAAACTCTCCCTTAAATGGCGATTTAGCCTAAAGAAAAATTAATGAATGAAAAAGAATGCATCGCAAGATTGAATAATTAAATATTTAAAAAAAAATGAATATTCTCTCAAGATAATTTCCTTTTCCGCAACGAACAACCCTTACGCGTTAACATCGAACTCCATTGATATTGTACGTATTGTGCGTTACTGCAATTCCGCGCTAATGAGACGTATTACCTTAACGAGCAACGTGCTTTTAGACTGAAGAAACATCAACCGAGGTACCAGGTAGGATATATACAAGGGTAGTTAGGTAAGTACCTACCTAGGTATTGAGGGTTGGTACCTACATACCGAACAAGCTCAACTTCCGCAATGCTTCTATGGATCTATGTATTGTATAGAGCGTTAAGGTGGATGAGCGATGTGTCGGTGTCTTGAAACTTGATGGATCGGCCAATAGGAGGCCAATATGCAGTATTGCTTCAGGAATGGCAAACTGCTAGCAATGCGTCAAAACCCAACTGTACAGAGAATCTCTACCCCTGGACGATAAAGGGACGTCGGAGAAGAGTGTGAGAAAAGTACTGTGATAGAGAATGACAGTGGGAGCAGTAAGGACAGTGACGTATAGATCCCATAGTGGTCCAGTACATATACAGACATCCTATTGAAAGAGGAGCGTCCCTCCATTTTGAATTTTGCATATTTCACAGAAATAAAAAAAGATGCTCCCTTGTTCTTACTATTTTTGATTTTTCCCATTCGTTTTATCGCATCCTCTTTGGTCCACCGACTCTCTGGATTTCGAGGATCTCCTTCAACCCCAAGCAATATACGTTCCCCTATACAAGGATCCTTTGGTATACTGCTCTCAAAATTCAGGACTTGTTCAAGGCTCAGGACGAATTTGATTCCTGTTCACCAAAAACACGTATAGTCTGGACGGTCCAATTTCAATCGGGATGAAGAGATGTTTTTGTATTACATAAATCGCGTGGGAGTAAATGTCAAATTAATTTGATTTTTTTTTTCACTCACCGGAAGGTGAACGTCGTGAGAGGTCTGTAGCTCTTGTGGCTGTTGACGTCCTGCATAGGCGTGCCCCAGAAGTCATCTTCGAGTATATTGGTGACTGGATTCTGGGCGATGACGTCCTTATTCCTGACGACGGCTGGTATGTCGTCGTGTACGAAATCACTTCCAAGGGCATTCAGGTAGCATCCAACGGCGACCAGGGCGACGGCAGCATAAACGCACCATCCTGGAGGATCGTTGTTAGCTCCGTTCTCACTGCAGGAAGTCCTGGGCGTTCGTTTTTGACAGGAACAAATATTATTCCTGCGTCTCATTTTTCTCGTCAGAATATATATATATATGAGGGATCACTTTGACAGGTACGACGACGCTCAGCTGATTATTATTATCGTCGACGGAGGCACGAGATCCTCGACGTCGACGTCGCTCAGACGCATCGACGTCCGACCGCTACCGACACGCTAGCTCGACTTGAACTGTCTGACTGGCTTAAGGCGATTTCCACTGCGGAGGATTTGTATCGCGACGCGTATCCTTTCTCGCATTTCCATGTGAACCCGCACTCCTTAACCTTGAGTTTCACGTAACATTTAGGCTGGTCCATAAGTATCTCGGTAAATCTTCCAAATCGCATCACAGTACACATGAACGCGACACTCGTTCATTCACATCATTTTTATCAACCCGCGAACCGAACGTTGACTCGTTCAAATTTCTTTCTGACCTCATGACCTTATTCCTCAGTGTCTTCTCGTTATCAGGAGGCTATTCAATAAGATTAACTACGCAATTACCAAGCAGCGTTCATACTCAACCCGGAGGTCGTCAGTTCCCCAGCAGACCAAAGCTCTCAGGTACATTTTATTTCTCCTAGACTCATTGAGGTCTCACGACCTTACAATTTGCTCAAATTGACCTCATTCGTTTTTCCCTATATAATACATACTTTGTTAAATAAATCCAGGACGTCGCACGACACACGAAAAATCACTCAACGACCTCAATCACTTGGTCAACTTTTACCACGAATTTTCCTTCCCTATCTAATCGATAAACCTAAATCCCACTCTCGACCCTCTCATACGACGATACACTAGGTTAATTATTTATCGTGTCAATTAAAAATAAAAAATCCACGATAATTACCCCGTCCAAGAGAATTAAGGTTCAATTATCCGAAACTCAAATCCCATACACACGGCAATGAATTTGCTAGCCGCGTGATGACCTAGATACACATTCCAACCTAAATCTCATCCCTTTTTTTCTTCATCTCTTCAATCCCACTTCCCCTCGTACCACTTTCCTCCCTTACTTTCCTTTCTGCGCCACTGTACAGTACAGTTAATACAGATGCACGGGTCTACAGTACCGCTGCGATATAAGGGATGATTTACAAGTGCATTCGTATGCGTAACCTACGACTAGTGTATTTCTGTACATATACCACATGTATATATACATACAGAAATATATCTATACAGTGCGCCAACGTTAAACGAGTAACGTGTGTATCTCGCGGCAGGAGGAAGCGCCGAAATTCCTCTGCAATACTTTTGCAACTTCAATTCCTCCGTCGGCCGACTTCAAAGGAGTTCAGCAGCCACTACAGTTCCTGCATTTCCCTGTCTGACGATTCTTCACGTTTCCTTTCGTATCCCTCTTGTCACTATTTTATTTACTCTTCATCTTTGCTCCCTTCATCGAGAATCGAAACTCGCAGCAAAGTTGGAGCCAGTTTTCCCCAAGGAAACGCCGTACTGTTCCGATTTGATAGAAATTTCGAGGTACAAAAATTCAAAGCGAAATCGAATAAAATTTCGATAATTTTCTTATATCTAATTTTTTTTCGTCAACCTTCCCACTACACGCGCTTTTTTTTTTATTCTTGCACGACGTACGTTGAAATTGATATCGCTGTGACGTCTTGTTCGTTCACTTGTCTTATCACCACCGACTCGTATACGAAATATCGCGAACCGTATGAAAAGTCGTCGCGACGCCGGTTTACGCGAGACTAAAGGACGACGGCATCCGCCCGGTTATATACTAGGCGCACTCTGACCCGCACAGTTGCGCATGCGCCTTTAACAGCCAGGTTTCCTCTTGAGCTTTTCCATTCCCGCGCGCCCCCTCGCAGCTTACACTGTTCCAGCCAATGTTCCCTCTTATATTGGCATTCCAATGTTTACACCTGCTTCCACGGCTAATCCTCATCGCAGCTTATTAATTATCAGGACGGTCTGAAAATTCAAATTTTTTCGTCGAAAACAGAGTAATCGAAGAAAACTTTACCGCGTGTTATTACGACAGCCGCTTATATGTCTGACGATTAAGTCTGTGCTCTACTTACACAGATTTTTAACGTGTTCGGCTACATTCGGTTTGCGCATTCGTAAGTGGAGTTGTCGCTCGGAATTGTTTTCACGATTACAGGGAAAAGGCGTAGATCCCGTTTCTTGGATTTATCCTGAATCCCGGATGCTGGGAAACGATCTCGTTGACGAGGCTGCGTCAGCAACGACCACGTAAGGATCCTGTTAGTTCCGGCCGATTCTCAGGGACTTCCCAGGCTCCTCAAAGACTACTTCCTGGAAGACTTATGAGCTCGTACGCTCCAAGACAAATGTGTACCTGCCAGAGATGTACTTGAGGGTCTCCTTCTTCGAAGAATACATGAAATTACCAAGATTCTCGAGATGCCGGATGATTGCGTAATCGAGGGAGGGTCCACAGCTTCCTTTTGCCTTTCATTTGTCACGAGCCTCGTTCCATTGTGGATATTTTGTATGTCAATTTTTTCACAATTTTATCAATTTACATAGTTGGCTTCCCTGACTACACGTTGATTCCAGCCAAGTGTCATTGTCAGCCGAGAGATCCGAGAGAATCGTCGATTCGTCAAGGATGTACCAGGAACCTGAAAAAAAAATTAATAAAATCAAACATTATCCTGATAGAACAATTTTTAACGTGACCCTTGCCCTTTCCCAGAAATATTAAAATCGATTAAGATATTACATAAAAACTTGATTTTCTCTGTGTCGTCAGACACGAACTGGCACTAAATATGGATTTAAAGTTTACAAAGGTAAATCTACAATCTGACAGCTGCGATGAATCAGTTTCACCAAGATGAAACATCTCGAAAATAAATTCCGATCAACGTGCAGAATCCTGAGACACGTATGAGAATTTTAAACGAGGAAAGCAGCCGTCTTAGTTGAATCAGGCTCGAGAAGAAATGCCAGAGAAAAAAAGGGTGAAATAAAAAGGAAGAAAAAAGCGTTCACACCGAAGAAACCAAAAATACCATTTACACGTTCGCCAACACAGGGTAAATAAATATGAGAATAAGTATCGAACGTCAAAGACTTGAGAGCAATGCCAAATAAATTGCCTGACAAAACAAATCAGTTTCTCGAACTGAACAAACAATGATAACGAGAGAAAACGCTCGAGTTTCTTGATGCTGATAATAAATTTACACATTTCTATTGATTAAACCTCCAAGCCAGTCCGAGCGGCATTCGGGGGATTCGACGCAATCTCGGATCGGCGGCTTAGGAACCGAAGTGGCACTGATCAGTGGGTGCACCGAGATAGGGTTGGGGTTGTATCTTGATTGGTCCAGTGGGTTAGTAGACAGAGGATTCTTCGTGTTCCTGGAAACAGTGGACCACGTGACCAATGAAAAGGAGAAAAGGAAATAAAAGGCAGACACTGTACAGCAAACTATAGAAGAGCAATAGAGTCAACTGGTAGATGGCAGCAGTGGGTAGGAGCTGGATGGAGCAGATATAGGTTAACCATGTCGTGTAAGCTGGATTAGCGACACTCTTTTGCGGAATTGCGGAATTGCCGCATTACCGAACAACTTCAGGAAACGTTCGGTACCTGCTTGAATCGGGTTCAGCTTAGCAGAAGGTTCAGGGTGATTGTGAAATTAGCGTTCCGTGTGATGGAATCAAAAGAAAAGGAAATAAGTGGAGTTCGATCCGCAAGATCTGATAGCCGATAAGATTAATTACTGTTTAAATGAAATTTTCGGATGTGGGATGCTGGACGGGAATTTGGCATCTCGTTTTTACAAATGCCGATGTTTTTTATCTGAACGACTGGAACCATCGTTAGAACCCATTAGGAATTGCGGAACTCTGCTGGAACGGAAAGCGAACTGTGGTTTAATTTTGGGATGACACCGCACGAGATACCAGCTTGACGATCATGGATTCGCAAGCCTTTTTATATCTGTTTGTAATCGTGAGACTCGAGTTATCATCCCTCGTCACGAGTCTCATCTTTGACTTATCTCCGAATCCCGATCACCGATCGCCGTCTTATCGCACGTCGCAAGACCTTACCAATCGATGTCGTCGTTATCGATCGTCAATCAAAATTCTCATAGCTGATATCGGAATGAGAAATGTCTGCGAGTCGTGGAGATTTTCAATTCCTATATCCAGCCTCTTGGTCCTGGGATACTCGACCTACCCCAACCTCTGCCACCCCGCAGCCTCTTCCACCCCTCGTCAAGTCCCATTTGCGAATGAATCGTTCTCGATGCCCGGGCACTTTGCCCGGAGTTATCCGATTATCAAACTGACTTCGCAAGGATTGCTGAACTTACTTGATACGGGACCGAGTTGCTTCGGGAAATATCGAATGCTCGTCGGATCAGTTGGGCGACGGGATGGCGAAGATGGCTGGACCACCCAGCATCCGACATCAACAAGGTTCAAACGTACGAAACGGGGGATAAAACAGTCTTGTACACGATTGAAAGAATCGTTTATTTAAAAAAAAATTCCCCACTCGAAACAGTTCGATTTTACTGTGAAATTCGTAAATTTCTCCTTTCACTCGAAAATCACTAAAACAGAATCCATTGATCCCCCTCGCGAAAAATCTACTTCGTGACAAATCTCATTTCCCACGACTTCCGGCCGGTTAAACACACATCGGCGACGGGTGCGTGCACACCGGAAAAACCGTCCACAATCCAAATTGCCCGGTTTTCGTCCTATTACAATTTCACCCGGCGCGTTTACACGTCGCGACGGTCGGTCGCACGTGGGTAAAAAAAATTTTCAGGTACGTTACGCAACAGCATACAAACTCCCAAACCTCGTCCGTACAGAAGTGTTCGCTTTCTTTTTTTTCTCTCTCCGTTCCATCTCTTTCTGTCCAGTTATTATCTTTTTTGAACATCCCCCACCTTGCGCCAGGGGAACACGTTACACCGGCAAATCAACGGATACCTACGGACGAACTGTCGATGCGGTTAAGGAAAAACTTTTCCAATTTTCTCAACTTCGTATTTATAACTTCAAACTTTTCACGTCATATCCACTCCAGACCGACTTGATGTGCTCCGCCACCCCCAAACCACCCCCACCCACCCCCCCATACACTCCCAAAAGCATTTTCATGAAACTCAGGACCCTTTAGCGCTCGCATCGATCAGCCCCGACCAGATAACTTCACATCAACCCCCAACCCTTTGAAAATCCTCGAGAATAGGGGTGCAACGCAGGGGGGTTGTCCCTAAAAAATGTCAATGTAAATATCATAAGGGTAGATCAGGATCCAAGATACATATACAAATTCTGTTGCTCTTACCAATTGACAAGATCGGCCAAGAGTGACAGCCAGATTGTGCCACGTGACGCGGGAAGCAGCCCTTGCTACGGGCAAATTCTTTTTTGCACCCTTATTTTCCGAATTCGTCCTCGTAAAATAAGTGGCGCGTCGTTTTATTAAACTCCTGATGGTGCGACGAAAGGGTTAACGACTGGCAAATAAAGGAGCGTCGACACGTGCTGTCGCGAGCGACGTAAAGAGTCCAAGTGTTGTCGGGCAATAAAAGTGTAGGGGTGCGAGGGGGGCACTTAACAAAGGGAAAAGAAAGAGAGAGAGAGGGAGATGAGAAAAGAGCAAAAGGTATCGCCACGATTTTACGCTCCTGAACAATCGGTACAATAATTATTTATTTACGAGAGCCGATCTTTCCAAAAATTAATTCTTGCCCATCGAAAGGAAGATGGATGGACCACCCATCTCCGAGATGTCACCTCAAAATTTCATCCTCGCGCTGTACGTGCACATGCATACGTACCCTGTGACGCGAGTCCTGTACCTGACTCCTTTTAATTCGTGACGTCACAGGAAATTCCTTCGTACAGTCAGGATGCAGGATACTAAATACAGGATATTTAATAAATACAGTAAGTACATTGCCGACCCCTCGAACGAGAGACGGAACAAGGACGAAAGGGTTAAAGAGTCCAGAGGGAGTCTGTGAGAGAGAGAGAGGTGGAGAAAGGGGGAGGGATGGAGAGTGAGAGAGAAGAAAAGTCCAGGCCGAAGCAAACGAGTAGCTCCCAATCCCCGCTACTTACCAAACTTTTCAAGGATATGAGAAACATTCGGTAATTGCTAAAGTTTACGCCTTAAATTCCACATTTCTCCAGGGCCGCCCCCCCACCTCCGCCACCTTCCCCTCCCCGCCGTCGCCACTTCCGCCGCCGTCACCCCAGCCGAAATTCCAAGCTAAATTTCCCAGATTCTGACGAAGGTTTGATATTATCCCAGAGTGGCATGATAATTTGCAAGCTCTCCCTGCGAACGGGACAGTCCCGTCGGCATTACCCCAAATACAAAAAAAAAGCCGATTAAGCATATGCTTCCCCAAAGTAAGATATTCGCGGGAGAAAAAATAAAAAATGTCTTTCCCTAATTCGTATGAAAAATGTCCTACGTCATCATTAACCCCCTTAGCCTCGGCGACTCCAAAACGCGTGTAACGACGTTGACAAGGCGTCCGCCAATTAGCACGCTGAACAAAATCACGCACGTTACAAGGAATCAGGTGTGAAAGGAAGGCAGGTAACATTAAATTGCACGAAAGTCCCTAGGGTCACGTGCGAGGACATAGGCCTCTAAGTAAATTGAAAACTGCGGGATACGAGAGAATAAAGGAAAAATTAAGGCTAAATTTCAATTCGCTGTGCAGAACATTAATATTCGGACAAAGGTCCAGGGTCGTCGACGCAGCATCCAAAAATATCGAAGTATCGATCGATCTCGAGATACAGGTACAGCCCGAGCAGAAGATGCCGATAATCTTGATGGGAATATGGAATCGAATGCCAATGGGGTAGGTCTGAATGTCGTAAGGGTTAAAGTGGCAAAACTTAAACGTACATGTATTACCACACACTCTCATAAAACACAAACACACATGGCCCCCCTCATTCGATATCAAAATCTTCTTACAACAGCATCTAACCTACTTTGCCCTCCATATCTGATGCTCCAGTTTGCCAACTTGCTCCCGAGCACCGTCCGGACTTATCTCCGTAATAGATTTACCCACGTGCCGGAGCTCAGTACCAAACCCGAGATGCTGTATTCTCCGACGAGATAATATATCTGTATGCAGAGATAGAAGTCCTAAGACAACAGCATTTATGCACGAACCCAGCAAACGTAATGAACTACCCAGATAGTCTCGAGATACAATCCAGATAAGAGAGATTAGATAATTTGAAGAAAAAAATAGTTCAAATTTATATTTCTAAGACCCAGTCCTCGTACGAGATCATAAGACGTTCACACCAGTGATTCTTCCGCAGGCTCAAAATTCTCAAGGTGGGTTTTTTGACCACCTGTAGGGTGAGGAAAGTTAGCCCCCCATAATTCAAAAATTCCGATTCTACTTGTTTTTCTGGCTTGTTCTAAGTTTGTTCCGCAATGTTCCAGAAAAGCAAGTTTCTCAATTGACATTACTGGCGGTGAGGCGAAATAAACACTTCTTTACTGAAAACCCCCACTTATGGAAAATCCAAATTTTCTTGCTGTACCAGGTTGTTCTAGTTGTTCTAAATATTGTTCCACAATATTAATACCGCTCAGTAAAGAATACTCGAATGGGATCAAAAAACCATTTTATGCATATAAAATCGTTTCTTTTTACATACTTTTATCCGACTTGCGACTACCTGATCGTTAAATCTACAACAATCATCGATAAACCGAGAACAACCTGGAACAACTTAGAAAAACCTTTAAAAAAACCTATAACAACCTAAAGAAACCTATAAAAAAACCTAGAAAAACCTATAACAACCTATAAAAACCTATGACAACCTAGAAAAACCTACCAGCTGGAACAACGTAGAAAGACATAGAACACACTGGAAAAACCTATAAAAACGTATACAACCTGGAACAACCTGGAACAACCTAGAAAACCCTACCAGCTGGAACAACGTAGAAAGACCTATAAAAACAACCTATAAAAACCTATAAAAACCTATAAAAACCTATAAAAACCTATAAAAACCTATAAAAACCTAGGACAACCTATAAAAACCTATAAAAACCTATAACAAGCTGGAACAACATAGAAAGGCCTACAAGCTGGAAAAAAGGTAGAAAGACCTGGAACACACTGGAGCAACGTAGAAAAACCTATAACAACCTATAATAACCTGGAACAACCTGGAACAACATAGAAAGGCCTACAAGCTGGAAAAAGG
>JARQTJ010000307.1:11998-25605 GCA_030142635.1 Trachelus troglodyta
CCCCAAAGATCAGCACCTACGGTTGCGTTTCTCGATTTTACGGGTCCCCAAAAATCGACAGGATCCGTTAAGCTATCGCCTCTTCTGATAGGTTCCGTCAGAGCTCTCGTTAAGGTGGAGTTGGGCCAGTTCCATCTCAACTCCCAGTTCATACCGGCTCGTCAATTCCCGGTGAAACAAAAATTGGCTGGCGCCCGCCTGGCTTGCGGATGCATGAACGACGGGTGGACGGCCGAAGATGACGTAGGTTGGTTTTCGAAGATAGTTCGCTCTCGGTGTCGAGTTCAGATAATGATAAGAATAATTCGTTACACGTTACAAATTATTCGACTTCTCCTGATAAAGCTGGTCTGAGACATGGCTGAGGTCTGGACATTAAATGTACCAATAATACAGTGCTCCTTCACTGATATTTAGGAATTCGAGGTACGCGTTCCTGAGAATTCAATATTAGTGAGGTGACTATGGTCATGGAAGGCAGAATTTAGAAAGAAACAAAATGATGTGTCTTTTGCATAGCAGCAGACCCGACCAACGTAACCAAAAACGAAGGCACATGGACCTAACGGCTAAGCTATTGTGGGGGAACCTATTCTCCTCTGATGGCGGAAAGGTTAAATATTAACGAGAGAAATATTAGCAACGGAGCATTGTGACGAATAGAAGTCTTATTATTACAAGCAACGTTCAATGCTTCCTTCACGTTTCTCAGATTCTTCTTAATTAACACATCTTGAGCGGGAAGCGACTAAAGTCGTTTTTCACGGATTATTGATGGATTATTGTTATCGATGGGTTTTTGTGATGTTTTTACAGTTACAGCTAACTACAGCTATTTTATGCAGAAGGAATTTGGCGTCTGAACTGTAAAAAATCGCTCGCTACACGGTAAGACTTTGGTGGCAAAGTGCCTGCGCAAGATGTGTTGACAATAATCTCTGTTGAATAAACATGCAGTCGTGCAAAATTGCGTTTAATAATAACAATTGTTATAATATTATTGTTATTTTAACATCAGTAATGATATACTGTATAAATTATGTATCAAATAATAATAGAATAAGGATTCTTGTTGTTTTTTAACTTGATTCTATAAAAAGTATTACGTATGTCTATGCGTTAATTATACTTCAATGTTAAGTTAAGTACAAAAATTTATTCTAGAAACTGGAATGACAGATCTGATTTGGCAGACAAGCCAAATGTGTTTGGCATCTCCAACGATGAAAGACAAACCAAAAATTGTCACCAAACATAAAGAGCCGGAATTAAAATTACCTGATAATCACGTCGAACGTGATGTATCAAAGGAAGCAAGCATTGCCGCTACCACAAACCGTGATGTTAGTGCTGGAAATATTGATAAGAAAGATTTCCTTACTGCTCGTTTAAGCACTGATGTGCAAAATAACAGGTTAGCGTTAATTTCAATGTCTCTTTACTGATCGCCTTTTCCTTAAATTTTGTTAAAAATAACCCTGTACAATCATTTCGACGAATGATAATATTTTATTGGTTATTAAATTACGAATTGAATAAAAACTGATCTAAATGCAATGATTGAAAATGGTGAAATGTTGGCTAGTTCAATGATAATATACAATGGACAAATGTTGAGCAGCCAGGTATTGACAATTAAGGTTGATCAATTGAGGGCTGAAACATCGTAATCAACCCTAGTTGTCATTACACCTAATTGCGAAACTTGGTCAACACCTGTCCATCATATATTTTTAATGCAATGTACAAATATGATCCAAAGTGGCATTGGCATACTTTTTTAATTTCTATCTTATTACTCGTCTCTTTGTTATGTCTTATATCTTATCAGATTATGCTGACATAAATTAAATTTGTTTACAGGGGTAAACAGCTATTTAGAAAAAGCAGTATTCAAAAAATGCAAAGAACAACAGGTAACCTAGCTCGCTATGAAACAAGATCTTGCCTTGACCGTGTGGAGAATGCTGATTCAATAGCAATAAATCTTAAACCTGTAAACCATACGAAATCAAAAGATGATATGGAAATAGTGGCGACATCTTTTTCAATGAATAGTTATTGCGAAGACTTTAATAACGTAGAGTACGATACCATGAAATTTAACACTGAATTATCGAACATTGCCAAAAATGATGAAGACTCCGTCGATTGTTATAAATCAAAGGTTACGCTGGTATTTATTTATTATTGTATATCTGCTTTTGTACGTCTTTTACTAAATAGAGTATTACAATTTTTTTTAGGTTCCACCTGATATACAATTCAATAATAGTTCTTTGCCATTCACAAAAACTGCAATGATCTTGACACACATTGCACAAGAGCCAGAATGCAAAGATGCAACTCTTGGCGGCCCATCATTGAGCAGTAGCAATGAATACGGAATAATGAAACTCCTATTTACTTGTAAGGCTAGTGATGAAAATTTTCTTGGAGATACAGCATTTGAAACTGCTATCGTGAATGCTACACGTGTACAAGAAAATCATAATCAGGTGAACCCTTCTAGTTTTAAGCCAAATAATTCTATCCGAAGTAATCTAGGTCCTTGTACATCTTCATACTTTGTCGAAGAAGACTACGATAATACATTACCTTCCAGTTATAAAATGATCGACATTAAAACACATAAGAATTCAAACGATGATAATGGATTAGATATCGATACAATAAACACCGCATCTAAAAAGTGGATAATAGCACCAACTGATCAAGATACTGCAAATCTGTCAAATAGTCGAGTGAACGATTTAGTGGAAAGATCTGAACAAACCCTTTTAAAATTATGTATTCGGGCTACTGATGACACAGTTCTATCAAATACGGAAGATAAAACCGGGGATTCCGATGCGGATCGCGCAGTGATCGTTCCGACGATTAAAGAGTCACCATCGGTTACGGAAAAAGTTATCATTGATCGAGATAAAATTTTACTTAAAGAAATGAATGGTTGGGGCATAAATAAAAATTCAGCTGATGAGCAGGAAAGTTTAATTAGCGGATCTAAGTATTACTCAATTCATTGTAGTCGTCCAATAGATAATATTGCAATATCCCATGATGGCATTTCAAAGGACACATTGGAAAAAGAATATAAGCGGCAGCGAGACCCAGATGCTATGATTGCTTCGCTGGATCGACTTACAGCAGCTTTAGTTCAAGAAACTGAAGCAATGCGAGATCGAGATTCTATTGCAATGAAACAAAGTGTTGTCAGTGACACGTGGAATGAGGATTCTCTGAACGATATTTCTTATCCTAGCATTAGCGTTAGCGCTCCTTTGGTTGCTTCCTTCAAAAGTGAAACTCAAGATGAACAATTCAATTCAGCTATGTGTAAATGTGTTAGAAATAATATTGGTGAACAATCAAATATGTCAGATTCAAAAATTATCCAAACTGAAGCTATAAAACTCGCAAAAGCAGCCATCGCTCAGACGAAAAAACAAGTAGAACTCAATTCTGTTAGCATGACTTCTGTTGATCTTGACACTATAAAACCTCCTTCTTCGATGGGCAGTTTATTGTCCCTTACTAGTAGTTTTGCTGGAATAATTGACAATACAGAAGCTTCTGTTGGGCGAGATTTATGTCAATCGACGCCTCTGCCGCCTGTACGGATGAAGACGAGCATAACTGAGTGTCGAAATGCTCGAAAAAAGTCTCTTCCGACTGGACTCGTTGCTAAAAGGGCATTGAGTCATGGACAACATTACACAGGCAGTTTAGAAAATCTTTTGAATGAATACAGCATTAATAGTAATACACAACTGGAGAATGTCAAACCACCATCTATGATGGATGAACTGTTCGATGTTGGTGATATGGAAAATAGTATGGTGAGTGTCGCGAGTATTACATCTGAAGTTGCAGACATGAAAGAACAAGATTTATTAAGTTTATCAAATAGCGATACAGCTTTTGATCTTTTGAATCCAGTCGCTAATGTCCTATCGATGACTTGCATGCGCCATGCCGAATCTATGCAGTTGAGTTCAAGTAACAGCCTTAGCGAATGCTTGGAAAATATAAACCCACCGTCATTGTTTAATGAAGTAAGCGAAATGGATGAATCTATAATGGATGGGGTCACCCATACATTGTGTAGTGATACGCTCTGCATAGATACAGAATTGCAAACAGATGAGATGTTCCAACCGATTTCCGTAACAAAAGTCGATGAGATTAACAATGATACAGATAATGCCGCAACTTCTATACCCACTGAATACTGTATTAGCAGTTCGCCGGAGTGTACGCAGAAAAAACGCTTCACTAAAAGTCATTTAACCCCGAAACAGAAACGGCAATTAGCGAAGGAGCGTTACAAGACTTACACCATCGCGGCAGAGATGGTTAAAAAAGAAGAAGAACGAAAGAAGCAGGAATTTGTGGATAATAAAGTAACGGTGAAGTTTACCGGTAAATGTTCTCCCTTTTCAAAACTTACGCCTAGACAGCGTAGACAAGAGGACAAAGCTAGATTCCAGACCCAAGTACTTTGCAATTCATTAATTGCCGCAATGCAGAATACATGCATTGATGTAGAACAACGAGATGAGCAGAAATATGTAGAGAGCCTACATTTGCCTGAAACAATCAAAAGTTCTGCATTTTCCTCAAAATCAATTATACCTATATTTAAGAAATCTGAAGATAAAACGAAGAGGCAAAGATATGTTCCTTCTACAGGAAATAAAGAGCAGCATCGTACTAAAACCTTGAGTGAAATTGATAACATTTTAAGTGGACTGGCGAGCGGGTCTACGACTAACATAGCAACAATGAATAATAAAATTTGCAAAGAAGAAATTTTAAACATTTCTTCAGATGAAATGGAAATTATGTTGAAGCGTAATGCCAATATAGTGTTGAGTACTTTGCGTGAATCGAACATTCGTAAGGAAACTATTGGCCACGAACCTTTACTCGATTGTGAAACTTTGAGCTTGGTGTCAAATGATTCTGAGTCAGAACGTAGTTTAAGAATGCAAGTTGTTGATACAATTCATAAAAAGCTTATAAATTCTTCTATATCTCAGGCTAGTACCCCTGAAAATTTTGGTTTCGAAATGAATAAGAATCGAGTGCACGCAATAAAAAGAGAAATTCAAAGTCCACCATTAAAGCAAGCCGATGACGGTCCAGATTGCTCTCTATCGGAAGAAAATGATGAATTAAACCGTGTAGAAGAACAGCCAAGGATAGTAAAAGGACCCCGTATATTAAAGCCGGATATGAGAAGCAGAAATAATAATAGTTTAGATTCGAGCACTATTGAAAAATCGGAAACAGAAAGTTCTAAAGCCATTAGAGGGAAAAAAAAAACACTATATTTTACTCAAACAACTCGTAAATCTACTCCACAGCCCTCCCCATCTAAAACAATAAGTTCCACTCCTAGTGGAATACCAATCGGACGTAGCAATACCGCATCAGCTGTTAGATCAACCAGAGTTACTACACTAAGACAGAATAATAAACCTCCTAATTGTGCATCGAGAGGATTTCACAAATCAAAAACGAATTTAAAAAGTACGCTAGTATCTGAAAATATGCAAAAACAAAAACGAAGCATTGATCTTACAGCAAATAAAAATTCAATCTTGCCAACTGGGAGAAGTGCTCCCATTCATGCCAAATCTATTAAACATTTTAATTCACCTCAAACTTCTGGCATAAATTCACATAAAGAAACTCCAAAGCAGTCACATATAAAACCACTAGAGAGGCAAGGAACATTTACCAAAGATGAACCCGAAGTAGAAAATGCACCAACTGTACTTCCACCTATGTCGCCAAGTCGTAGCAAAATAGCAAAACCCATCAAAAATTCATCTTCTGTAACATGTGTTACAGGCGCAAAGTCAAAAATATCTATTAGGACGTATCAAGGAATTCATCAGTCTAAGATTTCAAAGGTAGCTAACGTGGATAAGAAACAATCCTCAGAAGGTATTCTATCATCTACAATGCCAAAACAACAGCCTGCGGGATCTTCTATTCGAGGAATGGCTATTGCACAAAATAATCGCGTTATTCAAGCAAGCAACAGAAAAAGTTCTATAAAAAATGTTTCATTACTTGGTCCAAGATCTAATAGCAATTCAAGCATTTCATCGAATTCTTCACATTTATATCAAGGACGACAATTGATAAGGGGTGCATCGAGCAAAATCGGTAGTTTGTGGAAAAAAGTTGAGCAAAATAAGAATAAACAATGCTTGGAAAAGCCGGATATGAAACAATGGATTCCATCTGCTGAAGTTAGTACTGAAGTGGACGTGTCCATTATGCCGAATAAGCCACCAATTTTTAGAATAATTCGTAGTTCGACATTTGAGGGAATTCCTCAAGATATCATAGGTAGCTCCTTATCGCAAAAACCAAACTCTAAGCTGCACTTTAAAAACGCCGACGTACAAGAAAATAAAATGAAGTATCGTAATTCTTGCGATTTAAGTGGTATGAGAATAGTAGATGCTCCGTGCAAAATACAGGTAAAATATGCAGAGTCCAAACCTAACAAGAAAAACCATGATCTAAACGAAGATGATGTCACAGAGTGCAGGAAACAACAAAATACACAAAAAAGCAATGAACCTGATTCAGGTGTTACAAAACGTTTATCCCGCCTTGGCTCGTTTATCAGTGTAGAATCTTCAGAATCAAGCCTGCTACAAACGTATGCTAGTGCACATAATAGTATTGGCGTATGTACACCAACTTCGGCTATTGTTCTACCGTTTAATTTTAATTTAAAGCAAGAGATCTCATTAAAACCAGAAAAAATAAATATTGACAACAGTGACGGCAAAATTGAGCAATCTGAGTACGCAATAGAGATAAATACTGAATCTATGAAAGTCACCGCTATATAATGTGAAGTTCAGATACTAATGCAGTCTCATTTGTCATGGGTTTTGTTTTACCATTCGCATACATTTGTTGACAGATCTTAAATTGATCTTGTGTTGTTTTATTTCGTACTCTCTTCTTCTTAACGGCAGAATTTATTGTTTTTTGATAACACGCGCACGTAGTTTCATTACAATAACTATCAGAAGTGGTACTTTACATGTTGTATTCTTATGATAACTATTAGACGCAACAACGCTGTTTCATGGTTATGATCAGAAAAAATGGCACAACTCCTATTGATCCTAATTATTCTCATATATAATATCGAACTCAGAGAAATGTTTTTTCCTTAGATTCTAAATTTGTTTAATACTGCTTGTGATAACTCCTAAAATATCTTGAAAATATATGGCATAAGAAATCATTTGGTATGTGAGAAATACTATATTTTAAATAGATGTAATATTGAATATCCAATTTTTAATGAAATATTTCAATTGTGCATCAAGGCAAAGACTAATAGACGAACCAATCGGAGATTAATTTGTTAAAAATAATATTTTCATAGTCGGAATAAATTTGTTCTCAAGTATTTCTGATAGACAACAATTACTATGTATTTAGACAGAAGTTCAGTCGCTTTAATCGTACGGAACAAACGGGATAAAGGTAGGTTTAAACGCTAAGACAAAAATATTAATTAACGTTAAATTGAATGTATTAATTACAAGAACCATCTCGATTTACACAAAAATTCCAGCATGTAAAAAAACATTTAACGTAAAAATTATTCTAACAAAATTTTCTTTGGTACTTGCTTTTTTTCATCAAAATTAATGATTTCATGTTATTATTGGTTTCGATATTCCACTG
Source organism: Trachelus troglodyta (assembly GCA_030142635.1). NCBI lineage: Eukaryota > Metazoa > Arthropoda > Insecta > Hymenoptera > Cephidae > Trachelus > Trachelus troglodyta. The sequence continues at coordinate 19,736 of JARQTJ010000307.1, forward strand.
CATATTTCAAGATATTTGTTAAAGAGTTTAAGAATCAGTCTATTGATTGGAGATGCGGAGCATGGAAATCATGAATTGATTGAATTTAATAAAAGTTTTACTGAAATGCACTAGAAATATTTTGCTTTCATCAGCTTAACAATTCATTGCAGTGGACCTTCAAAGTAATAATAAACAAATTAATGGCTGATTCGTATTAGCATATTCCGCTTGGGTCCGAAACAACTCATTCCTTCATATCACGATTAGAGTAGACTCTCATAATTAAGGGAACGTTCTCGGGAGCATAGGGAAAGGCGAATCCAAGAAAACAAGAGTGCCCACGTTTCAACAGTTCTTTATCAGACTTCATAATCTTTATTTGTTTCCAAACATTTCCCAGATAGACAGAACAACCTCATATTGGAATCATATTGTCATCACGCGTGCGTCACATCGGTCCTCACAGCCATGTGCATCTTGTGCGTCCCCATATTGCATTCATATTATAACGTAATTACGTTTGTGTAAACATTTTATGCCAAATTCGGATAATAGCATTTTCATGCTTCACGACTAGCCAGACCTTTGTTAGTCAGTCGACAGAGCTCCTAGAAAGTTATATATAATAATTTGAAAAAAATTGTGGTCTTAAATAGCATTTTTCAAAAACTTCCGTCACATTATATGTATATATATTACAAATAACACGCATGCCTGTATTCTTTCCATAGAATTGATTTCACTTCTAACAGCCAAATAATATTCAGGAAAAGGAACACGCCACCAAGAGATTTGCCTTCATATGAATTTTTAATTCAGAGTTCATATCAAGACAACAAAAAAATGTAATTTTGTTAAACTTTACCCATTTTTAAACGATTTCCACATTTCTGAGCTATAATTCTTCGGAAAACAAACTCTACGTTGTTGGAAAACTACTGCATAATCCTAATTTGTAATATTTACAGTTTATGTAATTTTATTCATAAATATTAAGTATTAGTCAATATGTATAGTCGGGTCGGGTCGAGTTCAATATCTTTTTTTGATAGTTTCTAAGCAATGTAATCCTTAGCAAACCATGCATATGCATACTTAGTAACATACATTTTATGGAGTAACACGCATACCTTAATAGAGACTTCATTGTTTTTGATCTGTCAAAAAAACGCATCTGACTCATGGAACGACTATATATTTGGGGTAATAATTTACATATGGATTTAGCCGATGCATCTTCTATGTAATCATGTGGTTACTGAATAATTTATCAAGATCTTTGAAAATGTACATAATTTGTTAGATATGCCAAGGTAATGAATCATCAAATTGGTAGTAAACACGTCATTCTATTAAATTATTTATTTTTTCTTGTATATAAAAATAATATATATATGTATGAAATAGAAATTGTATTCATTGAATCTGTTTAAATATTGTATCCCACTCAGCATATAATAGTATGCAATGTCATGTATGTTAGTTATTAATCATTCGCAAATAGAGAATACAAATATTCTACCCTTTCTTTCGATTTGATAGCATTAAACGAGATCTCAAAAAGGATAAAAATGTAATTAATTTGTAAGACTGATAGAAAAATAGTGAAAGTTGTCAAAATACTTCCAATCGTTATTGCGAATGTGTCAACCGAGTGGTAACCAAATTTCTAATATTGATACCATTTAAATTACGTAAAATACCATAAATGTCAATAGCAACGCCCAAAATAATTGTTTTAAGTTTCTAGTCTACTGGATACATCCATTACTTATAATTTAAACAAGTAGTCGCTTTGAATAATTAGATTTACATGTAAGGAATATATATATATATATATATATATAAATATATATATATAATAAATTATCTCAGGTTCTAAAACCTGAAATTTATTAACTTTTTGCTAACCAAATCTCTTTTTTTTATTGTCGGACAATAATCATCTCGATTCGTTTCTCCTTTAACTTCTTATAATTTCTTAATTCCGTTGTCTTAAGGTAATTTTATCACAATTTGTGACTGATGGATTTCATATTACCATTTGATCCCATTCCAGTTCGGGTTAATTAAATTTAATTCTTCCATCTAAGAGTTGCGTGGACATCTTTTCTTTGTGTTAAAAGTGCAATTTGGTCTAAACACCATATAATTACTTTGGACTAACCGCTTTTACTATATTTAAGTAATAAACGTAATGTTGTATTAGTTGTTTCTGATTTTGCCAATATTTCGATGGTTTGTATGTTTAATAAAATGCAATAGAATAAATTGTATAGGTAATACCGATGTATTTGATCATTGTATGTACCGTAGATAAGGAGTCTGATAAACATAAGTAATGCCACAGTTGTAATATTTTATTTTGTAACACATCAAATATGTTTTTATTATGTCGGACATTCGTATAAATTGATGGATTTATCTTCCGATACAGATACTAACATATTTTTCTTTTCTGGATGATACTTCACCATCCATACCTAGAAAATCAATACGACGTCGATCATACACACTTAAAATTGGAGTAATATTTTTACGAACCTGGTCTGTATGATCGTTAAATGTATGGAGGCATTGTCGTTGAGCTAATTCCCAAATTTTTACGGTATGATCTGAACTACTTGATGCAAATGTTTGCCCATCTGGTGAAAGCGCAACGCCAAGTACCCAGGAACCGTGACCCGACATCGTTCCGGCTACATTAGCATCTTTCCTAGATAGGTAAAAAAATATATTGTTTGATCTTACGGCACAGAATAACCTAAAAAGATTATTGTTAGAAAGCTTATTTTTAGGAAATTTTCAACTCTTTTAGTACACTGGAGTCTAAGTGGAAAACAAAATCAATGATCGAAGCACCGATGATAATTATTCCCGAATTACTGAAGCACCTCAACACTATGGAATAATTCTGCACGGAAAATTATACACAAGTAACTCTAACCGTCAAGAAATTAGCGCTAAAACAATAATGGGATACAATAATAGATATTTGTCTACATTATTTTTTCATGTCTATCTTTATGGTGTTTTTGTTATAAGAATATCGTCGACGAGCCAGCGAGTTTGACACAATAATTTAATGCCGTGATGGGTTTGCATAAGGATAAGTAAAATTAGGACAGCTTAGAACTCCAATTATTATTTGGTATTCAATATAAGGGACCTAAATTCAAAAAGTAGTTTCAATTTTTATTGCGTATCCCTGAGTACCAAGATTCATGTACATGAAGCTACTTTTTGCATTTTGATCGGCCATATTGGATCCGCCATTTTGAATTCCTGAGTTTTGAGTTTAAATTGAGTTTAATAAATTTTTAATTTAAAATAAATTTTAATTTTAAATAAATTAAATACATGTTTTTTTTTAAATGTAACATCATTTTCTGTTGGCATAAGAAAATGTAGTACGTTTTTTTCTTAACATTTGAAGACCTTGCACACTAAAATCCATTCAACCATTACCAAGTTATTAAGAAGTAAATTTATTGAGCAATCTTCGGTTGCAGCGGCGGTTGAGCATTTAGGGTTTGCGCGCTTAATTTCGGAATCGAAGATTGTTCAGTAAGTTCACTTCTCGATAACATGAAAATGGCTGGACAGACTTTAGTCTGCAAGGTGTTAAAATATTAAGAAAAAAAACTCGCTAAATTTTCTTATTATTATAAAAAATTATATATATATATCTATATTATAAAAAAAGTGTTTGAAGAAATCCACGTACGGTATATGGATGTTGACGTTATGGTTTTTCGAGCGGTCAGATGGTTAAAGTAATAGTATACTCGACTGGTACGTGGAAGGCTCGTTTTGGATTCTCAATACTTAATACACTTTTTCCGATTTTTTTTACATTTTAATTGTTCTTTATTGCAACTGACTATTAAATTTATTCAGGAGCTCCTACTTTCCTTCCGGTCAAAACCTGTATTTTCGAACCGAATATTTCAAAGTGCAGATATCCATGACAAATTTTGATACCGTAGACTATTTACAAAAATATCAATATTATAATAATAATAAAAACATATTTAGTTTAGATTTTACTTCTATACATTTTTATCTCACTATTTATTCGAATTTTAATATTTATTTTTATTATAATTATATTATTTCCACAATTTTATTTTTACCATACGTAAATTAATGAAAATATGAATGTTCAGACGAAAAAAGAATTTCTAAAAATATGTTTTTATTAAGATTTTCGTTTTATTTGAATAAATTTAATAGTAAGTTGCAATAAAGAACAATTAAAATGTAAAAAAATAGGAAAAAGTGTATTAGATATCGAGAATCCAACCCGAGCCTTCCACGTACCACTTTAACCATCTGACCGCTCGAAAAACCATAACGTCAACATCCATATACCGTACGTGGATTTCTTCAAAAACTTTTTTCTCGAGAATGGCTGAAAAGTGCGTCCTATTACTTTAACACATTACTAGTTTAAGGATGACCTATAACTGTAAGGAGTATGAATCCAAACAAAATTCCACAGGGTGCGGCCTCTCCTTGTGAGTAGCAACCATAATTACAAAAGAAATTCGGCTCCTTTATGTTCAAAGTTTGAGGTGTAATAAAATTTTGTCGCGATCAAAAAGATCTTTAAAATTAATAACTTACACGTCATATAATTTCATATGTCCATCGTCGGATGCCGTGAGAAGTAATTGTGAATCAGGTGAAAAGCATAAAGATCTAATTGGCATCGCGTGACCTATAAAAAATGAAGGTCTTGACAGAAATGTTCACGTAAGAATGTAGTAACTGTATATGTATATATATTTATTTATAATTTCACCTTCTAACGTTCGTAGTACTTTTCCATAAGCGACGTCAAATATATTAATAATTCCATCTATTGCACCGCTTGCAATGTATTTACCATCAGGACTCTGGATTAACATACAAAACGTTGTATTACACAAGAAACACTTATTTTTTCCTAAATTCATAGTTCAATTGAAATATCATTCAGACCAGCCTTGTAGTTTTCAGAAAATATTAATGTGATGGCATCTTGTGAAACATATTAGGAAAGTGTTTAAGGGGGAGAATAGAACACGCTACGTGTATGGATGAGCTGTTGCACGGACGAGATCGGGAGTGAGGAAAATAAGCACCCAAAAATTTCGCGATTGGCTATACGAAAGCAATTTCAAATGTTATTGTGTAAAGTTAATAGATGTAAAACTTTCCTTTCATGCCCCCTTTCTTATTTTCATCGGTAGTTCTATGCAACAGTGCGATGAGTGTTGAATAATCCAAGTAGCACATATTCATTTTTGATATCTTTAAGTCACCTTCTTATAAGTTAACTTTTAGATTAGTCGAATAGTTGATAAACAGATGACAAAAGCAATTATGAAAAAACTTAAGTTTAAAGGGTTATCAAAAGTATATCAAAATAATGTTGGTGAAATAGCATACTAGAAAAGTTATTGAAATGACATTATAAAGGATCGTCATATTAGATAACATTTTAAAGATAACCAAAAGTCGTCAATTTTATGATTAATTGTTGTATATGTAACACTTTTTTGGGATGACAGAAAAGGTGTCAAAAGATTGATAAATAGTTATCTTTTTGAAATATTCCAAAAGCTATTTTTTGGGGAGAGAGGCGATGTGAGATATTCATTTTGTAATGAAAAAAATAACTTTTGTAATACCGAAAATCTACTGTTAATGTTCTTTAAATGTCTTTAAGACATCAATAAGTTGTTTTGTATCACTTGAGAGGGAACAGCAACAATATTGTCGGGTCGCCATGACCCGATATGTAGACCGTTACTTTCGGTATTTAATTATCCCCCAAAAAACACTTACGTGTAAAAAACTACGCCAAGTACAGGAGTGCTGTGAATTCCTCTAACAAAAAG
>JARQTJ010000308.1:0-60619 GCA_030142635.1 Trachelus troglodyta
GAAATGAATATAAGGGGTATTTCCAAGAGACCAGTATAGGAGACCGGCTCGAGGAAGAATGAGCGCTCCGAGTCCGGACACTGCCTTAAGTGCTCCCCCCCCCCCCACTCACCTGCTCCACTCGCCGAGTGCGCGACGAACATGCGCACACGCAATTTTGAGCAACTTCCATTACTTCTAAATATGCTTGGCCAGAATTTCCGATTTCTAAGTGTTAATATTTTACTTTATTAATTTAATTATTTTATGAATTAGATAGGACGGGGAGATCCAAAATACCATGAAAGTAAAGCGGCTCTTGGAATAGAGCCTTGTGCCCCTCCCTTAAGGACAAATGTTGCCTTCTAGTTGGATGACAAAATTTTAGTACTGTTTCAGTAATTTGTTTGTATTATAAACTTCCCCATAATCATTCATATACAGGATATTTCGGATTAAAATATTTTTTGAATAATTACCATTTTAATGTGTCAACCTCTTCATTGAAGTTTTCTATCCTGAATTTTTCATTTATTATAAATTAAACCACCCTTCAATTCGCTTCTGAGATATAGCATCCCAGAGGTGCAATATTAAGTAGTTTTAAAAACCAATAGAATCGACCACTTTTTGGTACAAGACAAAACTAAAAGGAAATCATATACAGTGTATCTTCGTTTTATTGTTTCATCAATAAAATCATATGTACTGTAATTACCAATATGATAATTTATGGACACCATAATGGAATGTTGTTCATAAAAATGCTTCTTTTAAAAAAATACCATCAAATCTGCTCTGACATCGCTTATTTACAATATATCGAACAATTAACATCAAAGAAAGTATTTATGCTTGAATCTTCTCCTGAAGAAGTTTCTCCAGCTTTCGCATATCCACAGCAAATTTACGAATACCGTCGGATAGCTTATCTGTAGCCATTTGGTCTTCATTAAGAAGCCACCGGAAATTTGCCTCGTCAAGGTTGATCTGCTTAAGATCTGATTTCTTGGCTGCTGCAGGGTTGAGAATGCTTTGAATAGGTTCTTCGCTCTTTTCTAATTCCTCCAAAAGTTTTGGGCTGATGGTCAGAAGATCGCACCCGGCCAACTCTCGAATTTCTCCTGAATTATACAGAAGATATATTTTTGTAGATAGTGTAATCTATATCTCAATAAATTTCTTACAAATCTTACCAGTATTACGGAATGATGCTCCCATCACAACGGTCTTGTAATCAAACTTTTTGTAATAATTGTAAATTTTAGTCACGGATATGACACCAGGATCCTCCTTGGCATCGAATGATTTCTGGTCAGTGTTTGCAACGTACCTAAATAAAAGTATCACAATATATATTTTACTATTGCTTCACCTGAGTAAAGAAATAAAACTATTCTGGACAAAGATACATTCGATACGTAATGAAGTTTTACAAAAAAATATTTGAAACTTACCAATCCAATATTCTGCCAACAAAAGGCGAAATAAGTGTAACGCCAGCTTCAGCACAAGCGACAGCTTGGGCAAAAGAGAACAATAGAGTCAAGTTACAATGTATTCCATATTTCTCTTCAAGGTCCCTGAAAATATATAAGAAAATATGTTCACCATATCCATGTCTCATCAAAATGTAATTGTACAAAATTATCTTAAAAATATTCTCTTACTTAGCTGCTTGTATTCCTTCCCAGGTGGAGGCTAGCTTAATCAGCACACGTTCTTTGCTGATTCCAGCTTCCTCATAAAGGGCAATAAGCTTTTTTGCCTTCTCGATACTAGCTTCCTTATCGAAAGATAACCTAGCATCAACTTCAGTGGAAACGCGACCAGGTATGATTTTGAGGATCTCCAAACCAAAGAGGACGCAAGTCATGTCAATAGCTGCTTCAGTTTGCTCAGCCACGGTGCTGTACAATTATTTCACATGTAATTTGCATTTTTAATGGCAATAAAATTATTCTAATAAACCAAAATTTATACAATTACTTACGATCCAACTTTCTTGCCATATTGAACAGCTTTATCCAGTAATGGAACATACTTCTTTTGATTGGCAGCCGCTAGTATCAAAGAAGGATTGGTAGTAGCATCGGTAGGCTTGAATTTTTCCATAGCTGTGGGAATAAAACGATTCTTAACAATTGATACGTATATTAAAAAAATGTAAATTGTTTTTAGTCATAAATTAAATAAATAGGTGTGCAATGAAAATGATACAGATGAATTTGAATAATTATTTTATAAGCATAGCACTGCAGTATGTGTTATTTCACATATAAATCTCATTCACAATCTGAATCGAAGAATCTAAAAAGATGTTTCCACAATCTGCTTCATATCAAACGACAGTCGCGTGTTGAATTAGATGTCAAAAGGTCAAGCTTCCAGTCATCGAAAGGTCACTGCGATTTCGAGCGCTCGCTGCTTTTTTCCATCATATCACGTAGCCAACAGATGAATTACAGATTAAAAATTTACGTTCGATTTTACAAAAAAAAAGAGGAGTAACCCATACGATTTTATTGTAACACAGGGATCGTACGATAAAAGTAATATTATTGATACAGGCAACTTGTTGCAGAGTTACGTTTTTCAAAATTGGCCACCTGTGTTGCCACCTTAAAAAAACATTGCATATTGCCTAATTCACATATGAAATTGTATACCACGTTATCAATAGTAAATATTAATAACGATACACAATAAGCAAATATTACTCCTAGATTATTAGGTCTTATTTGTAAAGAGTCAAACATTCGTTAATTTCAATATTATCGGAGATAATTTAAATTTGAATAAATTATAAATTGGAGTTTGTCCCACGTGAACCCGCGGGTCGATCAAGGTGCAGAATTTATGAATAAACTTGTAAATTCCTAATGAAAAGAACTTGGTAATCTTCTACTATCTACTTATCGGTAATCTTCAAGCAATAGTCATTCAAGTTCCTTTTACTATGCTGAGTTTTATCTTTTCCCCCCATGATTCAATAATGACAATCACCTTCGCCGGTGACCTGATTATCATCAAAAAGTATTGCGATTAGCACTCCGTATCCCGTGGCCGTATAATATTTCAAATAAATAATTTACCCTCAAAGTCGCCGGTGTCTGCGACCACCGTTGTCACGGATTTCAGTTGTTCCAAGGAGCTCGGCATCTTGACTTTCTTGCACTGCGGCTCACTCATTCTTTTTCAATTTTATTTATACACGGCAGAAGCAAATGGTCGATACGCGAACGACTTATCAGTAGTTTCTTACTGCTTGCAGGTTGGCCAACAGTATTCTGTCCGGGTTTGTTTTATTTTCCTAGGAAGTGAATGGCGCTTGAATGTAGCCAAACAGCGGTACGTTAAATACTTTGTAGATGAAGTAGAATGTAGAATAAGAAAGGATAAATTTATTATAAGAATATAAATTTACTTGGTTTCACAACTACAATATAATTGCGACTCGAGACCGTTCCTAATTCTATTGTACTTGGAATTGTTGAGCATTGTTGGTACTATGGTGAATTTCGTATTGTAACTAGATTCAAAATGGTGAATGTTTAGAGCGAATAAAACGTTTTTATAGATTTTATTTAACACTAAACGTACCGTCGACGAGTAATTTTACCATTTTAAAGCCAAAATTACGTTTATAAAAAATTGTCGGTACGTTTAGTATTAAAGATTAAAGTCGGTTTGGTATATAATAATTCTTAACGCTTTTTGCACTTAAGTACATTTTCTGTTAACAATAAAGTACATATATAAATTTCATATTTATTATTAGCTATTTATAAATCATTTAGTTTATATTATAGTTCATACAAATAGTGTATTCGTTAAAATTCGAATTATATACAAGTATTGTTAATACCGTTAACGTCGTATAAAAATATTTATGTGACTAATTATAAAAAATAGTTATAGAAATAAAAATCTCTCAATGAGTTTGTATAATGACTATCTTTTTGCCAAAACGTTCCAATCCGCACTCCGCTAAAATTAGCGGCAATAAATCTCAATTATATTTTAAGATATATTCAACTTTGAATATAACGACAATGTTAAACTCTTTCTCTTGCAGATATATGAAAATCAGTAAGAGTATTAATGATGATTTAAGCAAAGAGAAAAATACAAGTGAATGGATATAATAAACATTTTTATCGAATTATTATTGGCAATAGGAACAAAATAGCGTGACTCGCGCTGTAGTCACGAAAAACGTAAATCGATTTTCTACTTTGTGAATAATTCAAAACGAAAATAAAAATAAGATTCTCTAACTTGTTAAATCTCAAGAAAGCATGAATTACTTTCGGAGATTAGTCTTGTTTCAGTAAATTTAATTAGTTCTCATAGATTAATTAAATAATTACTTCTTCCCTAAATCTCAATTATTCGTGAGTCCGATATATTATCTTACCGACAATCATAGATAACTGTCATGAGTTATTATTATTTACAGAACCAGGAGGTTCATTCCTAAAATTGAAAAAGGTACCTAGATTCACTCTGCTCATACCTTATTAGCGATTGTATGCTTATTCGGGTATTGAATAACTTTAGGCTCATGACTATACAAAAAGATGGAGCATATGACCAGAGTAGCTCCTAATGCGAATTGAAAAGTAAGTTTGAAATCAAACAAATAAATTGAAGCAACGCAAGAGATGACAATGGCCAACGATGTGGCAAAACCTTTCAGAATGTTATCAGCGTGTTTTACGACCATTGCAACAATCAGTCCTCCACCAGCTTGTAATAAAATCAAATAGTACACGAACCAATCATACCCAAAGAAGAAACCATGTTCATGTATTGTAGCACTGTCATTTAAGAAACACGTGAACAGTCCAAAGGGAAGAGACAAAAAACTTAGTTGAACATTTCGCATCCACACCGATATGTCTGAACCCTTGAGGATTTTTTCAAAATAAATACCGGCAAATCCAGACAAAAAACATGCGATTAATGCGGCTGAAAAACCAATTAAACGATTTTGTTCTATGCCAGATGGTACTGCTTGAGGGCCAGATTGTGCTAATTGCACCAAAACTACCCCTACGAGTAAAAGTACCAGCGCGCCCCACTGAACTGTTCTTAAACTCCTACGGAGTATAGCGACCGCAAAGAAGGCTGTTGTTAGGATTTTTAGTTGATAAGTCACCTGAAAATAATGTTTACCATAGCTTATTAACGGCTTAGGAACATTTTTGTTTGTTCTAGCCATTTCCTAATAATTTACCTGGTACGTCGCTGCATCAAGATGAGACGCAGACACGTATAATAGATTATTTTGTACAATGTACACTAGAGATGGTACACAGACTTTTAGAGTATCCATTGGTTCGTCCAAAATTGTTACTTTGAGAACATATATAAATTTTTTCAGTGTACGTTCTTCTAGGAAAACAAGCACCAAACACGTTACAAGCTTAGCAAGCTCAGCCATTACCACAGCTACGACAAAAATTAAACAACTGTAGTAAGGTTTTTAAAATTATTTGAGACTGTAACATTTACCAGTTGAAGACAAGAACATATCTCCTGATCTGGTACGGGCATAGCGCATACTAAGTCCCAGCATAGCATTTTGAAGAGTGAGGGTTACTAAGCTCACGTACTTCAGCAATTGTACATTTTCTGAAAACAGAACACAATATTATTAAAGTCCATTTTTTTATATCCCCTATATTTTCTATCATACTAATTAAAATACATATAACATTAGGAACCTTACGTTGTTTCTTATTCATCATATAAAGGCAGGACCACTTTTAGGAATGCATAAAAACCAGCAATTATAATGTGGTACGTCCTGAGTACATTTTCTTCTGAAAAAACATCACTTGGAATAGCATATAATTAAAGAGAAAGTGTGAACGTTTGACGTGGCAAGGATGCATATTGAAGAAGCACAAATGGTAAAAGAAGAGATGCGTCAGTATTATCAATATAAAACATTAAGAAAAAGCATTAATCTTCAGCCCTTAAAATAATTGTATTAATGAAAACTTAGCATGCACTTAAGAAATTTGCAATTCAATGATCATCAATAATGTTTAGTGGAATACCGAAATGTCTTAGAAAATGTACAAAATATTATATTACTTACGCAAGGTATAACAAACTAGAAAAATTTTCAAATTATTACTTACAGAGTATTTACAAGTAACTAAGCGATACCCGCTGTAATGCTCGACTGACACCTTTGTCAGTTACACGACATATATATACAAATCTGATAACACCTGATAACAGAATCTAAACATTTCTCGTGAACGATTGGCCATATACTAAATCTGCTGCTGACGCCACTGTTATCGCAGCCTCCTCCAATTGCCCACAGACTAACCAACCAATGAGGATATTTCCCCTTCCTAAGCTGCTCCCCCCAATCAGTGGCAGCGATATCAAATTTTGAGTTTCCAACGTGTAATTTCAAGTCAAATTCAAAAATTGAAGTCAGAAATTTAAATTTAGTAGCACCAAAAAAAATCACTAGAAAGTAGACGGGTTGGATAAATGTTTAAATGGAGAAGATCTAGCAAAGCCAGAAAATGTTTATTAGGATCAAAAGCAAAGAAGCGAAAGAAAGTTTCGTCTAATTTTATATCAATTATTTATTTTTCCATACAAATTATAAACATGTTTTTCAAATACTGTACATATACTGAGTTCTATTATATTTTAAACCTCTAATTTAATGATATATCATTTTTTTCATTTATTCTCATTTACTCGTTAAATCAACTACTTTGATCCTCATTTCGTTTCATTTATGATAATATTAATATACAGGTAGGTTTCCTCGCTTTTTCTTTTTATATTTCCTCCGTTCAATATTTTTAATCGTTTCTCTCTTTTTATTTATGATCAAGCTCAATTCTTTGATATGGCAGTTCCAGGATATGGACAAAGACGAATTTTCATTGGTTTTTCGGGGAGGAGACGATTGTAATACCAGCAATTAGTTTTTGCACGAGAAAGAGATCTGTCTTCGATAAATTCAGCCAATTATTTCATTAATCTGTAGCAATTGATTTAACGTCAATTCCAAAAACTGAAAGCCCATGAACATAATCTACGCGTTAACGTTCATCGACAAGCAAGCTCAACGATAAATGAGTTTCCGGTTAAACTTAAATAAGGCGTTACAAGGTTAATAGTTAAAAAAAAAGAAAAAAGAAAAAAGAAAAGAAAACCTATTGATTTTTGATTTGGCGATTAAAACGCAAACGATTGTTCACCCGATGCACTGGCATTTACTACCAGTTCTAGTTCCTGCGCATTTTTGACATTGATATTCATTTTTAAAAAAATAGAAAAGCCGTTCCAACGAACGAAGCGCAAACAATTTTTCAATTTCGAACTGATAACAATCTTGTGAACGCGTCAGTGCGCGCGAATGAAATGGTAAAAGAAAAAGAAGAAAAGTTCAAAAAAAAAAATGCGAAAGAAATAAAATTGCCGCTGGAACTTGAGATATCTTTATCGTATTCTTTTTCTTATTTCTCTCTTTTTCTTTTCCTCGACGATGGTCTTTATGTAAATATGTACAAAGATATTTAACAAATCTGAATGTGCTATAGATTGTATCGTGTATTGTGAACAATGCGAGCTGCTTTATGTCTTCCTCTTTTTTTTTGTTTTTCTTTTTCTTTAGTGTGTCTATATGATGTATATCTATGCGTGGGTCTGCCGTTCTTTTATTTTTCTTCTCGCCTTAAACTACCTCTGCCGTTTTGTATGTTTTGTCTCGGTTCTCGATTTCCGATATCATCAATATAGCGTGAGAGAGTACTATTTTCTATCTTCACAGAAGACATAGATAAATATATATTTTCATAATCTTTCCTTATAAATGTAATTCGCTTACTTTAAAATCATTAATCGTTAATGTTAATAATATTAGTGTCGGTCCTCCTTTCTTTTTCCCCATTTTCCTCAAATTCGCAATTCACAGTATTGTTTTGTTGCTGTCGTGTCGCTTGTTCTCGCTTCCGCACGAATAATAATACACGTTATTAAAATAAATTTATTCGAAAATTCTTCTTTAAAATATTGCCTGTGTACGAAAAGGATAAAACGTTCTCGCAATTCCTTCCACGTGAATATCGATGCTTATCGCAGAAAGCTATTTTCTTTTTTTTTTCAGAAAAAAAATCAATACCCGAGTATCAAAGTAAAAAAAAAAACAATTTTCAGTCTCCAGTTCCAATATATTAAATACACATATCCAACTCAGAATTCGCGTGACTAATGCAGTTGAGTGAAAGATTAATCCTCTTGTAAAATTTTTCAAAATTTTCATAAAAAATTGTCCAAGTACCCGGGCGTAACAGCATTTCTGTGATTAAAATCGATATACACCAACATCCACTGTTTTCTCGTGGATGTCACGCCGTGATTCTTATTGCGTTTAAAATATAGAGGAAAAAAAAATAAGAGAAGTAATAAAAAATAATAAAACAGGAAACGCAAGCGTTACCGCGCGGCATTGCGATATACAATTATAAAAAATAACAATAACTACGAAGTACAGAAGCTGCCAATTTGCAAATAGAAATTATCATACCATATACGCTACTGTCAAATATAATCAAAATTCCATCCTTTTCTCAAATCCGATCGACGTCCCCCACTTAAGCGAAATTTCTTTCTCACCCAAAACGAACGACAAAAAAAAAGGATATATTTCTGACTAAAAGAGAGATCAAAATACATTGCCACTTGTTTCGTTAAGAGTTAATTAAAGTAACAATACGGTAAATTAATATTAATCTATTCTTAAAGTATAAGTATTCCGGTGATTACAATTATTGTTTACTGCTCGGTAGGCAAGCTCCGCTCGAAAGCGTACATACGATCAGAATAAAGGACAAGCAAATGAATTACTTAAAAAAGGAAAAAAAACAAGATGGAAGGGGTACAGAAAATACGTTGTTCCACTTTCACGCAAAATTTCCATTAAAGCCCTATTCGTAATGGACACTGTCGTTTGGCGATATAAAAAAAATCAAATCGTTTCCTTCGTTTACGAGAAAAATAATAGAATAAAACCAAGTGAACCGGTGGGGAGGGGAGCGGGGGGGGTTTGCCAATATAAAATTGCGACGGCGGGTTCAGTGGCGTTGGGATAAGTTTACGAAAGGACTGATCCCCTCCCAAAAAAAAAAGAGAGAGACTAATCACCCTAAGAAAAAGAACAAATATATTTTCTTCGATTGATTTTGATGGTCCCTTTAGTCGAGTGTAAAAAGAAAAAGAAAAGGAGTATTTACGAAAACATTGTGGATTTCATTAAGTACGAAAGTTTGCGAACACAGGTGCAGTTCTTCGTTATTCGCTGTGCGAATACGTGTATTAAAATTTAAAAAAAGAAAAAAGAATTAAGGGTGCTGACCCTCTTAAAAGTGTGCACGGTGAGTGTTGAAATGAAAGAAATTTGAAAAATTTCTTAACTTAAAAAATAAACTGAACGAAGATAAAGGCTGATTTTATCATTGAACGGTCTGTCGTTTTAGGCAAGGACAGATATCAGACGGACAGACTGATAGACAAGACGTACATAACAGGTGTTAAATTAGGCAAACGGTTTCAATAACCTGTAAGAATATTGCGCGCCGAGGAAACTCATTGAAAAATATTAAAAACACAACGATACTCTAAAGTATGAAAAAAAAGAAGAAAAAAAGTAATTCGCGGTAAGATCTACAGAAAGTAAAATACAGAAGATACTTATTACGGTATAAAGTTCGGTGATTATATGAAGTACAAACGTGTCATTCTCTCGATCTCTCGCGCATGCGCACTTCTCTCTCTTTGACTATCCTACGCAATTTCCGTTTTATAAGAATGGCGAATCGACGACGGGGATGGGATAGCACGTAAAATATTTTTATACAGAAAGTCCCATTGGGTCTCAAAAGAAGACCAGGAAATGGACGAAAAAAAACCAAAAGAGCAAAACGAAAGGCATAGAGTAAAAATGATTTAAAAAAACGAATATAATAAACGGTATGTTTTAGAAAAAGGACGAATTAAATTTCGAACGTTTCTTCCGTCTACCTTATACTCTTCATCGCCTTCTACGATTTTACCTCGCTCTCTCTCCGGCAATGAAAGAAAGAAAGAAGCATGAGAAAGTTGATTAAAAAAGAATGAAGTGATTTGTAAAAACGTGTAATGGCATCCCTCTTTCCTTTAGCTCTCGCACTCGATTAAAACTTAAGATCACTTATATAGCTTTATACACGATCATTTATAACAATGTAAATCGTAATCATTGCGTTAATATTTAACATATACTCTTATACGTAATATATGTATATCTGTTGTGTGGATGTCTTGTCTGATCTATCGTCTAGTTTAATAATAAAACTATAATACTAAGTTTATGTTAGAGTACAGCACTGCACCGAGGTCGCAGTTTGTTCAGCGTCGTTAAAAACATTTGGTACTCCTGTTAATATATTTTTTTTCCTCCCCTCATTATATTCTCCTCCTCCTCCTCCATCTTCTCCTTCTCTAAATCTAGCATGAGACGCGTCGAACGCCAATCTTATTGTCAATCGTTATCATCGTGTACCGTGAATGTAACGCGTGTCCTTAAATTTTGTATACGAGCAAAAGTTCTGTGGATTGGTTAAATTCGACACTTGATTTTCCTGCAGAATCACTATGAGATCGTTAAGGAACGATAGCGAGCAAACAATGGCGTGACGTTTACATTTAATGCGTGCCCTAGTTTTCGCCAACGTTCGACATCGATCATTTATCTCAAATAAATGATCGAACAAAACAAAGAGATATTAGAGTACCAACGACTTGCTGGAGAGTTTGAATTTTTTAATCAAACTCGAGAGCTCGGGCCGGCTAGTACGCATCTTGTGTGTTCCATATGTATCTTCGACGTATGGATACCCTACAGAGAATGTTCCTATTAAGACTTGTCGATCAATTATTTCATAAAACTTTCCATACAACGCCGTGCATAACGAAGAAGCGCCACAATATTAATATCATACAAGAAACTATTTTTTTAAAAATAGAATTGGATCACGATCAACCACGGATCCGTACCATAAATTATCCGGTGTAAAAAAAATGGAAAAAATACGAATTTGTCCGTTTTTCTCTCATCTAAAAAAAAAAAAAGAAATTCCATAAAAGTATCCGATACGAATTTGAAGTTTTACAACAGACTCGCATCAGGATAAATATTAAAGAATAAAAATCAAGCCCGGTCCACTTTCACTTTCAACGTGGAAGCAAATGGGAACATCATCCATAGAGAATCCCTAGAAACAGTGTACATAAAACGTGTATATCTTGTAGCGTTTTCACTAGTGTACTTGAGTGTATCTATGTGTGTTTTTGTGTGTAAATATATATAATATAATATATATGTGAATATATTCATGTATGGATGAGTCGTGTGGTAGGCACTGATGGGGGTGGATGGCTGCATGGCGAGCAGGTTAAGCAGGCTAGTCCTTGACCAGTCTGTATATGTGATGCTGCGCCCCGTGTTCGGACGTCGAAACTTCAAACACATACGCCGTACACAACAACGTCTCCTGCGTATCCCTGTTCGTGACAACCTGGAAAGGAAAGAGAAAATATAAAGTAAGTCGATCGATGAAGAAAAGAAAATACGAATGAGAATGCCCTGAGTGGGCATTATCAGAGCTCAATAATTCTTTGCATATGTAAATAACGAAATCAAATCGGTAGATACCTGGAGAATGGTGAAGTTTTCTAAAACGCTGTTCATCATGTACTTCTCTGGGAGGTGCTTAAGCTTGTGAATGAAGTTTATCATGTACTCGCACATTGGTGAACGGCTGATGCGATAGACGAACCTTCCATTTTCAAACCTTGCGTATTCGGTTTCCACCTTCTCCACCACCTGCTTGCCGAACGAGCATACCTTCGTGGAACACGTTATCGTCATGTTCTCGTTGCTCTCGTACCTGTAGAATAAAGCGAAGGATATTTAATTACGGTGAGTGAGAGTTTTGAACATCTTTCTTTTTTCAAGACTCTTTCACACGAGTGGAATTGGACTCGTAAGGAACTACCGGACGTAATGAAGAATACAAATGGAAACTTTATGTATTATCTGAGTTTGATAAACCCTTACTGGCTTGTAACGCCATAGAAAGCACCAGCTTCATCCTGAATGTTAGTGTTAAGGTCCGCCCAGAACTTAACGAGGAAGAAGGCAGCCTGAGGACCCTTGTCGTAGAGCTCCTTGAGGCCGCCTTTCTTCTCTGGGAACTTGTCGTATATTTGCCTTACGTCCACGGCCTCCAGGAGGGGATCGGCGTAGGTCGCAGAGCCTCCTATGTGGACGAATAAGTGTTTGTGGTACTGAAATATAAAGAATACGTTTTATTAAAATTGTTTCGCTTTTCTTTTTCCTTTCTTTCACTCTAAATCCTTCGCTTCCTGAACACGAACGTTAATTTACTAAGGGGACTTCGTACTTTATATTCTCTCTGGTAAATTCTGCTAGAGTTTCTGAAGTTTAAATAGACTTTCATAGGATTCATTTAACTCCATCGAAAGATCTAATCACTCACAATGTCTTGATCTCTTTGCTGTTCCATGTATCCAGAGAACTCCACGAGCCTGAGCTTGTGCGTGGCTATGGCACGTCCTTCCCAGGGTGGTGGTGGAGGTGCCTGGACCATGTCACCGCTCGACACAGCTGTTGCTGGTTTTCCAGTGTAGGTCGGTTGTGGGAACGGTTTGACATCTTGCGATGTGCCCGGTTGCAAACCAGGTTGCCAAAATTGCTGTCAACAGACAAAATAAACTCTAAGTATTTTTGTCAATTATAAAAAGCACTAAGCTTATCAAAGATGCGATTGGCTTAAATACCGGATTACGTTTCAGGGCAAGCCACATACTTCAAGATACGATACTGCATAAAATTGGTATTTTACCAATTTTTCTCAATTAATCTACCGGCTGTCCAAAAGCTGTAATCAGGATTTCGCTGGTCGCACCCTCGTTACTAGTTTCTTGAGTTAAGTAAATTAACATAACGAAAATGAAACCATCGTACAAACGTATAAATGGTCCATGAAAGATAAAGTAGTAAATGAACACAAATAGAAAGTAAAAGTTACGTACGAAGAAAAAAAAAGAAAGTAGAAGAGAAAAGAAAACGAACATTTTAAGCAACATCGACGATATCACGGCCAAGTAAATGGACAATTTGACAATACACAACAAGGGCCCCCCAGGGGCCTTAGCCCAGCTGGGACCGTCATTCCTCCATGACGCAGTTAGTCGCTCGCGCGTTATAAAAGCACAATTTTTCAAAACTACTCCCAAAAACACATCCAAGAGAGTCATTGCAAGAGATCCGCTTCGATGGAAAAGTGATGAAAGGGACGAGGGGGAGGAGGAGCTAGGGGGGGCGAAGGGGAGGAGACGAACGAATCACCCGAGGTAGCGTTAATCAGCGAAGGAGTCACAGCTTCCTTCGTCCTTGTTACGGTGAGAGTCTCGTTAATTATTATTATTATCATCATTAAATATCAAAAAGGAATTTTATTTATACCAAAGACGAAGATGGGTCAAAGGTCGTGTGAAAGGGAGGGGAGGACCTCCTTGAGGACCAGTTGGATGCATAATGCGTGAAAGCAGCAAGAGGATGAACTTTGGCAAAATTAAAAAATCCAAAAAAAGATAGCGATTCGCGCGAATCGTGCATGGATTATTGCAAAGCGGGTTATGGGGATGTGACACGAATATAATAATGATAATAATAACAAAGGCATAAGAAAATCTTTATAGTTTCCCAATGAAAAACTAATAATCGACTCCCCAAGAGGATGAGATACGTGATTGCGATACAGTTTGAAGTGTCTCGTGATAAGGATAACCCGTGTTGTATATAATCTCTATATGTATACATAATGAAAAATATATTATCCATAGGTCGTTCGATCGGCTTATCAACGGCAAACGTATCTCATTATCTTTTTTTATAAATTTTTGTAATTGGAATGCGAAGCTCATTCTTTTTTTTTTTGACAGTGTCATTCAAGGGTTCTCCCGGTATTTGGGACTTACCGCTCCAGGATAGGAGACGGGGTTGGAAGCATGAAGGGCTAAGGGCCCCACGATTGCTGGGGGCATCTTGTTGTGTATCGCAGTCCCAGCAGATACTATCTGGGCACTGGACATGCTCGACATTGTCTGCAGGGCCTTCTCCTTCGCGGCAAGATCCTAACAAATTTTCAATAGCCGATTACCCAGTAGAAAATTTTGAACTTCTCTCTCTCTTTTTTTTTCTACAAAAAGTTCAAGAGATTTTTTTTTCTTTAGAAATATTTAGCACGCAGTGCTAAGATTTGCACGTTGGTCGGATTCATGAATTGTATAGTACGTTCGACGTAACGGCCATTGCCATACGGTTTAAATTGTATTTAATACTTTGGCTTCTGGCATCGGAGCGTAAAATCGAATTTCTAATCTGTCAATTAAATTTGGGGAAACGACCCAGAGTCGAGTGTCAGCAAAGCCCCGTTTCGAGGGAAACTCGAACGGAAATCGCTGACGGAAGCAGCCAACGTTATACCCAGTGTTGCGATTTAAACTGGCGGTGCTATAGACGTTCAGGGTGTAGCGAATTACTTTGTCAAACGATTTACGTAACCGATACGTGGACGTGACTGATTCGTGTGTAGATTTTTGGAATTTTGTATATATTTTTTTTTGGAAAATTTGCGAAGTCTGCACGGTCGAGATCTATGTACGTATGTGGTTGCGAATGTATTTTGTTGAATAAATAAAAATAATTGAAAAATAAATGTTTCAATTACCTTGGACAAGTATGGGTTTTTAGGGGTATCGAAAAAATTTTGAGTATTCATATGGATTTATTAACTGACCGAATCATCTTTTGACGAAAGGTTTATACGTCCTATACTGCGTTTGACATATTTTACTACATTTTGTACATCCAATCTACACGCCAGCCGCTCCCGAACGCTTTGTCACTTGATTAATCCAATACCTATTTCTGCAAAATTTCGACCTCCCGTACGTGAAATATAATTCGCAAATACCTGTTTGAATGACGTTAATATTTTCCTCGGGTATTATCGCTCACCCGTTCGAGCCAGGAAACTCTCGTAAACGCGAGTATCGCACGATAAAGGCACGCGGGCTTTGATTTACGCGCGGTTGGTATAATATTTTCGCAAATATAATCGGTATATCGATCGACGTTCCCAGTGGGTTCAGGAATGGCGTAAAGTTGAAAAAAAGTGTGCCGGTATGGAAAAATAAAAAAAGTACAAATACGATCGATTCGATTTTGACTGCTGCGCTAAAAAAAAAAGGTGAAAAATAGCCAAATACTAGACTGAAAAACAATGTATAACCTGACCTACTATATTTTGCAAATTATCCGCGTATTGCGAATAAATAGAAAAAAAAAAAAAAACATGGTTTCCTTTATTACGATAAGCGATCGAAAATCGCGTGCATTGGCGATGCGGCTTTATCCGGAAACGGAACCCAAATAATTACGTCTCACCGGGTCCGCCTCGAATGCGAACTGGTTTAGTGAATAATGTCCGTGGGCATGCGGCACTGCAGTAGCGGCGGTTTAACACAGTAAAATAAACGCGAAACATCCCCAACCTCTTTGCACGTATGAATCTCATATGTAACATATACATATACATATGGGTATATGCATATTACCTGTACTACATATCGAAAAGTATATGGCGTACCGGGTATCCATGTATACATGGATATAACGCAACAGTCCCAATCGCCCATTTTGTAGAAAGAGCAAACGGCGAAACCACCGAACGAAACTGCAGGCTTTGATTTATTAACCGAGGCACAATAGTCGGCGAATTGCTTTAATAATTCAGCTGTTGATTAAACACGGCCAGAGTTCATTTTTTACGTGTGATTTATCCACAAGCATTTCGAACGATTGGTTCCTCCCAAGTTTCGCATGGTTATTGGAATTCCGTAGTAGATTGGCGGCGAGAGAGAAAAAAGAAATAGAAATTATAATCGTCGAGTTTCCATGAGGTAGCTCGAAAAAATAAAGATTTTACGTAAGAGAGTTTTTGGTGACACTTGATTACGTGGTTTTCGTGTAAGATCAGTTTTCCGGAATTAACGAAAAGTAGGGGTCACGGGGTTGATAGAAGAAAAAAACAAAATGGAAAAATGATGTGCGCGATTGAAAAAAAAAATTAAATTGACAGAAAAAACGTTCGACTAGTTTTATTATTATCGAGTGTCTCGTTTTTGGGTTAAATGTTTCATTTTACTTACCACTTTCAATTTTGCTTGAATTTCCCGCAATTTTCTCCTCGCCAGGACCTGTATGTGAGAGGAGACCTGCTTTCGCGTTCTCGTCTTACCGGTCCTCAGTTTGATGTAACGTGCGATCAGCTCGTTGCGACCTGAAAAATGTCAAAAGGACATGTGTGAGATGAATAAAGCTATTTACGTCACAATTCGACACTAAATTGCACATAGTGATCGAATGATCCGGACAGATTTTAAAAATTTTGAAAATCGTCGACTAACGTCAAAAATATCAATGGGTGAAAAAAAGTAAGACAATATTTTAACGTTGAAAAATTGTACGCTCGTAGAAATCTATAAACGTATAAACGAAATGGATTTAATCTCGTAATCAGGTTTCGGTATGTTTTGACTGGACGATAAATTACGCAATTCACCAGGTAAGAGTAAACAACAAGGAAGTGTATCTAGTATCTTTTATACTCCCTGAAATAAAAAATCTACGGTATACTTAGGGACGATACGTAGGAAAGAAAATTTAAAAACCTTGGGCTGTTATTTTTCTGAGCTCCGGATCCTGATTTGGAAACGTTCCAGCCGCCATTAAGACTAGTAAGCGTGGCTGGTCGAATTGACAGAGTTAGGTAAGTCGTATCGCGTGTAAAGTGCTTATTTATTTATTTAGAGACGTTGGCAAAGACATAAATTATGTCCAGCGACGTATTTGGCACCCCAGCGCCAGCGCCAAGCGGCTTCCCGTGGAATTAAAAAATAAATAGTTCAAGTCTCTGGCACGTTGATGCTCTTGGCGCTACGTGTAACAACGATGTATACGAGGTATGATCGTTTTACCAGGTACGGTTAGGTTTCTATTAGAAACAAGAAAGAAACAACGAGGCGAACCGAATATCTTGACTGACGTTAAACAGACGCGGTTTCGTGCACTTAAAAATACCGTTAAATAAATATACGATTCTACGTCTATGTTTCGCCTTTATTGCTGCTGCTTATACGCGTTGACTTTATATCCCTTAAGGGATCAAGCGGCAGACTTCGTCACTGTGAGACGCTCTTAATATTGTTTCTTCAGGGTTCCGAAATCCGCTGTGAAATCCTTCAGTGATTAAGTGCTTTTTAAGTGTTCGTAAAACTCAGTCCGAGATTGGGATAGCGCTGTAAATGAGATTCCCCAAATACGTATATACAGATTTTTCCATCGAATATATACAAATTATTTATTACGAAAAAAAATCAATTAAAAAATAACTTTGACAAAGTTGCATTTTTTTCTTGGCAAAGTCCTTCAAGTATTTTTAATTATACAAGACCGAGCCTCTTCATCGCATTCGTAATTCATTTGCCATTAATCAATTTCCCTCGATCCTCCTAAATGTCTACCTATCTTTGTATAATCGTAAACTTGCAAGAATTTTAAAAAATGGCGGGAAAGAGTATGACACGTGCTTCGCGAAAACCCACTGTCAATTGTGTAACGATGAAAAATAATTTTCAAAGTGGACATAAATACACGACTTGCACAATGTCCGGGTTTATCGAGCTGTAACTATGCCAATGAATCGGTCGCCATTTATGTACGTGCATATACATTGTATACATACCTAGAACGTATACAGCCATATAAACAACATTCTACATGGTACCCTTATCAGCCTAGACTTCACAGCTGTTAAGGTTTTACGGTCGGCAACGCCGTAAATCCGGGCGCCTGTGCGCTGCATCAAATGTGACGCAATTAAACTTACACCCGTAGTCGATAGCGGTTACGAATCGACTGTTCACGTGACGTTGGGATACGTGAAATTGCACATGTGACGATTTCATTCGTCAACGCTGGAAATTAACGTATAATGAGGATGCACCTTTTCCTTAAATCATTCAAAAGATGCGCCATCGACACCAGCCCACTACGTCTATAAGACGACCGAATTGAAGAAAGAATGGGTATACTATACAGGTATTTTTATATATTTTTTTTCAAAGAAATAAATTGATATGGAGGAATCGATTTAAAAAAATTAATACGTGGCTTGTAACGGCTTTTAAGATTTTTCGTTTTCTTCCATTTTCTTCAGCATGTAAATCCCAAGTCGAACGGAGGGAAGGGAAAGGAACTAGCGATCGGAGAGACTGGAGACTCGACGAGGAATGTTAAATCGATAATATATCAAAAATTTTTAACAATGTTCAAGTTGTCGGCTATAAACACGCCAGAGAGTGGCCGGATAACTTTTAATAACGAGGTGCACATTTTGCAAAGAGGGACGAGGGGGGAGACGTAAAGTCAAACGTATCTCCAGGCGTCCCAGACTCTGTCCTAGTGAAACTTTTCTTTTCCCCGAGGAATTTCTAACGAAGCGCGACGTCAGGAACGCGGGGATAGGATGGAGGCTGCGGCATGGTACGTGACGAGATAAATTTTTGAGAATTTAGGAAGCCGTTTCGAATATGTAACTAAAAAGAAAAGAAAAAGAAGGTAGCGATTATCCATTATTAAGATCAACGATATCTTACGATCTATATGATCATTGATAACTTTATTCAACTGCTACTGCTTGTTAATACAACGGAGGATATAATTTTGCCATACGATTCGGTTAAATAAAGCAACGTACCACATACTTCATTTTGAAGAAATTATATCCAGATATATATAACGAGAATCTATATAAAACAAGGGACGACATCGTTGAAAGTTCGGATGACACTTCGTGACGATATCCTCGCGAAATCGTACTGAATAACTTATTTCGTACGAACGTAGAAGTTTCCAGTCGAATTGCCCGACGTATATAGCCAGACGCCGATAAGCGTCCCTTCTAGATCTTCTGTACGAAGGATGCAATTTCATGGCTGCAATTTAATAATTCACAACTAGTCATAAGCCTTGTTCAAAAAGTACTCACGACTTGTCTATCCATAAAGCTAGTCGAATCGATGGGTATTCTCCGGATCCCACTTAACTGAAGTATCGCAGGCAACAGTCGACGGGGATAAGAGAGCATAACATAACCTAAAAGAATCCGAAGTACAAGGCATTATCGTAATGCCACAAGTGGATTTCTTATGCCAGACTTTTCTCCACTACTGACCCGACAGCATCAGGTCGTTTTGGCGATAAGGGCAGACACTACACAGCACGATTGTTTCGCCCGGGTGACCCGAGGTTAATTCGTACTTATCGCTTTAATAAATATTAAGCCGTGAGAGCAGCGCGCGTAGTCCGTGCGTACGTCGACAGTGGCGACACTCCTCGGGACGCCGTGGAACTAAATAAGCAAACGACTCGAGAAGACGAATTCAAATCGACAACGTATAAAGCCAGAAGACCAATAGAGAGTGTTTCACGTGAAATATATAAAGGCGCGACAGTTAGCTAAAGTGGATAAGATTTTTGTTGCAATCATTGGATATTCCTTGACCCAAGGTTACAGCAATGTAGATGGTCTTAAGGTCTTTTGTCTGGTGGTAAAGCAGCAGAGAGGCGGCGGGCGGCAGTGAACCAGGACGAAGCTACCGAGGGCTGGCGAGCTCGAGCATCGGGAGGAAAATATCCGAGATTCCAGGGGAACCGCGTGATGACTCAATTTCGCAAAGACCGTTAAATGGCTCGCCATGAACCTCGCCCTGCGTTCCTCCTCTGTTTTTGAAGGCCGAACATTCTTCGAGGGGTTAGTTATGCCCGCCTGTACGGTATATACTGGGAGCGTCCTTTTAGATCGTCTACAATGACTAACACTACTGTTTCCAATCTTCCTTGACAAAGGGATAAAGCATGAACAATGTTCCAGATTATTTATATTTTTTAGTCGCTCCATATCACTGATAAAATTTTAAACACACTGCAGGACACGATACTTGCAATAAGAAAAGTTAGATGCGTCGCGACGCCATTAAACGGGTAATCAACGTGAATCACTTGATTGATGCTCAATTTAACAAGGGCTACTGTGCGATCAGAAACTCGAACAACGACCGTTTGTGAAGCGATTCGCCATTTATGACAAGAGCACGAGTAACAGTGGCTACTATAGTAATATATATTTAGAAGGTTGTATACCGCATAATTCTTTATAACCAGGTAAACAAAAGCTCATTCGCAGTAGTTAACGCGCCAGTTTAAAGTTGCGTAATCGACTATTTTTTCTTTCACAGACTCCATCAGCCTTTCATTAACTTCGTGGGTGTCCAAAGGGCAATTAAGACACTGGCGACGCTATCCAAGCGAGCACAGTAATTCCAGGGAGATCCGATTTACAGGAGCAGGCAGGAAATCCTCAACCTCCCTCCCTCCCTCTGTTTGTTCGGCATGCATCGACTTCGCATCCAAGCACCGTGGTAATGAATGCTTCACAAACAGTACCCGTGCCAGTCCTCAACTTGCAAGTGCGTTTAAGCTCGTCTAACCGATTAGTGATCATCAATCAGGCAACGAGAGAGTCGAAGATACTCAAGAGAATCGGTACCAGCGACTACAGAGCAGTGAACCCCCCAGCCGTTACACGATGATCCGGTCCATAGAAACCCAAGACAATTTATTAGAATCTCCAGCCTGCTACGTCCAAGAAAGACCTGGGTAGCAAGATTTTTAGTAGAATAGTCAGAGATAATGAAAAAAAAAAAAGTAATTTCATTTTGAGCCACATAGAGACTTCCCAGCAGAGTCCATACAGGATACAAGGGTAGTATCTAAGAAAAGTACTGTAAGAGAAGCAAGGGTAGGTCGATGGCTATAAGGTGGCAAGTGTCCTTGTGCCAGCAAGGATCGCATCCTGACACGGTGACTCCCTACACGAACAGCAACAACAGCACCACCACCACTCACTTCCATATCCTCCAGGGGTTGCGATCCGCCTTATCATCCCCTAGCGCCATTCCATCCATCTTCCTTTCTTTCCATTTTCTTCGGAAGAGCAGAGAAAGGGGATAAGGGTGGATGGACCCTGTCTCCTCCCTTCTCACCGCCAATTCACCCAGAACCCACCAGAGCCTTCACCTCCCACATCCTAGACCCTCCGTCACGGCCCTTCGAGCCACCCTCTATGCCCAACCCTGAACACCACCCCTCCACCTCATCCACCCCCGTTCTACCCTCATCCCTCCAAACTCCCCGGAGTCCCTCCCTGCGCCAAGCCGCGCACTCTCCGCGCTCTGTTCACTAATTGCACATTCTTCGCATAGTTTCGTCGCTACCCTCCTCCGCCTTCGCCACCCTAAACCCACCCCCAACAGCCAGCTTGTAGGCAACCCCCCCGGAACCTTCACCCCGCCACGACCATTCCCCCTCGAGGCTTCCTCTGCCTCTAGGACTCTATAGCCAAGCAGGAGGACCCGGACCTCCATCCTACGTGGACCTGACTACCCTCAGGTTGCCCTCGTTCTACCACCCCCTCCGCACCCCCCTCAACCTACATACACTCCTCACTCTGCTTCTTCTCCTGCTACACCTACCTACCCCTCTCTTCTTTACCTACGTGAACACTACACCCTTCTCTCTCCCTTTCTCCTAGCCGTTTCAACCAAGACCCATCATCCCTTAGTCACTGTGCAGACGCCCCCCGCTACCCCCCAACCACCCCGTCCTCACAACCCTTCTTCATCCTCCTCTCGGTTAACTCACTAGCTCCCTTGGATCGTCCTTTGTTATATATACGTATATACGTTGTACGTAAACGTGTTGCCCTCGAGCTCTCCAAACCTCTTTTCTTCTACCCTTACTCTCTCGTTACCTAACCTCTTTTCACCCCTGCGCGTAAATGCGACTTTGTTAAACGGATATTGCTACGGCGTCTTACCGTTAATTCCGAGGAGTGAATTTGATCGTGCAATTTTTATTTCTCCATACGACTCAGTCGTACATCGATAAACAAGCAATGGCCGAGCGTATGAAATACTCGTAGAGAACGAGTAAATACGAAATTGTTATAATTAAAAAAAAATGACAACTTCTCCTCGTTTTTATGAACGCCCGATGGAAAGTTGAAAATTTACATGACGCGAGGAATTCAATGCGACTGTTAGAATCTAAACTAGTCAAGATATTCAAAGGAATAGATACGACGTGCGGGGAGGGGCGGGACGGTATAATAAGGGGAGAGGCAAAGAAACTGTACCGCAACCGCGGCCCAGTGAACGTTGCGCCGTATATGACGTAAGACCGTGAATTAATATTCATTACGTCAGACACAAAGCGTCTGGTTGCTTATATAAATATGAAACAACGCGTGGCGGCTGTTGCGCTAATTAAAATACCTGGATGCTTCTTGAATAAAGGCCACAGCCCAACGAACCAGCCGCCGAGCGCAATATTAGTCTAACCGAGTCGACTGGGACTTTTCAGTCGGAAGGAATTTTTCACGTCCGGCTAAGATTTTTATCTCCGTCGCGGCGACCAAACGCGCGGAATCTAATTGAAAAGTTGTTGGTAAAAAAAAAAAAACCCCCTAGAAATTACAAAAATTTCCGTATATCACCTTTCTTTTTTTAAAACTCACCCATTTTCACCCGTTGGACGATAAGCTGTCTTACGCGGGGACAGTGGGTACCTAATAATACAAGTGGCGTCGACCTCCTTACCAGACGGGGACTTTTTGACGCCTGGCGTCGGCAGAAACGAGGGAAATAAATTTGCTGACCCCTCGGGCTCTACGGAATACCAAATAGCCCCGTGGAGTTTGAGTCGTAAGGTCGTGGCGAAGCGGGGAAGGAGCAGGGGCCACAGGGTCGGCAGCCAAAGAGTCAGAGAGAGACGGGCAGCTCCGAAGGAAGGAAAGAGCGAAAAGGACCGAAGGAGAGCCATTGAGGACGGTAAAAGCCGACGGCTTGGGCGACCCATCTTGCCGCCTATTACGTTCGAGTTTAATTAAACTCCGCGAGATGTCAAAGGACTTGCCATCCCGGCAAGACGGACAATGCGGACGCAGATTATTACATCCTGCCGTCGTCCTAGCTCGACCCGACTAGACACGGGACTCGGACCATCCCTTTGTCAACGTGAGTCGCGTCGCTTTCCCTTTTGGACATTTTCACGTCGGACGTGAACGGAGATAAGTAAAGGACAGAGGCCAATCGTACAGTAGTCGCTCCTTGACTTTGCGACAGGAGGCGATCTCGTTATTAAAATCGTTTTTACGTTATTTACATAATTTTGTTAAAAAATTATTTTTCTTCGCTCAACAATTAATTAACATGATATTTTTCTTTTTCTTCGAGAGAGAGAAAGAGAGACAGCTACATCGATATTGAAAATAACTGTTGCACTATTTTTTTTAGGCGTGTATATATATATATATGTTTCTTCTTTAGAGATCAAACGATGATATACTTTAGCAGCCAATCTGGAAAGCTTTTTCCTTCACAGTGGGACTCTGGTTGTACTGATAAGAGATGAAAGAGCGGTGGGGAGGAAGGGAGGGGGTTACGGTCTCTGCAACAGGCGCCATCATCGACAAAGCGTATACACGAGTGGGGGATGAATATTTGTGTGAGAGAGAGAGAGTGCGTGGGTGCAATATATATATATATATAGAGAGGAGGAGGGAGAGGGTGGGGGGTTAAAGAGAGACGGCGGTCAGTTCATAACGTCCGAGGCAAAACGCGTGAAATAATTTCACGGAAGATCTAATTAATGGTCTCGTTTGTCCTGGCAATTTCGCAAAGCGCAGCATCCTCGTGTATCCATGGACCAGTCGTCCCACTGGATCCACAGCAACTGCCCTACAATCCGGTCCAGTCTGTAAGTTCTGCATCAACGAAATACAAGGACGTCCCGTAGGACTTGTACCCAGCCATCGTACCACGTGGTCCATCATGCTCGAGATTTAGCCAGAGGGATGCTGTAAGGATAAAATGGTCCAGCGATACACTGATACCGTATCGCGGACACGGTTCCTCGTAATATCAGACCCGAGCGACGTCTCGCCCGTGAATTTATTGGATCGGATATTGGGCGAGAGTTTTGAAAATCGTGCCAAAGTCCGTTTTTCTCGCCCATCAGGTATGTAGAATCGACTTTCGAGGGTGGATTTTTTTACGTCGCGGGATACGACGGGATGCTGGGATAGAAGATGACAAAATTGATCGAAGATACCGCAGAGCATTTACGAATCCTGGATCGAGCCTTGAGACTCCTTAAGTAAATTTTACTTCGCAGTTGCAAACTAATTTGTCCCGCGGGAATAAATCGGAAGAATTCCCGTATATATATTCCCAACCCAGTACCCACGGACTTTCATTGACCTGGGATCATTTTGCTCCATCGAAAATTCCCATGCATACGTGGCATTACCGAAAAAAATCTGGAATCTTTTTGCCCGATCGAAAATTCCCACGTATACGTAAATTTCCGAAAAAACCTTAAACTTAAACTTAAAAACCCGGATATTGTCTCAGCCGCGATACGTTTCAACCTCTTATACGTCGCTTCGACTTAAACTCTTAAATTAGATTTCCCGTGCAGGTTTCGTAAACGGGTCGACTGCTTAAAATGGGAAGCGGATACGCCGTAAGAAAATCCCGATCCCGTCGCGACGCTACACGGGCAGCCAAGAAAACGCGACGCCTTCGGCCGTCGAAGCGACGACCGTTTTCCGTGAACCCTGAGACGACGTCCAGCCCTCCTTTTCGCCGGTCAATAACTGGACACTGGACAGCCCCCCTTTTCCTATACCTCTGACCTCCCAACCTCCTGACACTCCCTCCCCCCCCCAAGACTGCGTGTCCCACGTTCGTATGTGACCCCTGCACCTACCAGCTATACGTGGACATACGTGTGTATAGACGAGAGTGTAGAAGTGACTACATGCAAATATTGAATTCCTGTTTCAGAGAAATATTTTCCAGCCCAGCGTACAGGTCCTGCAGAAAGTCAACTCCGAGTGAAAAATATCTTGATTAATTGCCGTGGGAGTGTTCGTAGTTAAAAAATTTTAAATTAAAAAAAAAATCTACTGCCAACCTACAAGAAAAAATTCAGTATTTTTTATCTGGCTGGTCTTCGCGACCTGGTACCATGTAGGGAAAAAGGGCCCCGGGCATATGTATAACCGAATCACAATGGTCGCAACAGACTCCTGGTTCTCGACGTGCTTCTCAGATCGGATAAATGGCGGCTATGCTACCTCGCGCGTTCCACTTCTATACTCTGGGTATTCACGTAAACGTTAGGTGTACCAACCTACTCTGCCTACTCAACCAACCGACCTACCAAAGCCTCGAGTTTGCCAGACTCCGTGATATATCCCGTCCCTGAGGCAGTCTGCACGTTAGTATCTCAATAGAGCTACCTGTAGTTTGCCAGAACGGAATTTCCTGTATCCAGGATACACCAGACCGCACGAACCTTGCACGGCTGTCTTATAGAGTTACGTATATATGTATATATGTGTATAGAAGGCTTAATGCGATGTTATAAGCCATAAGGAGTCCAATTTCCAAATGGAAAATCTCTAATGTATTTTGTTAGACGAAAGCAGCGAGTATCGGGTGCCATTTTGGATTCGAAATAATAAATGCAAAATCAAAATGGACGAATTTGGTGGTGACGTATAATACGGTTATACGGATGGTTTATTTGGTACCATATAAATTTGCTGCCAGTGCTATAGGGAATAGCGAAAAAGCTAACTTGAGTTTTGGTCTTTGTCTATGGTGTATATACCGGGTGGTACTGGTGGATAAAAATTGTCTTGGTTTCCAGGATATTCAATAGTCCGGAACCCCCCCTTGTAATATCCGAGGAGTCTCGGGACGTCTGCAATGGCCGCGACCGACGCAATTTGCGCACTGCATTAAAGCGAATATCCGGTGTTGGGAGGTTTAAGGAATAGCTGCTGGGTTATCTATAGGGTGGGTCTTTGGTAGGGTGGAGAGGAAGTTTGGAATTTGTTTATCGAACTTTGGCGCTGTTTTACGATTTTACGACGGTGTATGTTACGGGATGGAGAAATTAGATATTTTCAGTGATATACAGGGAGGATGGGAGCATTTTTTTAATTTATGGAACAATGCGAAGAGAGTTTTTATTTTATAGACGTTCCTTTGGGTCACCCGTTATCGCGAATCGGTCGTTTGTTGATAGTTCTAGGCTACATTTTTTTTTACCCGGTATATATTTTACACCCGGTATATTGGGTCTCACGGTAGAAGCCTAAACACTTCTGTAAGCGTTCTTCGCGCTTCGCGAAGCATCGAACGTTGTTTCACTTATATTTTTTTTTTTCTTTACCTTCAATTCCTTCGCGTCTATCTTTCTCCTTTAATCTATTTTTCATGAAGTTTTATTGGACGCCAAGTGCATCGGGAACTTATGGGATAGCCGGGCTCTCTCTGTCTCTTTCTACCTTATCATGCTCTGCCCATACTGACAAGGAAAATAGTCGGGAGTAAATTTCCCGTGGTAAATGAAACAAGATACATAAAGAGAGAGAGAGAGAGAGAGTAAAATAAAAAATAAATTATACATAAAATAATTCAAAAAATCAAATGCAATGTGTCAGTGAAATTATGCTACGGATTCTACGTAGAATAACAGTGTACGCTTTTAATAAGCAAAGCTTTTGGAAACGTCCGACGCCCGATTTTCCCTGAGTGTTCCTAAAGTGTATTAAAGTTGCTCAGGTCCACTTTCCGCAACTTTAATGCTGGTAAACTAATTTTACGATTCGAAAAAAATGGTCAACAACCCACCCTGTGGTACCGATAAATTTAATGGCTGCTGCGAATCGGTCTGAATGGATGCACCAAGTCGCTGCTGTCGCAATGACGTAACTCGAGGTAGATTCACCGATAAGCGTTATCCGATCGTAATGTAAAATTTGGAAAAATTTTAAGTCATCGTAAACTTCACGAAATGGACCAAAAGAGGCTGGGGAACGCGAGACTCGTCGGCTGGTATATACTGTGAATAGGCTGCAAGAGGCCTAAGAGTTAGGGGAGGAAAGTTTACATATGTCGACGGAGGGTAGAACGAAAGAGGGTGATGAGTTTGAAACAAGAGGGAAGAAGAGAGGAGATGAGAGAAAATAAATGGAGGGTAGAGGGGAACGGAACAAGGATTTAAGAAAAATCGACAGAAGGGGTCTCGCGACAAGGGGTGGGTTTCTACTGGGAATGAGAAATAGGGGAGGAATGAAGGAAAGGGTAAATTGCCTTGATATATTTAATCCTGAAAAGACTAAAGCCTTATTGGTTCGCGAATCTAACTTCGGATAGGCCGTGAGAGGGATGATAAGGGACAGAGAGAGAGTCCAGATACAGACGAGGGATGCTGAGTTCTAGAAGCTTCTAGAATGAACGGGTAAAAAAGAGACTCGAGCGATTGGGGATGAAGTTTTAAGAGGATCGATGGGCAATCGCGTTAAACGATCTTCACGCCTCGTTATCCCTCGTCTTTAAGGGTAGTTTAAAATCCTTGGCCCATTTTTTGACGAAGTCCGTTTTTTGACTTTCGTCCCTTTTCATTCGGTTCTACGATTTCCCATTTTTATCGACCCGGGACTTTAAAGGGTTATCGAACGTCACGTGACGTATGCTGGATGCTGTGAACGGTGAAATAGGGGAGGATTTTATTTTATTTTTTCAAAATAAAAAATACAGCACCAATAGTCACACAAACGCAATCGAAATACGAGGTTTGTTCCGAGCGAGGAGATCGAGGAAAAAAGAGTCACCCCGTATATTTCCAGTACGCGCAATGGTAACGTAAATGTTTTCATTTATCCGACGACACGAGAATCGAATTAAGCAATCCGAACAAGAAGCTTTTTATACGGCGATTCAATTACGCTTGGCTTTCACTTAGAACTTGGAAATTAAACGGTATTGTGTTCTAACGAATCGATTCAAACATCCGGCGGAAGTAACAAGCTCCTAGGTTGAGGAGGATGGATTAAGCCCGATAGCAACGCAGCAGCGATTCGGCCGTAGACATAGATAAATATATGTACAATCCGAATGGTAAATGAAAATTTATACAAAATTCCCTTCAATTTATTACGTCGTATTAGAATCCAACCGCGACTCCAAGGAATCTGCCAATTTCGAAAATCACCGCGAAATTGGAATTTCACGCGGAGGACTTAATCGCGTTCCAATTGAAATCTTAAGATTCTACGTGGGAAAAGCCAAGTTACACGATGCGAATAGGGATCATCGGAGACGAGGGTCCTTCGGAGAAGCCAGAAAACTGGACCGGAAGAGGATTGGGAGCCAAGACCAAGTCAGGGACGCTCTTTCTGGGTTACTCGCAACCTGGTCCAGATCAGAGGAGTTCATAGACGTCAATGAGGACTACTGCTACGGATGCTGGGAAGGGACCCGATGGTACCAGTGCTGGTACTTGGTCATAGTAGTACCAATAGGACTCTGGTGCAACGGTGCACCAGCCAATATCGAACCGGTCACGTGGACTGACCTCAGAATTGTGCAACAACGACGCAAAGGCATTTCCATGTAACGAACGAAAATTGATTTGAAAATAATTTTTCAGCGCCAGATATCTCCTATTCCTATGGGTAATCCCTAAAACTGCTCTGACCTGACCTAGACCCACTACCCGATCATCCGACTGAGGTTGCACGAATTCTTTTTCTTCTTCTATCACCCTACCAATTAGCTCCAATACGATCTTTAAACACTTACCGTACATCTTTCCTTCGTCTGAGAGGATGATCTTGCGTCTGCCGCATGGCGGATATATGGTGAGAGCTTCCTGGAAGCTCTGCTCGATATCCGGTGACCAAACTCCTTCCGCATCCGCTGCCGACAGGTCCTTCTCGTCCTTCGATTAAATAATTTCTATGTAAATATTTGTACGAGTGACGTAACGCTTAACATTTATTTTCGTCTACGACTGTACCAGTCACCGGGTACTCAATTTGCGATTCAGACTACCCCGGAGTCCTTTATCTTTTAAATTTCATCCAATTCTATTTCCTTGCTCCATATCGGAATCCTAGGTAAACTCACATCGCTGATTTCGCCAACGTCGAGGTTCTTCGTATCCGAGCCGGAGCCGTTGGCGTCGGGCGGCGGCCCGGAACTCGCGGGTGTCCACGGCGAGGAAATGGTGTCGGCTGCAGCCACCGCACTGCCTGGAATAATAAAAAAAGAAAATATTTTCTATTAATAAGAAGGACCAAACATATTTATTCGATATTATTAATTTACATCGGTGACGTTATCAAAGAATACGCGTAACTATATGTCAATGCTTTATATAAAAAAATCGTAATTTAATTATTTAATCCAATCTTTTAATTTCATGCGTCATCCGCTTCGTAATAAAATAATAAAACGCGTACGGATCCCAATGATTCTTACGTAACAGACTCGCACGGTCTATTGGACCAGCAAGATAACATGCGTCAGAGGACCAGACGCTTGAGAGCTGTCAATGTCACAGGTACGAAAGACACGTAACCAGAAAGAAATAAAAGGTTCCTATAGTATCGCTGAATCCATTCGATGACGTAAGATAGAAATACCCAATGTACCGTGTGGACATAAATAATTAATAGTACAAAGTCAAATAACTCGTGTGTGGATTAATAATAACGATCCAAAATTGAAATAGAAAAATATTTAAAAAATAATCCATGAAAATACCACGTAAGTAGGATGCATGTATCGTAAAAATAAAAGAAAAGGCAGGTTAAGAATTTTTCAAAAATACGATCCTCACCCTTCGCATGCCAAACGGCAAATGAAGGGTTAATTTACATGTAATTCCGATAAAAGACGCGTACTAGTCTCCGATTGGTTGCCGTGCTAAAAAAAAAAGAGGGGACAATTTCGAAGCGAATCTGATTAAAAGCTCCGGAGTCGAGCTGTACGATTAAATGATTTGACACGGTGGGAGGGAAAGGGGGTGGAGATTCGTGACAGGGGTCGAGAGTGCAAGTAGAAAAATCAGCCGCGTTAAAAAGTAACCGGGGGGTGCAGCCCGCGAGCAACAAGTGGTTGCTGATATCGCGTATCAGTGCCGTAGCGCGAGGTAGGGGTAGCCCCGTGGGCGGCAGCTCCGCCTCCCGAGGGTGGAGTTCAACGTTAACGGAGATTCTCAACCCTCC
Organism: Trachelus troglodyta; assembly: GCA_030142635.1. Lineage (NCBI taxonomy): Eukaryota > Metazoa > Arthropoda > Insecta > Hymenoptera > Cephidae > Trachelus > Trachelus troglodyta. Next base: position 30,369 of record JARQTJ010000308.1, read on the forward strand.
CGTGAAACCAACCCCTTACAGGAAACACAGGACTTAACCCCGGAACAGTCACGAACCACTTTCCGACTAATTCTATTCCGCCGGGAATCACGTGTCGGATTCGCATGATATTTCGAGCCCACCCCTTATACAAACGTACAGCCGGGGTAGAAATCACAGCGGATACGATAAATAAAATCAGCATTTTTTAAGCTGACAATTATAATCTAACCTACGGCTGATTTTATTAATAAACATACCCCCCCTCCCATTAAGACTCCTAAAAAATTCCCAATAAACCAAAACCAAAAGTACCCTCCAAAATAATTTTTACCACCCTTAACCTTAATCACAGGTAGCCGGGGCACTCTAGCTGAAATTACAAGTGGGGACTCTGGAGTGACGTAACCACGCAAGTGATTACATATACAGGGTGCAAAATAAATTCAAGGGTGCCTTAAGTGGACTTATCGTTCCAAATATTCAAGGGGTGGTCGGTGGTTAATAGAGACGAGGAATTAAGCCGGCAGGCACGTGCATTTCGATGGAAATGGTTGGGGGAGAATAGAGGGCGTCCCCCCTCCTGCCCCCCTGACCCCCCTGACCCCTCCACTATATGCAAGAGATGCATGGGGCCAGCGTGGAAATGCATCGGCGTGGCGGATGCACGCGGCTGCTCGCAATGCGATGCCAGCAGGAAGCATAGATCATGGCGGATGACGCATGGTTGCATTCGGCGGTTCCAGGAGGGTTGGAAATGTGCGGATGAAGGATAGGGAATGGCCGGGATAGCGATGATAGGAGTGGAACGGGACGTTTTGGAATGCAAGGCAAGACCGCAGCCGTCTAACCGTACGGTCCGTGCGGAATACGGACTGCCGTTCATTATACGGAATAATGTGCGGCGTTAGGCAGGCCCCCCCCGTCCGCGCCAAAATTCACTTCCCCTCGTTCCGTATCAGCCTCGTCATCCCTTAAACAACCGAGGGGCAGACAACTTGGAGTATTTTGAAAATTCAGCATCCGACAGGATCAATCTGGTCCATTGGGTAATCCGGTATTTGGAGATATTTGCCAATTGGACTTCCGGGAGTTGGACTGTACCGTGGGAGAGAAATTTGGTTCAAAGATAAACGACAATTTTTTTTAAAAAAAATTAGTGTGGATCGCTATGGGATTTTTTTTTTTGAAAATTATTATAATCCGTATGGACGTGTATGCGATATATCGGGTCGTTGCAGATGTGTCTGGCAGATGTCACTAGGGAAAAAAAAATAACTAGCGACACTCTTAACAGGGATGGCATTCACTGAAGTGCAAAGTCTAAATTACTAAAAAAAATTTTACTGCAAGAAATAGATTATCCTCCGGGTATAAGAAGCAGCTACCTTAACCTCGTTCGGGCTATAATTTTACGTTGAAAAATCGCGGCTGGAAAAGAAACATTAAAATCAGCCTTAAAAGGTAGACTTGACAAGAAAATCAAAAAGCCATTACGCGTCCGAGTAGAAGAAAAAAGACAGCCGTAAAATCCGATATGGCAGGGGTGGTAATATCAAGCTCGAAAATTGACCCAGATAAGATATAAAAGAGTCGGAAGTAGTAGAAAAAAAAATTAATAAATCCTAGGGGAAAAAAAAACCCTAGTCACGATCGCGTACAAACGAACACAGAATCTATACGCAGGGGGACCAGGGGGGATAGGTAGTACCAGCATCCGAGCTGTAAATTTGGTATATAACGATTGGACCAGGAAGAGGGCTGCTCCCGTTCAGGGGGCGTAGGATGGGACTAGGGGTTGTGGATCCATAGAAGCATTCATGCCATGAACCAGAGGGTGGCTACGCTGGAATGCGTCCCGTTTAATATCGTGGAACATTATATATCGCCGCTCTTGTCCCTGGTCTGCCTGTACGTACCAGGCGTACCGTTTCGTACCGGTAGGTAGTACGTAGCTGGAGGTACATACAGTGTGCTGAAATGTACGTGTATCTACTGTATAAATAAAGAAAAGAAAAAAAAAAATTCTACTCCTCCCCGTTAAAACGAGCATACACAACACGTGCCAAATCGTATTGTAGAGTGTTCATAAAGGGATGAAAAAGGTAATAGGAATATTAAGGGTGTTGAAAAAATAAAAGGATAAAAAAATTTTTATTTAAAAAAGTCACCGTGTATATACGGTCCTAAGGGTTACTGGCAATGAAATCAAGGGAATGAGATGTCTGGGCTATTTGATTTGCTATAAATAGAACAGCTAGACTATTCAGTCGTGACGCAAGAGTTACAGTCCCTTGTAATGGGCTGTCCCTATAAATTGCTCGAGACAAATTGCTTTTTAATTGTATACTTGTTGGACGGAGTGTACGTGGAAGTGCTGCGACCACTGGGTACTACTGGTACTGTCACTGCTGGTAGCAGTTTTTTTTTTATTTCGAGTTAATCTAGAGTCGATTATAATATTGTATATTGGTTATGGTCACTGGGTGGTATTAACGTTCGTTTTACTATTACTGTATGTATTCACGAGTGAGTGGAGATTGCTGCTGGAAACTCGAGGTCATTTTGGTATGGTTAAATATAGTCGTATATATAAGAGAGAGAGAGAGAGAGAAGAGAAAGTGAAAGTATTTTCTATAGTCAAATGTACAGTGTGTGCACGTAACGAGGATGGAGAGATGTTTTAAATGGACAAATTATTTTTATTGATCGACCGATGGAATCGATATTATTTTTGTATTTCGACAATATAAAAATTAGATAAGTAAAGAAATTTGGGTTATCGGTATATATTTATGGGGTAATTGTTTTTGAAAATTTGAATTTAATTATGCATAAAAGAGTACTTGAGATCGTTCGTATTGTTATTAACGATACGTTTGATAGAAATGCGAATGCTTTGTCGGTGATAATGAGAGATAATTTTTTTGGAATGACTCGTTATCGGTGAATTTTGAAAATTTTGCAAATAGAGATTGCATGATTATGTTTGGGTCGTTACACGAGTTCGTGCATTAATGGTCGAATAAATTTTTGTGCAGATTTTGTTTGGTGAATTATCGAGAAAAAAAAATTGCTAAAAAAATTGTGAAAGGATAGTCAAACGACGTCGTGGATTATCGCGATGGGAGAGTCGTTAAATATCGGACGCTATTAGCCGGGATTAGAAATAATAATTTTCGACGCAAGAGAAACAGCAATCAAGAGAAACAAGAGAGGAAAAAAGAAAATGGTTCTAGTGAGTTTAACGATCGCGCGATTAAGAAAATAATTACGTACGGCGATCCGAGGTTAATGGGCAGGTCCGTGTCTATCGTGGGGGACGCCGACGCCTGGCACTGGGCTCTTTGGTGTAGAGCGTCGTTTGTTCGCTGCGATAACAAAAAAAAGTCATAATGGCACTTTGCCATTTTTTGTTTCATCCTCGATCTCTCTCTCAAAATTTTTATATACTTTTTTTCCTCTCCGACTTCCTCTTCAAAGTCTGGTACAAATCCTCGAGAGGAAACGTCTTAGAGAAACGAAAGACACCGGACGACGCCCGGCGTCGAAAATAGGCCCAGATAATTGCGCGTCCCACGAGTGAAAAACAATTAAGTTTTCAACGCAACCGCGATGATGTCAACCAGGAACATATCACGAATAACCAAGTAATAACGGAAATTAAAAAAAATATATAAAATTACAAAATTACCTAAAAGTTAAAAAAAATTCTTCACCTACCTAAAGCACAGCGAAAAGTCAGTTCCGTTTAATAAAAAAAAAAGTCCCTCCTAGCTACCTAACGAGAATTTAATATCTTTTTCAAAATCAAAAAAAACCTAGATTCCAAAAAAAAGACCCATTCCCGCTCGAATCCATACTGAAATCATGAAAACACTAGAAAAACCGGTTACACGCGCAACAAATCTGCTGAAAGGAGAAAGGATCACCGTAGCGAGCAAGTACCCACAGTACAGATACAAAGTTGGTAACCGTGCGAGTTCAGTGTAATTGCAAAAGACAAAAAGTAACTATAAAATCTCCAATACACAGTTGGCACTAGTGTGCAGCAGCTTAACTCGTATTAGCAACGAGTGAACGAAGCCTCTCCGACGTGAGGGTTAATTTGAGTAAAGGATTTTGCGTTTGAAAAGATAAAAGAAAGAGAGAGAGAAGGGTTAGAAAAAAATAAAAGACAAAAGAAAAAGAAAAAGATACAGCCACGTTGGTACGATGACGCAATTAATCTAGCTGGTGCTTGACGCCCGAGCGAACGTCAAGAGAGCTGGTGAATCTTTGGCGTGTAGCCGTATCATAAAGGACCGTTCACAACGAGCATTGAGGGCTGTTATAGAAACACGACGTTATGCCGCGTACACAGGTTATTAACGGTATCCAGAGCTGTAGACTGTGCCCACGCTATGACGCCTGTACCAAAGCGTTCTCCCGTACGTATACCTATATACAATCACACACCACCCACCACCCACCACCCCCAACCCCCCTACGGAGCTTCCTGTTAGCCTGCACTCACGTGAGACTCGCATTCAATGCAAACTCACTGACTCGAATGTAATTCCTAGAAACATATGCACGGCGTTTATTTAATACGTGAAGAAAAAAAAAGAAAAATAATAATTACAACCATCCACTTTTCATCCCTAATTTACCAGTGACTTTTCTCTATACACTTCCTATACACAACAGCTCACTGCCTACTGCGTTAACCTATTCCCTAGTGACTTTTGCAGTACTCGATGTGAATGCAATGTATACGGGTATATGGTATTTAGACGGGCGCGTGCACAAGCAGCGACACGCGTCAACCCTCGTCATTAACACCCAACCAAGGGCTTTCAAGTGTTAGGTTAGTTAGTTACGTAGTTGGCCGGTGTATCGCAACAAAGAAAACGAGGGGCGGGAACGGAGGGGAAGAAAAACGTGCAATGACGGAAGAGAAACGAGAAGTTATTAAAAAAAGAGAAAGAAAAAGAAAATTACTGTATACTTTCAGTAGCGAGAAGTTGCATTCAGGTCGAGTTTTAAGCGCGCGGTTTGCCTTTACTGAAAGAAATAAAAAAGAAAAAGAGCAGCGCCACTCTTAGGAGGTCCGTCGACGGCGGGAAATGGTACTAGAAACAGGCTATGACATTTACTCACTGCGACGACCTTCTCTTCGTCTCGTTACTTCGTGTCGCGTTACTTTTCTCTTGCCGAGGAATCGCTGCTACCACGGACTGCTATTAACGTTAAGGCGCGTTTTTAATTGCTGCGACGAATTAGATTTTCTTTTTCTTTTTTTTTCCAACAAATCCCTCGTGCGTCAATGGCGCTCTTGTACTCGGTAACGCGGTTTTGAATGAATTTTACTAAAAGGAATATTATTAGTCCAAACGAGCCGTCGGATTAGACAAAGGCTATGTAGACGGACTCGGTAGCTGGCAATTAAACGTATTAATTTGAATACAGTCGAATTAAAAGTTTCTCCGTGAATCCATCGACGACTGTCACGCTAAATTGTTATCTCCGATCGAAAGTGAACCGGCGTAAAATTAATTATTTATAAGCGATATATTGCAAGCTCTATAAATCCATACGTGCCAATAAAAAAGCAACAAATATTCTATAAATTTTTCCAGTAAGGACACCATAAAAGAAATTCAATATCGATACAGTCGATAATACCGATACAATGCCTAGTTCCATGTCACGAATGTTAGTGACTAGAATATTACTAGCCAGCGGCTACCAACGAATTTACAAAGCTTCTCCCATCACGAAAATGCTACCAACGTATGAGCAATTAGAACCAAATTTTTTTACGAAACTCGATACCACCGTGTAATTCAGTCGGGCAAAATAAAATTTCTGGCAGGACGCGTGTGCGAGGTGAAAAAAAAAATCCCTAGACAGCCGAGTCAAGTCCGAGTAACGTTATACGAAAATATTCGTGTGAACCCAGCATAACCCGAGTAACCTTTTACCAAAGTCAGTGTATCGTATGTTACGTACTAGTTATATAATTCCCTAGGGACGTTAACGAGAGCCACCAGTGCGCATGCGCGAGGCGAAGAACAGTGATACAAACAAGAGCACAGCACGAAAGAAGGAACCACCGAGCAGTCGTACCACGTAAAAGGAGAGTGAGAAGTCCCGAGCGTCATTAACTGAAGGGAAACCGGTTTTCCCGTCATCGTCAGCAGATCTGCCGACAAAAAGGATCAGCCAGCAACCGGTACCATCTTATACACTCGATACCCATTAGATGGATTGAACCAGATAGTCTAGGGTTTTAACCGGTATTATTATCAAGAGTCTAGTGACCCGTACCAATCGATTCAAGAAGCAGGGGTACCAAAGTACGATTTCGAAAAAAAAAATTCCCTAGGATCACAAATATCATTGCTCGGTCACTCGAACACGTGTTAATCGTAGACGTTTCGTACTGTCACTAACGTCGGATCTCTATTGATCTTTTTTTTTCATAAAATCAAACCGATCCCGTCGCTCCCACAAATCGAGAAGATCCAAGGGAGATGCGACGTCGCCCAAGTGTCGTCGCCCATCGGCAAAATAAATCGCCGTCGTAAATCTCATACCCGGGAGTCACGATTAACAGTTACATCATGTAGCCACTTTGTTACTGCTACATGACCAGACGGTACCTACAGTCCGTTTCAAAGTTATCAGCGAGTGATTAACCATGACCGTTCAAGTTATCTGATATCGGCACAGCATCCATTCTCTGTTCTCTTCTATTCTGAAATAACCGGTACACCCTCGCAGTATATATTAAAAGAGGAAATTAGAAAATAAATTTTTCAAAATATCCATATGTTTTCTATTACTTTAGTTAACCCAATAATAAGTTGTGAGGGTGTCGAACAAAAAACATGTACAGACTGTCAATTAAATTGTTCTAGAAGCTTTGCCGTCACTGCGTACCAGCCTTAATGTCGTAGGAGGTTTCGTAGTCGGCAGGGGGGGAAGCGCAGTTTGGAATATTGCAGGAAGTCGAGGAAGCTGATGAGAAGGTGAAGAGGCAAAGGGGGGCCTAAACGGGAGGGTGGGCAACTCCCCCTCGAAAGATACGAGAGGATGCTACCGTCGTATCTATAGCCAAGATCATTTAACCGGGATAATTGGCAAACATTGTTTACCTCGTTAGACCGAAGTTGATCAATAAATTTGAGCGAGTTTACAAACACAGACGTTTCATCGTGAGCTCGTGCGTTAAGGCAGCGTTTTCAATTTCTCGAGATTCGCGAAACCAACGGATATGACCTATTACGAATAATCGTGATAGGAGTTATTAATTTTCTTTTTTTTTCGGGTAAAAGTCAAATTTATCACTGTAAATACAAAGTGGCAATGGCGTCGTTCGAGCGACCAGTGTCGCCACCCTTAACTTTCTATAAAGTAACCTAAGTGAGTTCTTGCACGTTGGATTTTTATCGCTCCGAAGCAGCGGCCATGTCGGCCGCATACCGGCCGCCCGCAATATATTTCATTCGCAATCTCGACTCTCTACGATACCGAAGCTTGGTCATTCTCTCTCTTTCTCTCTCTCTCTCTCTCTCTCTCTCTCTCTCTCTCTCTCTCTCACACTCATTCTTTCACCGACAAGGAGAAACGAACCGACTTCAGCAGGTTAACCCGAGCGCGGGAGCCAAGCCGAGGCATAAAGAGCCCAGGGTGGTAGTGGCATACTTCGAATTGCGCAGTGCGGCTCCGGAAAAAAAAAAAATTCCTGAATCCACCATTCCTTAGGCTTTCGAATCGGCAGCCATTGCTCTTCCGACGATTTCCAGTACCAATTACCGATACATCTCGATCCCCGACGATCGCGAAGGTCTCACTTCTTCCAGGAAAGAAGCAACGTGCCGACCGCTAAAGACATATAGCTATTAAACGTGACGAAAAAAAAAGCAGTCTTACCAATCTCAAAAAATTTTTCATCAACGCGTGCTCTATCCATGCCAAATACCAACCGTGCGTGTCCTATCGATAAATACCGCAGATTACGTCGAGATTACGTGAAAATATATTTTTCCTATTATCAAAACCCACACGTCGCATTGATCAAGTGCGTCCCTAGAAACAAGCTCGGTTTCCACGAGAGCGACAAGATCGCTAAAAAAAAAAGATTTTTTAACAGACTTAAAAACTGTCCAAAATTTTCAAAAACACACCGACAACCATCCACCATTTTTCCCAGGTAATTTCCATAGGAGGGGAGGGAGGACCCTTACGAAAACGTCGAAATCGATCGAGATGGGCCGTCGCGACGCTCCGGATGCAGAGCAGCGCGGGTAATTAAGGCGCGCAAGTTTAAACTGCAAAGCAAAGTCAGCCCTCTGTCGGGAGAGGCGTGAATTACATGGCGAGGCAGACAGGCTCATTGTCCTCCGCTAGTTTAATTAATGCACCCGAACCCCTTTGGATCCCGGCTGCTCCGACAGCCCTTTAACCCCACCCCCCCTGTCCCACCCCCATCAGAACTTTCCCCACGGCAGCGACCGAGTTACGCAACAGACAAGAGTTTCGTCGTAGCGACCAAAACAACAAAATAGATCGCTCGGTACGTACGTCAATAAGGTATACTCCCTTCGACGTAACTACAGTACCCGGAGCGAACCGAGCTGCTGCGACAGTGACGGCAATCAAAGTGAACGCTAACTGTCAATTGTCAAAGGTTATGGCTCCACTCTGACAATTCCCAGGACGACCAAACGATCCAGGTTGGCCACCACGGGGATTCAAATTTCCCGCCAGTCGGATCACCCTGGAGTAGAAGAAAGAAAAGAGAGTAAGAACAAGTCGATCTATCCGTCCTTCTCCGATTCACCGAAAGTTCCTCGGCTCTCTCTTTGTTTCTCTCTCTCCGTCTCCTTCCATCCAACAGATCAGACGCACTCTTACCCAGTCGCTCTCTCTCTTTCTCTCTCTCTCTCTCTCTCTCTCTCTCTCTCTCTCTCTCTCTCTCTCTCCGTCCATTCGCTCGCCAAGAGTTCCCGTAGAAGCATCAGCGAGACTCGCTCCCTGTGTACAGTCCGCATAGAATACAGGAGAGCGTAAGAGACAGAGCGAGGCTACGCGAAAGAGTAGAAGAGAGAGGAAAGAGAGACTCGGGGTCAAGGTGCCGCTCTGTTGCCGAGTCTCTCTTGGCCGGGTACCCAAAGAGACCCTAAACCAAATCGAACGTACAGCGATAACCGGCGCTAGATCGTCTTACGAACGTCCTACGAAATTAAATGGTTCGTGTATTTGCTAAGTCCAACTGCGCCCCGATGATAATGCAGATTCCGTCGATATGGCAGCGCCGTGAAGATACGCTGTATCCGTGCACAGGTGTATATACATATACACAGCTTATGGCTTTCTTACAACACATCCTATACCTATATACATACAGTACGTGCCAAACATCCAACGGCGGAATACTCAACGAGCGTTAACCCAGTTTTAAACGCAGCGAACACGCGACCTGACGTGACGCCAGGCAGTCCTTAAGCTACCGTGACCACCGCTTCTTCTCGATCCTGGAATTCTTAGCCAAGAGAGACGAACTATTCCAACCTGATATCGCTACTACAACGTGCTGCTACCTTTTTACAGCAGTTCAGACGCACGTAGTCCTATCTCTAGGTAGCTTCGTTATATGTATATATATATATATATATATATATATATGAGCAATGCCATATTGAAACTTTTTTTAAGGCGTCGCGACGCCACGCAGGCAGGACCAAGACGTCCAAGTAAATTCTCAGCGTAAGGAGTCATTGGGAAACCCTGGTACTCGTGCACCAGGAGTCCGCCCTCCGCACGGTACTGCTGGTAGAAATAGGGAAGCGTGCGTTATCGATTTTGGCATACCAGACACGAGGACCTCCTCTGCTTTCTCCCTTATAATTTACCGAGACCCTTAACTGTACGCGGTACCCCGCGTCACCGTTAAGGGTAGTTTTGGGTTATTATATTTTGAAAAAAAAAAAATCACGATCGATACGAACATATCGGACGATACGTGTTAAAGGACTGTCTCAGCCTAATTAACCGAAATGTCCACACGAGGCTCGTTTTCGAGACTTCCGGTCCTCGTTAGTATACGCAGTGCAACACGTGTTTCTGGTTAGGGTGGAAGAAAAAAAGGTCAAACCCATCGGTGACCCCTGACCGTCATTACGCGTGCGGGTCGTTTGAGTGGCATATGTCGGAGTCATGTGTGAAGGCGTCGGGACGCTTACCCGGTAGTAAGGAGCAGCTTGGGGGGGGGTTGCGTGGTTTTACGAGGGACGAATGGTACACGTGTCCGGTCCTGATGCTGGATCGATTTCAATATCCAGATCCTGACGAGGGTTTCTTTTAGGGGTGGAAGAGGGGGGAGGGGTTGAAAGCGCAGAAACACCAGGAAATCCGAATAACCTGGGGATTCCCCGTAGCAGCAGGGGTCGAAGCGTTCCCTCGGGATGATTAGAGGGAATGAGGATGTGGACCAAGGGTCTGGGGGGGGAGGGGGGAGGGAGAGAAGGAAGAGCCGAGTGGAAAATGGCTGCGACTGTAGGTTACATGAAAACGCAGAAGCCCGTGAGGTGGTAAGGTCAGGGGGGGAGGAGGAGGAGGAAAAGGGGGGGCCCAAGTGGTTCGTCGAGAGAGATTTATTTGTGTATTTTCACGGCGGAACCTGGTGGAACGGACGACGTAGGCGAAGAGTGCGTGAAGACGAGGGTGAACACCAACGGGTTGAACGTCCGCGGCGTCGAATATAAATAGCGTCCCGACGCCCCTCTTATTCTTCTTCTGTCACTTGTCTTACGGGCGCACATAGACGCATCCCTTATACCTTGAAGCTGGTGAACTCTTTTTTTTTGGGGTGGGGTGGGGGGATAATTCATCCACCATAAGCCGATCCTGACGTTTGGTAATTGATTTTGGAAATTTTTGCGGTGGCTTGTACGGTGTTATCTCGTTGTACAGTCTGCGAGTAAACTTGTCGTTTGGACCAGGCGCGAAAGGATTGGGGGATGAAAGTTATTAGAGAGAAAATAATTTTTGATGAAATTTTAGAAAAAAAGGTTTCTCTTGCCTCTCTCTCTCTCTCTCTCTCTCTCCAGGTTAATTTCTCAGCTCGCGAGTAACGCAGATAAAGAAAGGCGAAATTAGATTTCCGCATGAGGTCGACGCACTGACTAGTGAAAAATAAAACCAACCGAAACTTAATCCCTTGCGCGTAGAGAGGAGACGTGACGAGATAAAGAGGGAGGGAGAGAGAGGAGTTCGGGAGGAGATGATCATCCTAGAGAGAGAGAGAGAGAGAGAGAGAGAGAGAGAAAGGAGAAGAGATCTGTGGCCGAGAAAGTGAAAGAGGTTACGGAGTACGTAAGGATGAGAGGCTTGGAGGAATGAAAGACGATAGAGTAAAGGGGGAGAAGAGGGGGGGGGAGAGAGAGAGAGAGAGAGAGAGAGAGAGAGAGAGAGAGAGAGAGAGAGAGAAGAACGTGGTAAGTGGGGAGCCAAAGAGAGAGAGAGAGAGAAAAGAGGGGGGACACCGACCATCATCCACGGCCGTAATTAGAATCCACTTCGTAGAAATGGCTCAGAGAAGAATCAGTCGTTCATCCACCTCTAGGTATCTTATTCTCTTTCAGCAGCATCCCCCTCGACTCTGGACCAGGATCGCACGTGTCATAGGATACCGACGGATATCGGGCTTAGAGCGTCGCGACGCCGTTAAAATGGCAATAGAAAATCGAGCAAACGCTTTTGCACTGCGTACGTTATCGCCCAAGACGCGTATACAAGTGTCTAATGTAAATATACCGTGATAAGGTAGATAAGCCTTATCAGGTATCGGATTGCGAACAGATGTGGGACAGTCGTAGGAAAATCAGACGTCGATCACCGGGCCGACGATATGGACCACCGCCAATTAATGCATCGTCGCGTCCGCAAGGTGTGAGATGTCGGATGGTTACTTGGAAGGATGGTCCAGAGGGAGATGAAGAGGGAGGAGGAGGAGAGGGGTCGGGGGGGGGGGAGATGAAGAAACAGCCTCCGCTCTTGGACCGAAGCCAAGGAGCCAGGTCGTTAAGTCTAAGAGGGCTTTCCAAAGGCTGAGGAAGCTGGACTAGATGAAAAAAAAAAGACTGGAGAATAATTAAAAACAAATGGACCAATCCATAAGACACAGAATCAATAGTCGTTAAGACGTTGAATCGAATATCTATCGGCTGGACCATTCGTGCGTATCTACAGATATTTAGAAAATATGAAAATAATAATTTCATCAGTATTCCCTATACGGTACACTAGGTTTTAATAACTGATGAACTTTCAATTAAAATTCGACGCGACCTAACACCGCAGCATCCCTTGATAGATCTTCGAATGATCTGATAAGCGTCTGGATTTTCAATTGCCGGTGAACTGAGAACCCCTGCGGCTTTAAAGGTACAAATGAGAGAGAGAGAGAGAGAGAGGAGTGTTACGTAGGTAGTATAGTGGGGTTCAAATGTCACCCGGTGACTCATCCGCAAGAGGCCAAGTACCGATACGTAGGAGCGTCGTATTTAAGCAGGCCTAAGAGAAGGGATAGAGAGTGAGAAGAATAAGGCCAAACAGTACCAGAAGGATGCTGCGAAGATCGGTTACCAAGAAAAGCTCTGTGAAGAAAAAAAAGAAAGAAAAAACTAAATCAATATTCTTCGATCTTCGTTCCCTAACGATCGCCTAAAACATGCCGGAGCACAGCATCCATCGAGCCACCCACGTGCATCTCCGCCCATCCCCCTTCCCCTCCTCCCCCCCACCCCCCTCCGCATCTCTACAGCAACAAACGTAACAGCCAGAGACGAAGAGGAATGACGCATCGCGTCGATTTCTCCCAGGACGAGTCCGCGTCTTCCTCAAAGAAGAAGAAAATTTCTCTCGGGCAGCAGCAGCCGGTTTGCCCGCCTCTCATCTCCCTTATCTCCTTTCGACAATGACGAATCGCCAGGTTTTCACTTCCCCGCTCGTCCACCGATACACATACACACATATGAAAACATATATTGCCAATGTCTGATCACGTACAGTCCATACCTACTGGTATACCAATAAAGTCCACAGTACAGTCTAGGTAAAACAGTAAAAAAAAAAAATATTATTACGCATACGACACAGCATACGAGTCAAAGTATTTGCAGAAAAAAAGTAAAGAAAGAAAAATATATTAATACTTTGCAATTTACAGTATACGGTATTGGCACATATGTGATATTATTTGCAAATGTAGCATGTATACATATATATACAGGCACACGCGAGAGTCCAGGATCCGTCTGGTGTTGAACAAGCTGGTTTCCAGGTAAAGGGCCCCACACGCTCGCTGCGTTGCCAGTTTACCTCTATACTCCTTCCACCGAGCGTCGGCTGGACGTCGTCGTCGCGGCGGCCTCCCCCCTCCCCCTCCCCCCTCCCACCGCGACAGACTTCTAACGGATGTTGTAAAATAACTCCCGGTTCCGCTCGCCATAATTTTCCCTCTATACACCGGAGCCACCACCTACCACCATGGACCTCCTGACCCGTTCACTTTGCCAACTCCTTTTCCCTGCAGCATCCTGCAATTACACAGAACCCGTCCACCTAGCGTGTATCTTTAAAACGCACACCTATACACGCACTCGTGCGTAATGGAACCAGAAGATCTTTCATAATTTGCTATACTCTGGCATATGCGTGGGGGAGGTAGGTGAGGATCGAGAAAAATCAGCAGCTGATTGTCGGATCAGCGTTCGATTATTTAAATGGTAAAATAAAGATTTTGGTAATACTCGTACGTGTCTCTGTTTTGTATTAACGTATGTGTATATGTAGGATTGGGATGACCGTGTAAAGATTTATCAGATTCTCATTGAATTTATGACGAATCGGACCGGCGCGAAAGACACGCCAGATCGGATGAGGAAGACGATGTAATCGGGGAGCGAGAAAGCGTTCGGATGCTGTGGAAAATCTAGGGTTACCTATAGATATGTACTGTATGACTGTAGAGATGGAATGGTAGATTTGTCTAGGGTCACCCTGTATATCTATACGGCGCAACCTGTTTGAATGTCATACGGGTCCTGGAAGATTTTCCTGTAATCGTATGTGACCGCGTGGTCCATAACAGGATGATCTCGATCGAAGGATCGACGGAGATGAATATTTCGATCGAGAGGAATAATTAAGATACCAAATAAACGAGAGTATAGACGAAGGTAACAGTGTATGTAAAAAATGAGTAAATTTTTTTTTATTAAATCCGCGTAAAATTATTAGCGACATTCATTTAACATCCAAAAATCAATTATAACAATGATACCGGTGACCGATTAACGAAGATTCGTCGACGAATCTGACATATTCGTACGACCACGTGGTACCTTAGACACGTGACAAAGATATCGGCTATTTAAATCAGGCTACGAGATTTTTTAACCCAGCATTCAAATCATCTCGGAAAACGGATATAACCCTATCGATAACTTATGGCTCGTACTGTACATGTATGACGTCAACTGGCATTCGCCATAAGACAGCACACGTTTTCTCTTTACCATACTTTTTCCTCGGTCTGTACTCTCTCTCTCTCTCTCTCTCTCTTTCACAACCACAGTCAAACCTGCCGATCTTTTACTCTCCCCACCCCGTAAAATCCTCTAGGATACCTAGGGATTATTCGCACGCGCAAAGTCAAACCATCCACCGCCGGCGGACACGCACAGCCCGTTAAAGACGGGTTCACAGCTGTGCGAATCTACAGTTAAGTTTACCGGCGGTCGCTCGTTTACGATCGTTGCCGATCATTATAATTTTTCAAAGTGTCCTACCCGTCCTATAACCCATCGCTGCGCACCACGCACTCCCATACAATTAACCCACCATTATACCAAGCAATGGTAAAATCCTATAGAGACGGGTGTGTCAACATTGTTCCGCGAATTCCATGCCGGATCGATTTTCCCTTGCACGTGACACATAGATTACATAGGCATATACATAAGCGCATATGCATAAGCGCATAAACCCATGTGAACGCGCCACTTAAGTAGCGAGGGGCACGAAAATTACACTTACGTAGTCGGACAAGACGCACTTGCGGTATAAGATCGTGCGAGGGGTCATCGTTAAAAGTGAACGAGTCGAGTGATTGGAGGGGAAGAAGGGGAGGGTTTGTTATTAAATTTCCCCTAGATCCGCCCCACCACTCTCGTATCAAACTGTCCCATTTCTCCATATCAAATAACTCTCTACGGTCTTTGTGCATACGAATAACAACAATGACAATTAACATAACCTCTCTTTTTCCCACAGCGACGAACAACTCGTGAATCAACGACGCCGTGCAATTATTATTAACGATATTGCCAAGTAGGTTCGACGCGACGGCCCCCGCGGACATTAAGCTCCCTGTCGCCGACGCCCACGCCTCTAACGATTCCTTTGTGAACTAGACTTTTACTTTGCGCCTTGTTATTATCATCGAAGGGACCGCGTCATAGTCTATGACCGTAAGTAACGCACGCTTGCCAACCGCTGCAGCTACGGGACTATGAAAATTTTTCTTTTACACAGTCGACCCTGTACAAACCACCTAAACGAAATTCCCTAGGATTTGGTTATATTTCGGTCACGTGGTAAGGGAGATCAGGCGGATTTGCGCATGCGCAATTAATTATAACAATGTCAGGACAATTTACGTACATGCTCAGTGGGTACGTACAGGGAGACGTGGACACGTTTATACGGGGATGAAAAGATTTTTGGACCGTTCTGAGAAAACGAGCAAATCCCGGAGGCTGCTCGGGACCGAAAACTAAAATCGAGCTGAACGCGATGCAGGATCGTAAAGTAGAGCGGGGGGGTCCTTCGGCCATTATGGGGTTACGAAGGACCGTTTACGGGCTCCAGAGCCAAGTAAGGTCCCTGGGACCTTATTATTATGCCACCCGTTATTAACCCAAGCATAGCCATTATGCGGGACTTTTTGTCTCTAAATAAATGCCGCTAATTCGTCTTAATGCACGACATCCGGTGCGCACCTATATATATGTATATATGCCGCACGTGCATAGCCAGCCCGATTCCTCGAACAGTTCGATGCGAAAGCGGTAAGAAAATTCATCGGCCAAGAAATTTAAGAAATATACAAAAAACCGCCAAAAAAAATCCATAAATTTCTCAAATTTTTTATCCTCAAATCTTATTTTATTATATGTCATCTCCACGTGGATACCCCGTCTGCCTTGCCGAAGTACCAGAAGTCGCAGTGACACATAATTTTCAACCTGACCCCGATCCGAACAGTGTAACGAGTATACATGTATGAATGAAAAAAAACTTAAGGCGAATTTTCAATTTCAATTTTCCACGTGGTAATAACCACCCATCACCGTAGTCGGTTGGTCCGACGTGCGAATCGCCGGAGCGAAAATCCGCGAAGGCATAGCGTTACGGGAATTCAAGGGGAGTTTTCAGGAAGACGACGTAACCAGAGCATCGCGCGTTGGAGGAAATAATTTCAAAAAAAAAAAGTTTCATACAAACTCGACCTCAATCACAGTACAGCCAATGTCTAGCCAGTAACTGTACGTATCCACTGGTTCGCCGCACGCCGCTTATCCACTCCTCGATTTTACCTATTTGTCGCATATGATATCAACAGGTCGGCGTCGACCTCGATGGACGCCCCACCCTCCCCGTCCCCAGATAGCGTCGCGTAACCCTATCCCTTTTTTTTAATAGTCGATCGAGCGTCAACCAAAGATCCAAACGAGCGTCCAGCCACGCGATCGTGATTTCTCCTTTCCGTTATCAAAAACCACCCTCTTTACCACCCCCTACAGACCCCCCTTGATCCTCCCCTGCGTTCAAGTTCCTCCCCAGAGATCTTTTACGTTTTGAAGATCGATAAAAAAAAATCGTACTGATAAGTCATCGGGGCCCAACTTCAATAAGCAATAGGTTGATGAACAATCGTAGACGAGGACTGTATCGAGTACAGTCAAGTAAAAAGAAAAAGCAGCAAGCAACGATAACCTAGTCGACCATACGCACGGCCAATGAATACGGGAAGGGATAAACTAAACTGGGTTCCTGTACTTTTATCCCGTATGTAAAACCAGGCGAATGTATCCGCGGCCATTGCTATTCGCGTCAGACTGCAACGTTTGTAATATGTATATATATATATATGGATGTATAGATCAACTTGCTGGACAATGATAGATCAATGCGACACGCTCGGATTAATGGGCGCGTATACACAGGAGCGACAGCGCGATATAGTGTCTGTGTGCTAAGGCTATTGGATAAGGTTAGGTTAGATTAGGGTTAGAGTCGATATATGTATATAAATGCTAAATTCCATAAAGATAAAAAAAATCTCAAAAGACGGAGACTTCCGGTATCCCGTAGCAGCTGCATTCGCCGAGCTCGTAACCCGGAGATCCAGCAGATCCGGATGCGCAAAGTGCATACGAGCGACAGGTCAAAGGTCACGGAGTGTGACCGGAGAATGTGAAAAATTCGCAGAGCCAAATATTAATCGAGCTGACACTCGTGTGAACGGAGCCTTAGCTTGGTTTAAGGATTTTCGCGTCGGGCCCAGTATAGGTATACGCGCGATTAAAAATCCGTGATTTACATCCCGGACTGATATGGGCCGGGTCACGTGTGAACGTGCCTTTTTCCGAAGACTTCAGACTGATCGATTACGATCAATTACGATGCATCGATTACGTATCCTAATTAGCGTCCAACGTTGATACGAGAGACACGTGCAGACGAGAAGACGCTTGGGTGAGGCTGGATAAGTTGAAAAAAAATGTGCAAAAAATGTGCAAGATAATCTTAAGACGTCGGGAAATGAGATAAAAAATTTTTACAGATTGACCAAAAATTTTTTGGGAGAAATGACGCAACCCGGTGAACAATTTCCCAGTATCACTTAGCCACCCCCCGAACCCCTCCCCACGGCGACCCAAGAAACGAACCCGATGCTCTCGCGTATCCAAAAATCAAATTAACCCCGAACGCAAGTGAAATCGACGTCGACGCTTCGACGTCGCCCAAGCGTCGACGCCTACGGCTCGCAGGATGCACCCGAGCAACCCCCGTTGCAATATATTACGTCGAGGACGGTCTCGTGCAATTTACGTACGATTATGCAGATGCGGATGCCTGAAATGCGCCTACGCGTTCGAGTGCTCGGTGGGTAAGGTAGAGTACCTGACGTACCTACAGAGTAGAGTTAGTCTCCAGCGATACAATAGCAGCTATATTAACTACGTACAGGAGATATTCAGGGTAAGTATACATGTACGCGCGAATACCCAGAATCCACTACCTGAGACGACATAACCTAACTTCTGGGTATCCGATACACGGGCGTACCTGGGCTGGAAAATTATCCCAAGAAGCGACGGCAGCGACACAAAAGTTAACGTCGTTTCGTACAACAACATTGCGTAATTCTGGGAACCCCCCTGCTGTACGCAGGATCGATCCGACGCCGTGCGGCGTCTGTCCTCGCGTATGAAAGACGCTCCGCGTGAAAGACGCGGTTCGGTCTCGGCGCACCCGGCAATAATTATCGGTCGTGACAGGCGTCGGGGACTGGAAAGCGGAAGCCGTAAATTAAGCCAGAGCGCGAAACCCGTTTCTTCGCTAGGATTCTATTAATATATTCCGCGGTTCGGTGGCTTCGAGTTTTCGAAGTGTTAAAAGGGAAAGAGTCACGGGGAAACCCGGGTAGCCATAAAAATTATTCACTCCGAAAGGCACGAAGCTGCGTTAGGTAAAAGGCCGAAATATTGAGTAATATGAGATTTGAAAAAAAAAAAAATTTATTCGTTATAAACATCGACGAGACATCAACGTGGTCCAGGCGGATGCTGGAAAATTATGTAAATCCTAAATAAATGGACGCGTAATTACGAGGCTACGGTTCATTGCGTCCCGACATGCCAAAGGCACGCGCGTCACTTCCGGAAAGGACGATTCGTCCTTCGCGAAGCGCCGAAGACGGAAGTTCCTTGGCAACGTACGGTACCAGAGTTGCCAACGATGGAAGCGCAGAGTAATTTTGAAAGTCAAAAAAAAAAGTTAACCGCAGAACAGCCTCGTACCTTAATTACGGTACTGTGACACGGCTAAGCGGTTTCTATAAACGGGGAGAAAAATAAAAAAAAAATTCTTACAAGCCTTTAAAACGTTCCTGACATGGTCCCCGCATCCTGTAAGACGTACGATCGTTTTATGGAAAAAAAAAAATTCCCTAGACATAGTCGGAGTATCCGAATACACGGAGTAGATATATCGAACGACAGGTGGACTCGATAAAGTTTCGAAAAATTGATAAAATCAGCAAATTATTTATTTCGATCCATCGGACCCAACCTGCGATAACGTGGGGGATGATATGACGTAACTCCGTTATATATAGATATACTGATAAGAGCAACCCCCCTCCCGGCTTATTCCACGCAACTGCATGGGGATGTAAATTCACGTGCACTTAGACATACTAAATTACGATGATTTTCATTAGGGTTGATTATCCTGGCCTGGCTGAACAGGCACGCACTCCGACCACTGTATGCATACAGGGTGTTTCATTATTTGTAAACCATTTTATTTTCTCGCTCATCCCCCTCGGAGGATAAATTTAGCCACAACTTCCAGGGGGATGATATGGACTCCGAGGGATGATGGTCTCTCGAGAGTCTCCATCTGCGTAACGTTATACCTCAGCACCTACAGCTACCAACCCCTATTCACAACCACCCCAATATGGATCCACCCCTGGGTACTACCCCTCCGGTCTACTGTATGCTTTGTGCTAGACGATAGTAAAAATATTTTAATTTTTTCGACAATTTTCAAATTCGACTTGTCGTCGTGTATATGAAAAACAATGATAATTCGTATTAGCGAAATCTATTAAGAGTGCAAAAAAAACACGTGTGGCTGCCAATTGCGAAATTATTCGTAACTTAAGTAAACCGATCGACACAGCCAATTCAATTGCTTTACGCTGCCGTTGTATATCTGTATGTACCGACCGTTTCATTTCGCCAGCGACAAGCCGCAAGTCGCGTTCACACGTTCGCGACACCGCGGTTTCGTAGAGACGGTAGTTCGGTGTAGATTACCACTTTGTATTGTGACGACGGGTTGTGCAAAATCGCGATGGATGTGGACGACCATTTATATATACACATGTCGGCGATATATCTATGGGTGTATGTGTATATATATATATATATCCAGACTCGTATCGAGGTCGACCGGTTCTCCAGCAGCCGTCAGGCCATTACGGGGACATTGCAACATTGGCGCCCGGTGTGTACAGCGGCGATTCGTCAAATACCGATAATATTTCGAACATAACCTACGACACGAGAAATTGCAAATAAATTGCAATAGATCGGAGCGCCTGATCGGCTTGACGATTTTTACATGAATACGTGTGAAATTGGCAAATTTTGTCCAAATAAAAGCAGCATAGCCGAAACACGTGGGAATTCTTGGATATCGCGAATCGTTTGTAAGAGCGTTGATTGGGTAATAAGATATTTTTGGAAAACTATTTCTTTGAAATTATTTGCAAAATTTTTGTATACGAGGACGAGCGAAACACGTAAATTTTGTAGGGGGTGTACCGAGGCAAGAGATTCAGAAATTATTCGGAACAGACTATAGCGCGGGCGACGTACAGCTGCTAGTTGGTCGTCCAATTGGAAATTAACGATTATAGGCTGATTTCTATGCTCGAACTTTGGCGAATTATCCGAGCGAATAAAATCACGAGTAAATTTCACGTAGACGCTCGGCGCCTCTCGATTGATCCATAAGGCAGGTAGCCAACCTAACCTGACGTTGGCCAAACGTCACGGTTGACGTTAACGATCGTGAAAGTAAAGCCGGTAAATTCGTTCGCATTAATGCGACAATCGCGCTCTGTGATTTTCCTCCATCGATCGAATTATTGGCTAATTAATTTTTGCCGTAGTCATTGCGTTGGACAGGAAACTTATTTCATTCCTTTTATGAAACACGTTAAAATCTTGAGCAGGTGGTCCAAAAAAAAGGCAAATTTTTCATTTTCGTTTTTCAAAAATGGTCAATTCTCAATTTCAAAAATATATTAACGCCTGACGATATCTAATTAGCCGTTCGAATGGCTTCGAAATTATCCGACGAGCAACGGGACCTTTTCTTTACGTGATAAGAACCAATCAGCTGACTTATCTTGGTCGAAAATTACGATATGACTCAAATTTCAAAAATATCTTGGAACCGGTAACAGCAGCGGCAACGCCGTATTCGCGTGTAGATTGTCGCATACATACGAAGAGAAAAGAAAAAGAAAAAAAAAGCACGTGTAAGCTCGACCACAGATAATAAAAAAGATAGAGTGCATACAGGAGTGTGAGAAAAAAAAAAGAAAATTTCTACAATACCGATGCTATTCTGAGTACTGAGTTCCCAGTCTTTCATGAGGATTTCTCGGGCAGGTCAGGTTGACAGCGACGTGGTTACACCTACAATGCAGACAGTGATCTTAGATAAAAAAAATATCAATTACCAATAGTAACAATGATAAACAATAAATAAAGCTCGCCTATATATATTCACAATAAATAAATAAATCATTGAGAAAGAATAATTTTTTTCAAAATCATTTTAAAAAATGTGTCACGATTCCAAATCCCAATTTTTCGCACACACGTTACATTCGATCGAACCATTACGCACGAACAAATTAATTGATCAAATAATTCCGACAGCCCGTCTACGATCGAGTATCCGAAAACTCGATAATCGATTTTGAGAAATCGATAAGCAAACAAATAACCCAAAAAAAATCGCCACCCGTAATATAAGGCACGCTTATAAATCACGTGGCGATGTAAACGTACAAGAAAAAAAAAACAGTGCATTACGCTCGGTCTCCATGAAAGCGTAAAGCCAACTGGGCAGCCGTTGCGTAAGGTTGAGTTATTCCAAAATTTTCTCCCGGCAAATATTTCATAGCAATTAGACATTTTCAATTCCGCCACGTTCCAGTCGCCGGTATCCGTTGCCCCGTCGTTTCAGCGATCCGTCGCTCTAGCGCGATTCGCCAGCCACTGCAAGGGTCACGTTCCGCGGGTTGGACTCTTTCTAATACAACAAGGCGGGTGCGCAACGGCAAAATGGAAGGAAACGAATGAGAAATTATTTTCGTACTGGCCTTAAGGCAGTTTGGGTACGTCGGACGAATCGATTGTCGATATAAAATTTTCAAAATAATTAGTAGGGGTAGAAGGGAGGTTGCAGCCATTGCTCTGTGCATATGACGTATTTACGTGTTCGGATAAAAGACATAAGATTGACCGAGGTCAAGAATAGCAACGTGTAACATGAGCTTTGAGCTTGCGAAAAGCCTTTTATCAGAAACGCGCAAGAGAAATGACAGCGATCTGTCAAACTCGTGTAACACGTGGTCCACGTGTGATTTCGTGAGAGTGAAGTATAGCGGGTGTGTGGATTAAACGATAAGAGTAATAGAAAAAATTTTTGCAAATTTCCCTAAAAACGTGTCGAACCGTGCGCGAGTATAAATAAACAAAAATTTGGAAAACGAAAAAAAAAATTAGTACTACCCCAAGAAAAAAGAACAAACGTGTAACACGAGACGACGTGGAATTTACCAGAAATAAAATTCGAAAGCTCCGTGGCAGCAGCGTGCCACCGGAAAGCCCGGTACGCGAGTCATTTCAATTAAGCATTCCGGAAGTGCTGTGTCGAAAGCGGAGTATATATTTTTTTTTATTTTACCTCTACAATCAAGACCGGCAGGATTCGGCTGCTTCCATTCGACGAACGGAGGGCAGCAGGGCTACCAACGTACTGAAGGTATTTGCAGGACGCAAACAGTGAGGGACGTTCGATATGGGGTGTAAAAAAAGTAGGAAACAGAGACGAGTACCGGGACGGTAGTCAGGGGGGAGGAGGGGGAGATATCAGGTAAAAAAAAACCACGTGGTATACGTCAAATTGAAAAATCAAAAGCACGTGCGATTCCCGACATGGCATTGGCGGACCGCTGGATGATATAAAATTGTCAGGGCGTCGCGACGCCTCGATGACGGATCGACAAGGTGTAACGCGTGATAAAAAAGTTCTCGTACAACGCAACCAGCGCATTGGGACGAGAAAAGTATGAAAAAGATGTGTAACGAGATGACCAAGAGAAATAAAATACAAGAAACCTCAAGGCGCATATCCATGACGGTATGGCATCTCAAGGGAGAACCTAAGGCCTAACCTTACCCGACCCAAGACAGACCAAGGTAGGTACGTGCCTAAGGCAGCTTAGACACGCATCAAGGCATACAAAGTCATTACATCCAAGTAGCCGCCGTACGCGTCTACCGGGTGACTCGGTGCAACCTCAGCGCAGCCGAAATGCAGTTGCAGTTGCATTCGCTACGGCCGAGGAATGCACCGTATGTTAAAACGTTAATGCCCGCGATCCCCATTACCCTTTCGCCCATTGTCTACCTTGTAATTGGCCGATCCTCATAGCAGCAACTGCATCCCCGAAGCATTCGTTTCCCGTATAGCCTTTAATTTCGATCCTCGGTCCGCGTTTCCATGTGAGCGACGAAACCCACCCACCGTCCAGTAGGTTTGCTTGACACTCTTTGACGTCGCGCACATCGCGGACTTTCCACAGTCGACGAGAGGACTGAATGCTTTTGACGTTTTGTAAAGGCTGTTTCAATGTCGGCGACAAGATCGCTCCTAAAGCCTTTCTAGTCGCATCGTCAAGGAGTAACGCTGGACGAGAGCTGAGTGGACGTAAAGGCGAGCATCGTTGATTATAAAAAAAAATTTAACGCTCACGGCGATACGTACGACTCGTATAGATATACGTGTGTACGCACCTTTACGTGCGCGATTGATTTAACGTATACATATACATTCGCCGAATTCTTCATCGGGGCTTTAATATTTTTATAGTTAATACGAGACATTTCTCGAATTCCACTATTCGCAGTGCACAAACACCCCTCCGGGCTTCCGGTACGATAATATAGCGCCCTACCATTTCTTTTCTTTGGAAAACTCCTCGGAACAACCCCCAAAATCCGTGGACCACTTTCATCCCTTATTCTCCAGTCAGAGTATTCGTTACTACGTAGCGAACGTTTTGCGCGACAGAATTGGTTCGTGGGGGGGGCTGTTGCTGTAATTGCGGGATAAAGTCCTTACACCCTGACTATATATATATATATATATATATATATATGGAGTGACGAGGGGTGGTTTATCTCGTTCATCCCTTAACCTGCCGAGATATTTGCGTAGAAGAAATTCAGCGAGCCCCTCTGCCCTTGATACGAGCAGATTACGTGATTGACTAAATTAGTGACGTACCCCTAAAAAAAGGTCCCCCGACCACTTTCAACCCTTATCATACAATTGATACCACCCAGACGTAATGCGGCTGTTACCCGCGTCGTTAATTAAAAGGGGATGAATTTACATGTTTAAAAGACACAGGGATGAGTATAATCGGCTCCACCGTGGCATTCTCATTTTTATATCAATTAAATATTTTATTCGCAAGTGCAAGGGGAGGTGGGGTGCACAAAAAGCTGCATATATGCAAATTTAATTTGATAAATCAAGTCCCACTTCAATCAGAACCACCCCTACCCCCCTCCTATTAAGCTTCCTCTGTTTCACTATTACTTTAAAGCAGCAGAGGGTTCGGCTAAAGAGCGCCAGGGGTTAGCGAGCACATAGATAGCCAAGGGTTGAGAGGTCAGGGGGGGGGGAGGTTGGGAGGGGATGGAGAATAGGGGTGGAATGAATTACCAGAGCACAATTAACGCTGCAGCCACCAGTCGATTTTACAGCCCCTCTGTTCGGCGTCCCGACGACCCTCCTCCCCCACCCCCCCGGCAACAGGGATCCGCCGCGCCGCCCCCGCAACCCCTTCGAAATGTGGGGTAGCTCGAGGTACACATTCAATTTGCAAATGGAGATTGCTTTTCATTTTAATATAAATTGCACGGAATAAAGGTTATAATTATGCGCGAATTTCATCCCTCTCACCCCCCCCCAAACCCCTCCCACGCCGGTCTTCTTTTTTGACTATACATATTTTTCTACCTGCAATCCCGTACACACGCACAACCCCTATTTTCACCTCGACAGCCACGCCGATCCCCAACCTTTCAACCCTCGTCCCGCTGGCATTTTAGGGGATGAAAAAAAAAAGAGAGAATCATTACATTTTCGAGTACCTTCGATATATCTCTTTGTGATTTCCACCACAAAAACCCACCCTCTCGCGTTAAGGACCTCGCCGGAGAATTCAATCGTCAAGGGGTTGAAAACACTGTAGTACCTAAATCGAAGGTAAATCCATATTATAGATACACGTGGAGGGAAAATAAAATATAGAAGACCTAGGGGTAGTTTCTCCCTAATTCCAGAACGCATTGCGCGTCACCGCAGAGCACCCGAGTTATGCGCCAAATAAAGCAATAGGACGGTGTTGCTCGTCCGATAACCAAAACCCCTACTAAATAACATTATTACCCCTATTCGAGGGGTAGTTAAACTTGAGCAGGAGAATTTTCGCGGTCCACCGCCTGCAGTGGAAGCTGGACCGTGCCGTTTCGGGATAAACCAAAAAATTAAACCAATCATCCCCTATCTTCCTCCCCCCCCGGGTCATCCGGAACCAAGTAAAACTTCCCTTAACGCGACAGCAAGGTGGGTCGCGTATTTCCAAATAAAGTTCGCACGGCAAAGGGATCCTGCGTAAATTCACTTAAGCACCCACATTAATGCCGTAAAGGGTAGAGATAAGGGAGGCAGCATCCCTTAGCCAGCGAGAAGACCGACAGTCCGAATAGCCAGAATTCCGCGGGGCAACTGGTTAGCGAGCGATTTACGATATTGTAAACCGATGTGACGTCACGCGCCAACCACCTAACCTCAAATCCGACGGCAGCGACTCCTCGAGCTTCCGGGGACGAAATTATGTCGAATTTAGTATACCGAGACACGTGGGTGACCCACCGTCATCGAATCGATAGCAGGGACTGTAGAAAATAACGGGAACGACTGTCATCGTGACGCTACAAGCACATAGCGTACAGTGCGTGTATATAACTCGGGATAAAATAGAAAAAAAAAATTGGTTAAACGAGGTAAACGAGAATGAAAGCAAAGTGCTATGGTATGGGAAAAGGGACGGCTGCGTAAATCTAGCGCAAAATCCCGGCGCAGTCCGTTAACGGGAAACTGTGTCCTTCGATACGTAACAGTTGGTATAACTGAAGTGAATTCGTGAATGCGCATACGGTATATCTATAGGGATCGTATTGGTACGTGAAAAGGTTGGTACGAGTACATAGCACGTTGAGTATTACGGATGCTTATTACACGTACGTTGTACAGGTATAGGCGGTACAGTGAACAACCGTGTTTTCATTCGGTTCAGTCAGCCACCCACTAGCCAGCCAGTCACCCATTAGCCAGTCAGTCACCCAGTAGCCAGTCAGTCACCCAGTAGCCAGTCAGTCACCCAGTAGCCAGCCAATCACCCAGTAACCAGTCAGTCACCCAGTAGCCAGTCAGCCACCCAATAGCCAACCAGTCACCCAGCCAGCCATCCATTTGCGATACACTGGATCCATGCTCTAACCAGCAACCCTATTTCTCTCTCTCTCTCTCTCTCTCTCTCTCACCGCGTCAGCCGAAACCACCCCATTCGTCCGTCAACTCGCCCCCCTGTAAGCCACGTGCATTTTATTTCGCATACAGTTACATTTTTGCGGTCGACGTAACAATCCCCATCGGCTTGGTAAATATGTACGTGATTACTTTTAATTCCCTCTATTTGCCTGTCTGCACTGACGCTGGTTAACCGCCCGTTGCGAAGTCGCCATTAACGTTGAGGCATTTTATTGTCGATTTTAATACGAGAGACACGAGTGGCGTGTCCAATTCTTCCTCTCTCTCTCTCTCGTTCTCGTTATATTTTTCGTCACTTCGTAATTTTTTTTTTTCATCCAAAAAAGACAAACGGCTAATTTTCGTATATGACGTATACCGCGATTTCACCGCGCAGGTGAATTTTATTGTCGATTTTAATACGAGTGGCGTGTCTCGTTCTCTTTCTCTCTCGCTCTCGCTATATCCTAGTCATTTTATAATTTTTCTTTTTTCATCCAAAAAAAAAAAAGGGAAACGACCAATTTTCGTATGACGTATACAGCGATTTCACCGACTGTACTGTACCCACGTGATACACAGGATTGCCAATTGAGAGGAGCGAAAGTGAATGAACAAAAGCGAATAACGGAAGCGGTTGATGCTTTTGGATTGGCAAGAAACCAGAAACCGCGACGGGCGCCCAGTGGGTGGCGTATGTGGGCAAATTCTTATATCGTACGTACACGCGTGCCATACATATAGACGTATCAGCACGCGATAACTAATTTGCACGTAACACATGAGCGTTACATAAGATTTGTCTTTACCATTTTTCATAAAGGATTCGCAGTGATCAAACGGGAAACAGGAAAATGACTGTAGCCAAGGATTGGGATCTGAAGTTGGCTAACCGCAAGAGTACCGGAAGTCGAGGACACGGCTGAACTCAATTAGCGTTAGCTGGTCGGATGTGCCGTCTGATACCAGGAAGTCCCCTGGACCACCTTAGGAAAAATTTTCAAGCTGAGATCATCCCCTGCAAAATGATCATGGACAATGTTGGCCATGCTGAAAGGAGGGTAGAAAGGTGGATGATATTTTCATAGTACTAAAGGCGCGTTCGCACGTATCCACGCGCACCATAGAAACCAACGACGGCAATGGGTCGGACGTCTTGTTCTATAAGAGTAGTAGTTATTGGCCAGTGCAAATTTGCGAAAATTCAAAAATTTCCCCCACTTCCTTGATTTCCGGTACAGTCCCAAAGGCGTAGAAACGTTGGAATGGATATGCCATCCCCTACATAGCCAGTACCGACACCACCCTTAGTTTGATGAGGGTCCTTGTTGGGGGGGAAGGGTCGTACCGCTTATTGCGAAGGCCACGAGTTTATTGCAAACGACCAAGTCCCCAGATTCAGGGGCGTATACGATGGTATGCGAGTGGGTGACAAAAGGGGGATGGCCTTGAAAAATGAATCGAATAACAAAGAGATAAAAACTTAAATAAAAATAAAGTCTCGACACTTTTATTTTCCGGAAATGCAACAAGACTCGCGATATCCGGTGATTCCAGGGTGTCGGAACCAGGGGCGGAAATTTGATGTGCAAAACGTCTTCAAACGCGGAGCAACGTTAACATTTCACAGTGACGTGCTAATAATCAACGATATACGTTTCGGCTTAGCCGTCCTGACTAAACGGCTGCCAAATATCCTATTTCTGGTTTACTAGCTACGGCACTGGGAGTCTTGTGCTTCTGGCGCCCCAAGATGGCCCCCGCTTCCCTTGGACGTATATGGGGTTAAGGTGCGAGCCAAGAGGCTGGTCTGCGGCAATATTGCGTTAACCATCCCCCTCAGGGGTTATCTCTGTCTTCTGTGCCCCCCTTTGCCCCCCAAATGCCCCCGACGACCTGGCTCGTAATTAATTATATTTAATTTATATTCCAACTCACAGCAACGGCAATTTTCCCCCCGTTCACCTAACCACCCCCGTCTTGACGCTTATAGCTCAACTACCCTCCTTGGTATGGGGTCGTCCTCCATCCCCTGGAACGCCATAGCCATCGTCACGAAGAATCTTTAAATATTAATAATGTCGCTCGGTGGAAACGACCGGGAAAATTATTACGTTGGCAAGAGTTTATTAAGTTGGTAATGAAAGCAAGAAATACCTTACGATCCCTGAGCCTGTGGTCCGATATGGCCAAGAGGGTTGGAGGGGGAGAAGGGAGGGTCCACTTGTATTTAAATACTCGAAGCAAAATCCGCTGTTTGGCTAATTAAAAATAAAAATTTGCCAAAAAAAAATTAATTTAACAAGGATTTCAGCGACAAGGACTTTTTGACTGGGGTAAAAATATCAAGGGATTACTGCCAGGGGGTAGTGCATTAAATGGCTGGGACCTTAATTGTGAATGAGTTTACAGGGGCGGATGAGGGTGGAGGGCGAGAGGGGTGGTTCTGATCGATAAAGTATAAAAAGCTGGAAATTTTACGGTAGAAAAGTCAGGAACCACCCTCCCACTCTCCCTTCAGCACCAAACGTTGTCAGACACGGCCGGTCTTGGGATTCGCACTTGTTGCTCTGTACTCGGATCCGTAAAAGGCCACCCCTGGAGCGCTTTCGAATTTTTGTGCTATTCACAAAAATTACCGAAAAAAAAAAGCGATTATCGCGACGAACCCTCGGCGCGTGATAACTAAAAGTCCAGACATCGAGTCGACCGGAGTAGAAAAGATAATAAGAAAAGTTAAAAATACCCAAACAAATAAATATCATAAATATATAAATTAATCAGAATTCATACCAACCCCGAAAAAGTCACGAGCAACACCTTTCGTCCCTCGGACCTCTAATTATATCTGATTCTAAAATTTTATCCTTACCGCCTGCCACGTTCACTTACCGCAACCATCGACCCCCCCTCCCCCTCCCCCCGTATTCTACCGATAATCGAGCGACTCCAGCCGCAACACGAGAACTACGAAAATTTCTCGCGGAAGCGGAGAGCGTAAAAAAAAAGAATCAACCCCTAAGAAAAAACGCATACAGCATATACAGTGTAACGTATTTCTTTTCCTTAACTCGAAATCGATAGCGAATCATCCGAGAGCGAATTATCTTCGAGAACGAAATAGTGCGAGAGACAGAGAGCGACGAATCGAGAACGTTCCAGAACGAATCTTAACTATCAATCGAGATCCTTTGACCAATTAATAAATTGGGAGTCCTCACCGGAGCTGGTGCAGTTAATACGTGGAGGCCGAGAACTGTATCCAAAAGACACTCTGGTGGGCACTGCACTAAGGCACAGCACTACACCTCCGAAATAGTCACAGAAAATTGACAGAATATTCTGGATATCGCGAGAACTATACGAACGAGAACTTGCTATAGTATATGGAAACATGGCTAGAAAAACTATCAACAGATAGCACGTGAGCGCGAAGCAGCTCGTGACACCTCGGTCGGTGCCCCGAGACAGACTGCTTTGACAAAATAGCCAAATTCGAGAACTAATCATTC
>JARQTJ010000308.1:60719-97094 GCA_030142635.1 Trachelus troglodyta
TCTCCGTCGGGTCGTCTCCTCTGCCGGGCAACTCGGTACGTCGAGACTATCTCCCCACGGCAGATTCGAGCACCTCGGCCTCGACTAAACAATAACGAAATCTTACGAGAGCATCGGCATGACTATACGAATGAACCCGAGAGCGCAGCTTCTGAGCTGGTTGGTGACTCGAAGGGAACCAGAAAGCGAGAACGTTATCCGTATCGGTAGTCGGAGTCCCCTTGTGACCGTGAATCGAAAAATCACGTCACAACAGTTAAACAGGACAGCCAACAAAACGAAAAAAGCCCAAGTGCGCGTTGCGTAACCATACGCAACGCGTGCATTGGTTCGTGCGTGCGGAGCGCGGTAGCCGTTCCGGAAGAGCGATTGGAAAAATTACGCAATCACGATGCGCCGAGCGCGGGCGTTCTTAAATTCGAAAAGTTTAACCCGCAATCTCAAGAGATCCCAACGGTACCCCCATTTTGCATTAATGGAGTAATTAATTAAGCAAAAAGAAAAAAGTGCATTCCCATACCCCGTGCACCCAACGCTACGTCACAACGCGTTCTATACCACCTTCGTGCTAACTCAACATCGGACTCCACCGTAAAAGACAATGCCAGACCGTTAAGAGCGCTTAAGCGATTTGTAACGAGAAG
Source organism: Trachelus troglodyta (assembly GCA_030142635.1). Classification (NCBI taxonomy): domain Eukaryota; kingdom Metazoa; phylum Arthropoda; class Insecta; order Hymenoptera; family Cephidae; genus Trachelus; species Trachelus troglodyta. The sequence goes on from JARQTJ010000308.1 coordinate 61,364, forward strand.
AAGATGAAGCTGCAAGGTTACCAACACTGGAGTCTAGGAAGGAGAAGGAGAAGAAGGTTAGGTCGGGATGCACCGAAGTCAGGAAATGCAGTTGATGCACTGTAACGACCTGCGAGGAGGAGGGACGCGGGGGTCGGCGGGGGGAAGCGGGGATGAGTCATCGTAGATACAGAAAACCGGTTTGCCATGGCTATTATATATATATATGCACCTAATCCTCTTTTTCCTCTTATCGCCATTTTTTATTTTCTCCCATGACCTCACGGACTGTACCTCATCTCATCTCGTCTTATCTCGCACACACCGAACTCATCCCCATGTCCTTCGCGTAATCCGCGTCCAATATAATCGCAAGAAAATTACGACTATCTCGAGCGTAAGATGTATCCGTGTAAAAAAAACAAAGTACCGTGTACGATTCTTTAAGTATGAATAAATATTAAGCGTTCGTTAAATGGGCTAATTATATAACAGTAATTAATACTCGGTATCAGAATCGAATACACGTTATAACAGTAAATTAATAATTACAGGTCAATGCAATTCGCACAATGTATACCCGCTTTACGCGAATTTTTTTTTTTTTCATACTTTCGGAACACATTAATACCGTCACGCGGGTCTTACAATGGGATATGCGTATCTTTAGTTCTAATCGGACACGCGTGCGGCAGCACTGTATACGTGCTTACATAGTATGTACGTGCTGTAGGCGTATGTGGGTCGAGAGGAAAGAGTCGGCTATGGGGGATGAAAATTACAAGAAAGTCATAAGAGATTGATATCGACGTACGGATCGATAAAAAAAGAAGGTTCGACTATTCGATTTTAGCGCGGGATATTTGAATCAAAAAAAAAAAAAAACTTGACGAATCAGCCTAAAAAAACGAGGCCCGCGAACGACGCGGAAGAGTCGTGAGTTTAACGTACGAAGGTAGAAAGTCAATGGGCGCGTTTCGAATTCGCGTTTACGCGATTACGGGAAAGTAGTCGAGCCCGGCGAACGCAGGTGGAAGACCCAACAGAGAGTCCGACGTTAAGGCGCCGCCGTTTGTATCGGCATTGTATCACGCGCGACACGCGTCGCTGGATATAGAAATCCGCCATTATAAGGATCGAGGTCTTTACCGGTTTCGAGTAAAGAGACGAGTCCACGATATCATCCCGTGTCGCGATTCCCGATCCAATATGGCCGACGGAGATCGAAAAGCCAAAGTCGAAGTCAATGACAGACACCCCTTACGTAATTCCAGCTGTTCCTTTCCGTGCTATACCGGAAGTTGGCTATTGCTTCCGGTCGCGAGATAGCTGTCAAGTGATCCCGTCCATAGAGAATGGTAGAGATATATATATATATATATATATATATATATATATATATATATATATATGTGCACGCTACGTCACGAGCATCCATCTCGTTCCCTTTATACGAGATAATTAAAGAGCGCGGAATGGACCGTAAAAGGAAGAACGGTCCCGAAGCGTAAAACCACTGTGAACGACTCGCGACGACTGAGTAGATGAAAAAGGATGGAAAATACCTAAAGACACGTGTTGCCGTAGCCAAAGCAGGACGGCAATAAAGGGATGATTTTGCGAAATTTTTCCAACCCTTTGCCAACCCCTGATAAGAAAAAAATCAACGTCGAATCCGATCTACATACCGCGTGTCCCGTTAACGTTGATAAGAATTGATTGTAATTACGTAATATCACAAGTAATCAGCGACACGTATGAAAATTCGTACGCACTTCGCGCGTCAAAATATTCCACATGGAAATGCCCCTTGAAGCTCAGGTCGCTCGCTAGTCCCTCGAGCCAGCGGCGTTTCCCGGGCGCGCGCGAGGCGAGGCTGCGGAAAAGTGGAGGAGAGGAAGGAGGGGGAAAGAGGGGGGAAGAAGAGGGAGGAGAGAGGGAGGACTCCATTGTTTTCATAGTCGAAGCGTTCGCATGCGTAATCTGGCTACCGGCGTCTTCTTACTCGGCGACCTGGACTCTCGATGCACCCGATACGCGTTGCGCCACCGTGAACGCCGACCTGTGCTAATTCGGCAGCTTCGAAAGTTTCGCACGGACTGGGCTGTCCGTTTTGACGCGATAACACGTGCTCCAGATTGAACTCTGGCTGCGGTAACCATAGGTGGGTACAGGCGTACCCGATGCACGGGGTACGTAGGTTTAAGTTACGAGGGTGACCAAGAGCGGCGGGGTACGAGAACACATGAGAATCCGTGCGTGTAAGATAAAAACAGAACGGATTCTCTGCGCTAAAACGTAGCAAAAACGTATCCAATTAAGGAGCCGGTTGTTGCCGGGGACCTCTTCCTTGGTAACTTGGGTGGAGTGTAGTGTATTACATTTAATGTTTTATACGGGAGTCCCGACCGCTGTGGATTTGGATGTGTTTATTTAAGGGATGACGCGGGTACAGGGGGGGCACGGTACGTGAATCGAGGAAAAGGTCGAGTCGAGTGTAGTTTTAGACGTGAAAGTGATGCGGAGAACGAAAGGAGTCGCGTTGACGTATATAGGGATCCTCTTGGTGATCCTGTGAAAGCGAGACAATAGAAGGTCAGGGGGAGCCGAGGTGCAGTGGCGGCCCTGGCCTGTTAGCTCTCGGGTGCCGTGAAGTCAGCTGGAGGACGAAGCTATGATTTCACAAGGGTGCGAGAGAGAGGGAGGTAACTCGTAGGTATACAAGAGTTGAGAAAAGCAACAGCGAGTAAAGGCGGCTTCTCACTGCTGGCTCGGAATCCGCACGAGGTCCCCTTTTTACAGTCGAGTCCCGCGGCGACCGTTTGTGCTTTATTTTGTCGGCTCCTGTGAGAAGATCCACCAGGCTTCATCCGGACTGTCCTGCGCGAAGGAGCGCCGCCAGGGCCGTAGTCCGTCAGACCCAGGAGACGAGACCACGTGAACTCAACCGGCAGGCCCAGCCCGCAGTGGATCCCTAAGGCAGAGCTAGCTCGAACAATTGCAAAGACCAAGTTCGATTTACTTCTAGAAGGTTCGAGACGCTGGACCGCCGAATGGTATCAGGTCCAGAGCGTCGTCTGCGTAGGACGTCCTGAATTGATATACCGGGTGGATGATGACGTGGTCGAGTGTCAAAACGGGCCAAGGAAAAGGAAGCTCATCAATCCTGGATTCCACTCGAAAGAAAACAACCTCGTCGAAGCGGCTTCGAGTCGACTTGATAGATCGTTCTTTTGTTTCAGTCTCGGCTGACTTGGCCGTCCGAGACCTTTGCTTCAAAGGTGGCCAACGTAGGATCGGTACTGTCTCGATGATCCCGAAGAACAAGGACGGGACTAAGTCCCAGGAGTCAATCGGTCAAGGAGCCAAAAGTCCTTGGTCGATCCTACCGCGATTACTTTCTCGATCGACTCTACCCCGGTTCATCTTCGAAGACTGACCTGACCTCGTTCGTTTGGAGTTGAACAAATTCAACGACGATCCAACCCATCGCTAGGTCCTCTACCTGGTCCAAGATGAAAAGCTTGAGGTCTCCTTGTAACAGGAACCGTAGGAGCAAGGTCCAACAGCCTGGACAGGTTTCCCGTGGGATTGCCAGAATGACGATGAGGTACCCCCAAGATTTATTACCTTGGCGAAGGTGCCCTCTCTTGGAGGCCCATCGGCACCCTGGGAAAACACCTGGGGAATTACGAAAGGATCCTCGTAACCGAAAGACTCCAGATTCTCACTGGCCATTTAGCCTTAGCGGATGGTGCACCTATATACATATATACACAATGTGCAGGAACGTGACCCGGTGCACCGGCTACCGTGATGAGCTCATCGGTATATACAACAGTTGGGTCAGGTTAGGCCCGGTTAAGTAAACCTGATGACGTGTCCAAGCGTACAGGTTGAAACGGTACGTGACTCTGGGAGGCAGAGCGCAGGATGATGAATAAGATCGGCAGTGCCGGAACGACCAGTCAGTTTCAAAGGGGCCCGAGAGACTTTCCCACGAGTCATTCGAAAGATTGGTAAATCGGTTGGGGAAGGAGGACAAGAGGGGAGACAAGAGAATTCGGTAAAAACACCGTTGACTTCGAGAATTACAGAATTCTGTGAATTCGACCTGATCTTATGGAGGAAGAAAAAAAAAGGAAAAAAAGCCCATTTCCTATTTTACTCCAAAAAAAAAAAAAAAATCAGACCCACCAACGATGACGTCAGAGGATCGAAACATTCCATCGCCTGACGACGATACGTCCGAACGACGTAATAAAGGTCCGTACGAAACTTTGAATTTTGTCGCGTTTCCTATAAGCTCCTGTGGAACGAACAGAGACAGACTCTGTTTGTCTGTAAGCGTACGCAACAGTGACGGAGACAACGACAAAAAATAAAGAAATAAATTTCCCATAGCACGTCTGACCAGATAAACGAAGTTCATACTCGCGCGAATATCCATTGGCGATGAAAATTCGTAACCCGGCAAAAACTAGACTTTCGCGAATTTTTCCCTCGAAGTAAAAAAAAAATCTTTCGCAACCCAGAAGCTCCTCGCGATTTTCTCATCGACGCAATTTTCCCACTGCCTTACGTCTTTTTCCCGTACGAGGCGAAACAATCGGACTTCCTTATCTCGTGGCGAGATGCGCCGAGTCCTGCTCCCACGGGATAACAGCGTAACCCTTTTTTACCGACCGACGAATCGGATACCCATTTCGGTCGTAAGCGTGCGAATTATCGCTATTGCAAATTTCACGAGAGTTGGGCAGGCGGGAAGGGGGTGGTGGGCCGGACTGCAAATTTCACGAGTTGGGCAGGCGGTGGTAGGCCGGAATCGAATATGCACTTCGAATCTTTGGTACAGCTTCCCAAATACGTGGACCAATTCAGATTTTATCGTCGAACGAATCTGGCATCTGGCAAAGACCAGGGAACCCCTATAGCACAGTGCCGTACCCCTACCTACCCAGTGGGCACAGAATTGCGAAACTGTATTGCAATAATAATTCAGCAAGCGGCAGTGCGTTTTGCACCGAATGCATAGGGACTGTGCACGGGCACATATACACATATATACGGTACTGTATTATGAACGTGCGTATTGCACTGCCGGTGCATCTACTGCGTCAGTACGGTATACTGCAGTTCTGCATAATGTATGCAGTTCTCTATAACTGTCTATATACATAAATACATACATATAGGCATATAAATATACATACACGTATATATAGGCATATAAATATACCTGCCGCATATATCAAAATATAAGAATTAAGTACAAAAATCTGTATTAGCGCGAATGCACTCTATGCTAGCGATACTTCCACTGGGATTTACTTTCCCCAAAATATGCATTTTCGGGGACACAGTGTGAACGGAGCTTAAGTTCCAGCTGATACAGGAAGCATCAGTTTCCCCGAGGACGCTCACTGAGATTTCCCTGCATATACCGGGTGGCATTTTCGGAATCCTTCGGCGTCGTTACAGGACGTTGGGTCTCTGGCCGTGAACTTTGACCTCGGGAAGTTGATGGGATTTTTCGCGATGGATCATTGTCGGGAGGATCGTGTACGATTGATTTACAAAGGAAACGAACGGGGACGAGCTGATCTCGAAGGCGTCGAAAAAAAAAATGAGACGCCTCGGTATATATATTTTTTTCATATCCGCGTGTATCCAGCATCCCAAGAGGCTCCGCGACGAATGAATAAAAGACGAGGATATGAAATTTTGTAAAAGAAAAATTTTTACGATTCCGACGAATTTCGATAAGTCGTAAACTCCCCGTAGGAATATATTCTCGGGCGTGTTGCGTCATCGAACCGGAAGCGATCCTTGAGATCCACCTTGGCTGTAATTCCGTGTCCGTCGATATATGTGTATAAAATGTAGAAGAGCCAGGGGGGAACGAGTATATTTTTTTTCCCCGAGCAATGGACTTTTTCGAAATCGTTTTTTTTTTCCCTCGGTTCGTCACGCTGGAATTTTATTACGCAACTATCGCGGAATCCTTGGGAGTACAGGTACGATGCATTCCGCGTGCGAACGAATGCGGAAAAGTCTCCGCGTCCTTTTGCTAATGTGTATATATGTTTTTTTTTAAATTCATATATGTATATACATATGCGTACACTATGTGATTCCACATTTCGCGTTATTCCGACGAGCGATAAATTTTAATCCAATGTAGGCTGCGACTTCCGGTTGGAAAGGGAAAAAAAAAATTTTGCACTGTCCTCCGTCGGTAAAGGGGATTCGCGAAGATTCGCTCGGAAGTAGATCTTCCCCCGGGGGGGAAAAAAACGTAAAATGAGGGAGATGAGAAATAAAAAAAAAATCACGAATAACACAGACGATCGAGATTTCATCCGTGTTTTACGCCCGGGATAAATCAACCATGGCGAAATGCCCTTCGCTGGAATAATGGGGCTGGGTGCTCTTAAAGCGCCCTCCGGCCCTGCTCTCCTTTTTCCCCATAAACATGCTTTATTGCCATCGGAAAGCACACAAAGTGGTAAATAGGTGTAGGTAAGTGTAAGTGGGTAGTTCTATAGATTCAAAGTGGGGGATTGGGGTTGTATCGTTAGATAGAAAAAGGTCCTACGTTCGGGGCAAATTGGAAACGCTTAAAAAAAAATTTTTTAAAAAAAGCAAGTATTTTGAATTTTTCAAATTTAAAAACAGTAAACGAGTATACGGGGTTGCCAACGTAAATGGTTGCTTTTACGTGAAATACTGGCGATGGCATTTTTCCTTTTTGAATTTTCAAAAATTACCCCCTCTCCTCCTCACACACACGTAGTAAACCGTGCAGAATTCGGCATCGATTTCCACGTTATTGTAAATTCGCGATGTCCTTACGGAAAATCCATAAAGAGGCGAGAATCCTCAATTTCCTCGTGCGTGAGTGAGATAAAAAGAAAAAGCTGAAGACCTCCTCTTGGAAGCAATCGAATCCGAATGGCGGCGTGGGTGGTCGTGGGAGTAAAATTTTTTTTCGCGATTCGAATGACACGTGCTGAGAATCGCGTAGGACTGGCTGTAACGATCGGGCATTGCCAACGTGAAAGGAGAAAAAAAAAGGTGATATCAGAACGAAAAGAAAAAAGGAAAATATAAACGATGAATCATGAGACTCGAGGGGTTGCGTAAGCGTAATTTAACGTTAGAGGAGACAGGCTCCGGTAAGACCGATCGGTTTTAGGTAGCTGTCAGGTAGCAGAACCGGTAAAAGTTTCCTATACCTGTGAACCGGCCTTAATTCATATTTCGTATCGCTTCGCGACTGGCGACTGTCTATTTTTCGTGCTCTGTACGAAGCCAGTCAAAGCATATTGAAAAATAAGAAATTAAAAAACAAATACAGTGCAGCCATTCGGACCGAGCGATAATCGAATTGCACGTGCGCCAAGTGCGCGTGCCAAACGTCAAGAGGGGGGGGGCGTCGCGACGCTTCCCGTCGTCATTCGGTTGGCAAAATCTACGCTGGCCGAGAATTCATTCACAGCGTGAAGCCAGGGTCGAACCGATCTAATAGGCAATACAAGGTGAACGTACATGAGAATTCGCCCGAAAGTCTCGAAGATCGCCGAATTGAAAACTCACGAAAATTTATCGATCGACGTCCGAAACGCATTGGAGCGTACGTTGTGTACTAGAAAAACAAATTAGAGATAGAGAAGTAAAACGTAAAAGTAGTGAAGTTGTGAGGGTTTACGATTTTTCGTGAGACTTTTTCTTTTTCACCAGGAGCGTCTCCACTTGAGAAGCAAAAGGGGGAACCCGACTTTGGCCACGGAGAAAACACTGGACTATTTTAACCGTGAAATAACTCAGTCGCTGTCAGAGCTCACTCGGGAAGTGGGTGAGAGGAAGATGAAAAAAAAAATGAGACTCGCTGGGAGTAGTCAGAAGAAAAAAAAAGAGAGAGAGAAAGAGCCATGATATGTGGTGCCTAAAGATAGAGCACCCGAAACAAACATAAACCTTTTTTTGTTTCACTCTTCGTGGCTTCCAGGTTGGTATAAGCTTTTCGAAGGGACTGCTCCGATTACCAGCACGACCAAGTACAGGTTAGGTAGAAACGACATAAAAAAAAAATACGTCACAAGGCGGCACAGCCCCGCACAAACGCAGCAGTGAAAGAAGAAAAAAAAGTATCTATTGAATTAAAATTAATTACCGAGTAATCGAACGTCGTTTCGCGTATTTCAGGCTGACGATCAAAGGACTGCGGCAAGGATTAATAAATAAATTAATCAGCGATCAGCGAGCACCCAGCTCGAATCGATTGGGTCCAAGAGTAATTTTCTTAGCGATTTTTCGAATATTTTTAATCGAAAGGTCGATTAAACGCCAAATACCAATCGTAACGATAAAACAGCAAACACGCAACGTGTATAGCGGATTAATGAAAAGTATACAAAAACTATATCTATACAGTCCTCGAGATCGAATACCGATCACAGCCGATCATAGCCGAAAGCGTCCGAGCGCGCTGTATATGAAAATGCCTGAATTCGTTTATCGGTGAAATCGTCAAACCTCCCCCCAGCGCGACCTCCCGTGTCGCTTCGATAGGCTCATTAGCGATGCAATCGGCAATAGAAAATAATTTTCACTTATCAAAGCGTTCGCATACATTTTTCACCGCGAATTCGAAATCCCCTTAAAATCATTATCCCTCCCAGCCCCCGTTCCGAAAGACGTATTAAAATCTTTGAGTCAACAAGAAAAAACCGTCTCGCTCCCACGTGACCTCGTATCGGTATTATCAATTAGGTCGACAGATAAGAAAATTAATCAAAACATTACACAACGTGCCACGTGGTCGATAAAGACCTGTCAAATGCTTTGCCAAGTGAAAAAAAGAAAAAAAAAAACAAAAATATTAATACCAAAGACGCGTGACTATAATATATTTCCAGGGGTTCAACGAATAAGGGTGAGATCCGCACAAAAGGGGGGTAGGTATTCGTAAATGGGAATAAAGGGTGGTTTCCCATGCTAAAGTGCATGTTGAATCGAGAGCACGAGCAGGGGGAAGGTCGAGGGGTCCGATGAAGGGGTGTTGGGGGGTCATCCCGAAAATTACCTAGTTTAGAGAATAATTAACGTAAATACAGCGGTCGGCGAGAGGATGCTGGAGATGATAGCCATGGTCCAGCGAACACGGTCAGCCATTGTGTCCGGGTGCGCGAATCCTCGGCAGATCTCGCCAGTGGTATGAACGAGTGCGGAGAGGCGTTAAAAAAAAATTACCCCAAAAAAAGAACAACCCCACGTAGCTCGAAATGGTCCACTCTCAACTAAAATTGTTGAACGCGACTATCCAGCTTCCTCTTTTTCAACCCTTTCATCCCCAATCCCCCCGACGACCGGCATCAGCAGGTCGCTTTACCAAATTACCAAAGGGCAAATATGCTACAGTAGTATTTTTTTCCACCCCCAAAAAAAGATATAAAGCCGCCCCTGGAATGTCCGGACCAACGGGCCCAGTCCACTGTGGGTCGACCGTGAGATATGGCACAGACCCACGATACCGGGTCTCCGTGCAAAGAACCTTTTAAAATCCGTCCCTGACAATAAAAAATCAACAGGTTGATAACCACTGTCAGGGTTCGTGGTTAAGTTTGAAGCTACAAGCCAGGTAAACAAGAGACACTGTCCCCGTAGGAGCTTGTATAGACACAGCCGGTAAACCCACAATGGCGGAAGGGTCGGTCGCTCTCGGGAGACCCAAGGAAGGATGGTTAGGATTATGCAAATGAAGAATTCGTCGGCTAACCACGTGGCCAAGAAGTTATTTCGTCCCGGTTAAAAAGCAGGAACGACGCTCTCGCGTGTTTCTGGCCAATCAGGAATATATAGGTTAGAGTAAGAAGGTGACGTAACAGCCTGTAAAACGTAACAAGCCTAATGCGCCTGACTCGACGTACAAAACGATCAGCGGTCTGCTATTGGCTAACGCATACGTCATTATCCCATACTGGGCCAATCCTGACGAACCCCATACGATTCGGACCCCCGAAAGACTCGAATACGCGTCACCCTGTTGGGTGCCCTTACGCATATGCTGCGTGTGTACTGGGCTTTACCTGCTACGGAATCCGCGACGGGGCGCATGGCAGGAGGAGACGGAGGGGATTCCCCGATAATAAAAATCCTTAATCGACATATATAGTGAATCTGAAAAACGATATGTAGACAATATAATTTTTTTTTTTTTACTAAATATTTCAATATCGATCGATCGTAATGGCTGCCACGGACGTACCGTTTCTCATAAATATGCATGAGTGCACTGCTCGGTGCTGTTGCATAACAGTGTGTAGAGGGGCGTTTCGTATTTAAACGACTTTACGTGCACTTGCTTCAGGTTGGTATACCTGTACGAGTGTGAATATAAGACGTTGCCTCCATATGCAGCTAGTAATTATTACAGCTGGATGTGGAATTATTACAGCTGGACGTGGATGAACTCGTACCTGAGAGCTGATATCAAAAGATCGTACGATGAATTTCGATAATTCAAAACTAAGGCCCGGACTAATTATCATGCCCGTAAAAGTCACGCGAATCGATCCGTATTAAGGCGGATTTCATAGAAGCGAAACTGGCGCGGAGGAATTTGTCGAAATAACGTAAAATAAAAAACCCAACGACTTCGCCGATAAGACAACGAGATTGGTTAAGGGAAAACGACGTTGGCTCGTTTCCAAAAAGTCAATGAAATTTTTCGTTACTTTCTCATCGACTTTGACGTACGACGGGCGTCGTTACGCGAAGGGACGTCGTTGCCGCAGCGTGACGTCACACAGGTGTGACCCCCCCCAGGGTCCAAGTGGTCGCCTCAAGGATCTTAAGGACCCTTCGTGACGTCATAGTCCTCACGGAACCCCCGATTACCGTCATATCCACATTTTCCCATAAATTAATAAAGATCGTACACACCGGATGCAGACCTCCCATATATACAGTTATACAAGACAGGCTGTCTGCAGCCAAGGCAGATGTGGATGGAGCTTAATGAACTCTGACGTCTTTCCAATAGATCCACCACGAGCAACCTGAGGGATCGATCAGGAAGGCCCGTACACACCGGCGCGTTTTCCGCTGCACGATGAGAACCGGCGTGAAACTTTGATTCTGGCAATTAATTAGAAACCCGTCTAGATTCCATGGAGGGATGAGTTTACGTAGATACAGTCAATCTACAGATTTTCTAGAACGACTTAAAATCACGAGAGGGGTCCAGCGCAGATCAAAGTACAGGACAAGTGACACGCACCTAGAATCGTCGTTCCATCAGCGACCAGAGTTTCCGATTCGAGGAAGCGCGCAGATACACGAAATTCCTTAGTTAAATAACAAGGGGCTTTCATCCTTCTAGAAGCATGAACGTCGGATGAATCGAGTGTAGACTGCCGAGTCTAACGTTATCGCGAGTATAAGCCAAATGCGAATGTATATAAAGTAGAAATAGTAGATTGGCCATTCGCTGTATAAATAGCTAAGGCCACGGGTAGCCCAAGAAATATACAGGATGGCCAAGGTGAAACGGAGAGGACGCGTCTGACGAAAACAGCTGATAGTCGGAGGACTGCGACGAGTCTAGGATTTAAAGCGAAAGGGACAAGAAGTAACTTGGTTGTTCGTATCGGGAGTCGCTCTAATCCGTCGCTAGTTTCGTTCGGTGGTCAGTGCTTTGACGCGGCGCACTCGACAGCCCGTTAACATCTTACGTACAAGAAGGCTACACGGCGCATCTCGCATCTGTTGTGTCGGGGGTACCACCGTGACGGGTTTGGAGCTTCTCTCGAGCGAGCGAGAGATAAGTTGGTAGTTGGCGAAGGAGATTGGAGAAAGGGTCGGCAGAGAAAACCGGCCTGCTGCGGCGTTTAATGCTGCCGGAGAAGTTCTTCGACGTTTCAGTCTATGGAGCTACGGCTAGCTTTGATGTTTGTATATATATAGTTACTGAGAGTCACGGTACAGTGCAGTTGGATGAGTAGGTAAAAGCGTACACAGCGTATGTAGGGAAAACTAGAAAGTCATTAGAGACATACATTTATATTGGATCCTTATCAGTGGATAAGTAATGATACCCCTCCCCGGAAATCTAAAAACCATTATTTTACAGAATTCATTCTGTCCCTTTTTCTCCGCTTCGTGGCTGATTTTTTGTAAATAACCCAATTTTTACTAGGTACCCAAAAAACGGAGGAGGAAGTCGCGGAAATCAGAGATAAGGCATTCAGAAGAGATTTTGGTCCATTGACGTGGCTAGAGTTTGTCCTACTGGTCTGAGGTGGGACGCACGTGACGACGCCTGGCGTCGCGGCACCGGTGAATCCTTAGAGCCTGTTGAAGCGTCCCCCCAGCAGTAGAATCGAAGGGTGAAAATAGGCTGGACGCGAGAGTGGAAGAGAGACGGAGCTATCGAGGTACAGCTGTACCAGACTAGGACAGACGGGAGTCTGTAGATGAGGGGAAGATGAGATCGAGATGAGATCAGATAACGCGAGATGATCGCCTTCTCCTTTGTTTCCCACGCTACTCGGAGAATTCTCTCCCTTCTAAGAGCCAATGCAGCATCCTTTCAGGGTACGGAGCGAGGCACAGACTGGTATGCCGTTGGCTGCCAATTAACTGGAAAAACGATCCGGAACCAAAAATGCTATAAAAATCCTCCCACCCCCCTAAAAAAGCAGTCATTAACCAAATCAAGAAAAGCCACTGGTCGATTAAAAAAAACTGCTACTGGTACAAGAGCCAAACAGTACAGTCTCCGCGTCGCGTTTGGCAGAGTCGAGGAAGTAAGAAAAAAAAAAGCAGGAAAGCGCAAGCAGCCGGTGAATTGACCGGTCCGGTAGCCGGTAAGTCCGACGGAGGATAATTCGGTGGAGTCGGGAGGCCGTTCAAAGGTCCCGCGATACGATATATCAATGGGCTGCTTGCTGAACAATCCGAACTATCCGCGATGCACAAAGAAACATACCAAATTGAATGCCTGGGACAGGGTAGCCAGTGGACGGTCAAGGAAGCCGATGGAATGAAAGAGAGAATACGTGGAGGATAGGAATGACGAAGGGTCAAGAGAAAAGAGAGAGAGAGATAAAAGAAGGTAGAGACAGAGATAGGGAGGAGATAGAGAATAAAAATAAAAAAAAGTTAGTAGGGAGAGAGGAGCATAGAAACAATGTGTCCGACCGATACCCCGTGATCCTGCTGCCAAATTCGTACCGAGAGGAACCCGGTACCAAAATTCCCTGTACTCCATTCAGTGGGTCCATTGAGTTTCTGGTACATCTGGTATTTACAATTCCGACCAACGTGGAGCATAATAGTCGTGAAGGACGACGAGGAAACATCGGTCCAAGTGACGAGGACGCAATTTCCCGTGCAAGATCAGCACAGGTGGGTCCAGGGAAACCGGTAGGATCGAATAGCCGTAAGAGCGATGACGGTTGCCGTAGGTCAAGATAGGACAAAACTGGATACCTGGACTCGGGAAAATGCTGGGTAGGCCCTGACTGGGCATAGCGTCCGAGTAGCCAAAGATGATGAACGTAGTGTAGCGCGTGGCCAACCTGGCTCGCGTGGCAGCGCGTCAATAGCTGATGGAGCAGCAGCGGTTTGGTTATAATTGGATCAGTTCGGTTTAGGCATTGCAAATATTGGCAGCGAGGGAAGCGGCCGACTCAGTGATGAAACCTAATTGGGTAAGTCGGGCTGGACCAGAGCCAGACGCTACGGACTCCCCGATGGGGTCTGACCGGGTGAGCTCGTCGATATGGCGACGAAATCATGATCACGTTTCGGGACAAGTGCACGTCCGTCTGGTGGATACGTGGAGAACCAGGCACTTATGAATATTTCAATGCTGAACCGAACCTGGACCAGGTCACGGAGGAGTCAAAGATGAAGTCTCATTGATCCAACCCGCGGCAATCGAGGAGACCAGGTCGGTTCCGCAGGACCAGGTCGACCCAGGACGTCCTCAAGAATCAGCGACGACGGCGACCTCCGATCCCTACCGAACAGGACCTAGAAGCTTCTAGAAGCTTCTACTACGGTTTACTACGAGTATTTCGGTATGCGGGGTGAACGAACCGTAGAAACAGGAGTCTATCTGTCGTCGAATGCAGTGCGCATTGTAATGAGTTGATGACAGGGAGCTTCAAGCTGCGCGGAGCTGAATGGCCAGAAGAAAGTTGGACGCTCGTGAGTCGCGAGACGGTCCAAAGATATGAGAGCAAATATTAAAATTGAAGCACAAAAAAAACTTTTGGACAAAAGAACGAAAAAAAAAAGACCCAAAAATTTCTCCACGATCCTAAAGCACAGAATCAAAATTTCCAATACCGATGACGAACGACTCCCGCGACCACGTGACCAAACAGCGAAAGGGGGGATGCGTATGAGGAGGCGATCGGAGGGGGGACTCGGTGACTCCTCAATAAGAATTTCTCGGTATGACAAAACTTGCAAGACGCATTGAGATTCAGCGGAAAGTGACGCCGGTAGAAACGTGGGTGGCGGGAGGGAGTCGGAGGAGGCCGGGAGGGGAAATGAGGAGTAGGCAGAGGAGGGGAGGACACGGAAAGAGTATTAAAGAGGAGGTACAGCGAGATTAAGAAATAAGAGGACACAAGACCCTATAGGCGCGTTAACTCCCATACGCGTACCGGTGTGTATGGGGGATATGTGTTACCGCGAAGAATCTGTAGTACGGGACTGTACATACGTGCACGATGTACGGGAGGGGAAAGAGGGGGAGAACAGAGAGTGACGGTCACGTGAGGCGTGGTGAAGAGAGACCTGAGGCCCAACGGCTCCGTTCCTCGAGCGATGAATAATTCATGCCCAAACTCCGCGGCCCCCCGAGACTTGCCTTCCACGCCTATATCCACTTCGCTTTACACGGGTATTACGCGGCTTATTATTCTCGCGAAGGGGATCCCAACGTGTTACGGTCCACCATCATAGTTGCATATATGTATATATATGGGTGTAGATAAATACGTACGTAAAACACGTGTAACGAACGTAGCTACATAGATAAGGTTAGGACAGCTCGATGAAAGACGCCGGAAGTTATCACAAAGAGACTCTATAGGGCCCAAAAAATGTTTAAGTCTCGCGTATCAATTTATCTGTAGATAAAAGTCGAGTTAGTTTCGCGACTACGATACACCCGGTACATTTATTAAGTTACGAGGGATGCTCGCGGAGAAGGAGGAAATTCGTCGATAAGATCATTGTGTTCGATCCGTTTCGGAAATTGCTCAATTTTGTCCCAGGGGGGGGAAAGAAAAAAAGTTAACCTGACCCGACTGTACCTTGGTCGGGGTATCGATTGTGCACTCGATTATTTCGAGAAGTCGTTTGTTGTGAACGACGGCTTGACTCATCCCTGGGACAAGGCGACCTAACGGTGTCGGCGTACAAAGTCGCCGGGTCGCGCGACGCTTCGACGACGTCGTCCGTAATCCCGTCCCTGTGGCTGCTCGAAGTTCCCAAGGAAGTATCAAGGCGTCGTTACGCCCTGGGCTATTTACGGAGTACCTGGAGTAGCTCCTTTCGCCCCTGTCGCGGTACCGTGTCTTGGGTCCCCTCTTCCCTCCCTGCGACATCGGCAACCCTGCGGGCATTGACTATAGGTGCAGTAGGAGGCTAGGCCAAGCCAGCCAAACGTGACGAGGTAGATTTCACTGCTTACGTGAAAACCACCCTAAGGCCATTATGACAGTTGGCCTTGTCCGACGTGTATATTCCGGGAAAGCCATACGATTTGTCCCGGTGTATACATAATGTACGACGCGCGATAATGAATACGTGGCTTGTAACTAGAAACGGATATTGGATATTCGCCTTAAGGGTTAATTTATACGCGAATGGCATTTAATTAGGTATCGCAGCAAGTCCGAGAGCAATTGTCAAATTGTTTCGATAAATTTGATACCGTTGCCCGTGATAGTAACGAGAATGACGTTAAATTACAGCTTCGAGTAAAGCCGACATTAATCTTGATGGTGAATCGCTGGAGTCGCGTGCGTGTCCGCCTTAAGGCGGCCGATTCGGGTTTTCTGTGTACGCGAGACCCACCAAACGATATGCGGTGAGAGGAGAAAACGATAGAGCAAGAGGGCATGGACGGGAGAGGATGGAAAGAGAGAAAGAGTACAATCCAAAAGGAAGAGAAAGAGAGAGAGAGAGAGAGAGAGAGAGAGAGAGAGAGAGAGAGAGAAACGGTGCGTCAGCTCCTGCCAGAAATAACACGGGTATACTTAGACGGCCCTCCATCCAAGATCTAACCAAACCCACGGCTGAGCCAACTCGCGACTCGAGTCCTAATGAAAGCGACATGACCAAGAGAAGCAGGGCCGTTAGATGTAGAAACGTAAGGGTGCCCCGCGCCGTTTGAGTCTCCCTCGCGCATAGCCCCGACACAAAGTGTCATCGCGACGTAAACCGAGTGACGAGTGATACGTCCTTTTCCAAGGCGTACACGAATGGCTGAAAGAAAAAAAAAATTACCAAAACTTTTCAGACCCGCGTACAAGAACGACGTCAAGTAATCGGTACCGCGGGGCATCGAAAATCATTGACACGTCGCTGGGACACGGGCCGTGCCAATGAATCCAACGTAGCGTCGAGTTAGGAGAGAAAAGCTCCGTGGTCTGCGGAGTCGTTTGACGGCGACGTGACGTAGACGTTAATGACTGCTTCGTTAATCTCGTATCGCCGTCCAGCAGAGCGATACGATAACACGCCAGAACGAAGGATCCATCAATGGTACCGAATGCCGGACAATCATTAACCAAAGGACAAATCCAAACGACGGGCTGTCACAGAAGTTTCAAAATTCCCGCCAAAAAAGCCAACCGCTGTAAAATCGTAAACAACGTTGAAACGAGATACGAACGATCCGAGCAAAGGAAAAGTGGCGTCGCGACGCTCCGATCCATGTCGCGGGTCTCGTCCGTCGGTCCACAAATATCGATCATACGTGAATTTAAGAGAAAACAAAAATTCCTAAAAAATTGACAACGAGGCACTCCACCCGATTCGATTAAATCCATTAAAATATACGTCCATCGAGTAAATGCCAAGTTCCTCGTTATCGAGCAGATTAGAAAGTTTCTCGTGGCAGTCGTTTGATCGAACCACAAGTAGCCAGAGAATCGCACGGAGCGTCGAGCGTGCTTCTAGAAAGGAGAACGACGGCGGACGAGCGACGACAGCGCCATCTGGATATTCGTTGGCAATAAGCAAAATGCCATAAAAAAAAGTACCCGGGGACCACGAACGAGTGCTCGACCTAACCTAAAAACCAAATGAGTCCAGATGCACGCGAGAGTACTCGTAGACTCGTGTTAAGCGACGGGTCGCAGTTTCGTTTGAAACAACAAGGCGAAACCAGAAGGTAGCGTCGCGCGAATAAGAACGCGTTGATAGAGAGAATGACGCGCGAGATACGAGGTGAGAATACAAAGGACATAAGGAATCGAGGATGACCGCACCGTTTCCCCATTAACGTGGCCTCTGCCAATGTCCAATGCCCGGAGGGTCGGTTAGGCGCAAATAGATTTGCGAGTGGTTGCGACAGAGCCACCCGGTATATAACAGTAAAAGCCCGTTCCATAAGACCCGGACCGATTAGGGCCTTATCGACGATAGTCCAGCCGACTCCTAAATCGCTCGGGAGACTCGACAATTTTCCACCTGGAAATCGGCGTCTTGACGTAGCAGTTTCCTTGCGTGTTGATAGTTTATTGGATATTTCTTTTTTTTTTCTCACGTCTCTGTCTCTCTCTCTCCTATATGTTTCCAATCGTTTCCTCTTCCCACCCACAACCCCCCCGTTCCTCTCGTAACGGCTAATGGACCGCTGAAAATAGTGCCAAGGCTAAAGCGCGCTTAGGAAGAGAAAATTCAAATTAAAGATACAGCGTGATATTGTCGCGCCAATGGGATCAATGAAAAGGAACGGGGTACGATTTCGAAATTGATAATACGTAATAATCGGTACACGGTATATAACCGGCGAATAATATTTAACGATAATTAAAACTACCTACGTTACCCCGTACCTTTATATCTCTTCCTATCCGATGCAAATAACGAAAACAAATTTCAAAAGGGTCAAAGGTCGCGACTCGACAAATTTCCTGCGTCTTATCGCTTATCCCTCTTGGCTACCGCCTTCACCTTTTCGCAAGCTTCTTCCACAATGAAATCATTCCGTTCCCGGAAGTCCAACTGATTGCTCTCGCAAATCGTTCCTGACCTCCTGAATCGGACCTGAGTCGCCTGTGATAACGAGAACTACGTTCGATCTACCCTTGGCCAGTAGGTTCGCCATCCAGGTATGGATAAGATGTGGTTGCTGATAACGATAAGAAGCAAGGAACGAACAGTAGTTAAAAAAGTCTGATAAGAGAAACGAAAATGTAGAGAAAAATCCCCTCCAAAAAAAAATCCAAAAAGCCTGAAAACCTCGTAAAAGTCCAATCGGCCGATCTAGTTCAAAAATAGCGAGGATGTAAACAAGAAATGTATAAATAAAGCCGCCGGTCTCGAAACTACCGGACGTCATTGCGAATCCCAATACGTCGGACTGTTAATACGAAGTCAGATATTGAGAATCGGTCTTTACCCGTAATAACGATAATGGCCGTCGAGACGAATATAGCGGGTTGGGAGATTACGATCTAATCTCTAAAAGGGACTGTGTCAAACGAGCCTACAGCAGGGATGCTGGGGTATCCCAGAGCTACACCAGGAAGATACAATTCGGACCACCAAACTGAAAAACAATTTTTAAAAAGGTTACGTGGTACCGATCGTTGAAGATACAAGAAACAGGGATGCCAACCCTCAGGTATGTATCTAGAAAGGGCCCGAGAGCGGTCCGTCCAGGATTCTTATCTGAGGTACCGATCGGAATGGTCCAGTCGGGATCTGTGTGTAGGTAGGGGGGGGGGGGGGGTTAAAAAATCTGGCGTCTAGACGCTCGCGCGTCACCAGGGCGCCACTGGGTCGGTTAACCCTTATCGTTAATTAATCGCGAAACAATCGGGCATATCCAGATCCCAGTCAAATGACGTCACCCCGGTGCCTCCGGCGCTGATCCGATCAGCCAGACCCCCCCCCCCGTTTTCCGCTTTCCTACCGGATTGACTTGACCCGCGGAAAAACCGCTGATAAGTAGCCTAACGATTCTTCGACTAAAAATCGGCTCCGATTGGTAAGAAGAACGAATGGGATCCTCGATCTTTTTATTAACGGGGGATCCTGTAATTCGATAGAGGATTTCGAGTGGCATGAGTGGCCCGACAAAAAGGATCGCGTGATCCTGGCTCAGCTGGTATGTAAAAAAAAAAAAAATAAAAAAAGAAGCAATGGCCGCTCTCGGAAATACTGGTACTGTGGACTGGTACGCCGAAATATTTTCTACATATATATATATACACGCACACGTATATTATAGGGGTAGATCAGCCAGGTGGTGAGCCACCCTACGGCAGACCTCCGAGCACCCTTCGGCATTCTAACCACCCCTAAAACGCACATGTTTAATCCTCCGTACGTGTTTCTTATAATATATGCTTTTGAGTTGAAAAAATATTTCGAAATTTTTTCTTTTCATGCTCATCCCCCCCCTCCCCCCACAAAGTATATACGTCTCGTTATCACTGATTGTACAGGTAGTTTCACGTGTATCGGAGGTACCGGGCGTATTTTTACCTTCCACTCTGGTGGACGCGAAAAAAAATATTTTAACGCGACGAATAAAAAAGATACGAGCGGAAGGAGGCGCACGTGGGTTAATTTTAGTCAGACCGATCTGGCAGGGTTTCGCGTGAAAAATGACAAAGCAACGAAAAAGATTTGTAGGATGCCGGATCAGAGCCGGAGGGCATCGCAAAATTTCATTTGCTCTTGTAGTCCAAGTGCAACTGCAGAGTGACGGGGGAGGGGGGGGAACTATTTATATCGTAAAGAAGTGCTGCTTAATGAGTCTAGGTACTGTCACTGACGAGTGAGATACGATCCCTACTGTATGTATAATGGACAGTATATATATATATATATATATATCCATGCATAAGAAAATATACTAAGAGAATGAGGATCCCTGGGAGCAGTAGCAGGAAATGCGATGTTTCGTTAAGATTGTCGATAAATGCAATAAAAGCTGGGGGGTGGTGGGAGGTAGACGTGAACGAGTGAAATAATAATAATAATAATACTCCTGATAAGGTACAGTATCGTTATGCTAATTATTAAGGATCGTTGAAATCGGCATGGTTAATGGAAAATATTAACGAGCTTGACGTGCCAACTGGACATGATCCTTGCGATAAGCATAAATATGAAAAATAGAATTTTTAGGTAAAATCGTGAATTTAGGGTATTGCGCCAGCGGTGCGTTACGCAAAGTTTGTTTTTCTGGCATAGATAAATTTGAATATTGATTTATTGATTAGACCGTCGGTTGCACCAGGTGCGACCGGTATTACCGTTCCGGCAGGAGACTATTTTTAAAAAGGTAAATTATGAAAATGACCAAAAATAATAATAATTAACGTGTTATCAATCCGACGCCAGCCGAATGTATTACAGGTACTGATAAGAGCAGCCTCGATGAACGGAGAAACGCGACGCGGCGAGTATCCGACGGCGAGCGTCGAGACGTCTGCGATGTCTTACGATATCGCGGTAAGCGCTTCTTCCAGTTAGATAACAGATAAGCATCGGCCGTTTTGACGTTTGGGATTGCGAATATCGGGCGATGACGCGGTGGGCGCGATTTCGCAAATGAGCCAAACGCGTAAGTCTCTTCGAGGTTCGAAGCGCAGGTAAAAGGAAACTTTCGCGTTGTCGAAACGGCTGCGAGTTGAAAAAAAAAATGGATCCAATTTATTTAATCGCCCGATAGCCTTAACGATTTAAGGTAAGCATAATTTTATTTTATACGGGGTCACTGAACCCTGCCGATCGGTCTAGTAAAAATTTACGCCCTGCGCGTCGAATGGTACGTTCGAACGTTGCTCTGGGAGCCCAGAATGTCCTGTTCTCGTAAAATGACAATGTGGCAGAACCGATCCGATCTAGGAACCGTCTTGTCTGCCTACGGTAACGTTACCTGTCCCGGCGCGATAACGCAACAAATATCCGATTCAATTTACGTAACGGTCACTGCAGAGTGCCTTACAATTATTCCAGATAACCCAGTACGATAGCGTCGGGTTGCGTACGCAGTGGATACCTATATTACGGATAGTCAAGAAGCTAAGTCAGGCAGCTGTCAATCGAACTGTTGTATAGAGAACGGAAAGCCGATACGATATGATTTTCCGATGATTTCGAAAAAGAATCGTAAAAAGGAAAAAAATAGAGCGAGGTTGCAATGTTGAAAAGAAAAGAAAATTTTGAATTTAGTAAACAGAAACTCGAAGCAGCGTCTGTATTTTGCGAACGTCTGTCGAAAATGGCGGGAAACACGAAATTGCGCGTGGTCCATCCCCTTTCTTTGTTTCGCTTGAATTAAAGAAAAAGAGAAAAAGATAATTTGCATCGTCTTGGCCTCGTGTGTCATAACGTCGGCCATTATACGAATCGAGTGTAATACCGGTTTACCGTTAACGCCTCTGGACGATTCTGGTGGTAAACTTGGTAAATGCGGCACTACACAGTAGCTATCGATAAGATGATCGTTCTCTGCGCTATAAAAGCTTGTTAACCTCCGGGGAAGACGCTGCGCGATGCGTTCGCGTCTACCGGAGCCGTAAGGAGGCTGTAATGGCTCCCACGAGGTCACGGAGCATTATTTACAATAATGGCTAGAGTCGACGAACGAGCACGGTGACTTTTCGAATTTTATTAAAAATTACGTTGACGTTAGCGTCGTTTTAAAGATCCTATATTACCTTTTGGGTGTTCTCAAAGAAGATATTTTCTGTATCGCCGTGATCGTTCACCTACCGGGTTCGTGTGACATTTCTGCTAGCCTCAACTAAGGCTCGTTTAGGCGTTTGCGAGTGTTTCTTTTTTTGATTTTGGACTTTCTAAAATAAAAGTAATATGCGTTTCGCGAAGATGTCGGAAAAGCTTTGTAAATCCATGGAAATTTACGCGTCCACGAGCATTGGCATTGGCTTTGAAATTATTTTATTAAATATTTCATGGTAGGAAATGAACTCACTCCAAAAATAATGCACAGTATCCATCCAACTGGTGGCGAGTAGGAAGTTATCCTGGATTATAGCGTAATACCGTCAATGGGGTAGAGAATCTCTAGTAGAAGGTGGTGGGTAGAAGAGTAACAAGTAGTAGCAGTGGAAGTAGAAGTGACAGTGGTAGAAGAACTACAAGTAGAAACAGCACTGGTAGAAGAAAAAATAAGAATGATAAAAAAAAAGCGAGTCGGGGACGTATGCGTGTGCTTACGCTTAAATCCTGTGGCGAAGCACAAGAGTATCGAACATAGATGATTGCGGCGTTGGTTCAACTGCTGGTTGTCGTTTGGTAGTATCTCGCGGAAAAAAACAACAAAGGCTTGACAACTCACTCACTGGGGCACTTGCGTGTAGATGCGATACGTAAATATATACGTAGCCAGGTAAGGTAACTAAGTAGATGGGGTAGAATAGGTGGTCGGGTAGAATCTGTAGATATTAAAATAATAATGGGATATGCATAGAGTGTACGTTAACGAATATTGAAGAAAAACAAGAGAAAAAGCACGCGGGACGTTATCACTGTTTAGCGTTTTCCCGCGGACACGTTCGAACACGTTTAACGAACGTAATTAAACGCCGAGATTTTCTATCGACGGGTTTTTCAAAGAATGTAAAAAGGCACTGACCGAGATGGGTCGTACATTTCACAGCGTGGCACACTTTATTAATATCCTGACAATATACTCGTGTACAATTTACACTGAATAAGGTACGACGATTGCATAAAGGTTGGTAGACACGTCCTGATGACCGGCGAACGCGCACACAAGCTTTTCAAAACAACACAAGGACCCGCCGTTCCGGACGCTCTCGGCTTGGTTTGGTTTCACCACAGCGGATCAATAATTCACCGTATATCACAGGAGAATCCACATTCTGGATCGGTCGCGCTGATCGACAGGCTGCGTTTACGCGATCCCGAGAGAAGGACAAGCACGCACACGACACGAGGGATACGAATACTCGGCAGGGCGACGGGTGAGCGCGAGCCCCGCGGCCGCCGGAAGTCGGCGCTGGCAAACATGACAAGTATGCAAAGTATCGGAGGAATCGTGATCACATTACGCGGATTCTGGGGCCGGTTTTTACTGAAAGGACGCCAACGACTTGGGCGTTGATCATCCTAGTGGATAAGGTACTTACCACAGGGCGAGTCGACGTGGGCCGCGGCCGCTTTTCTCGAAATTCGGACGGTATTCGGTCCGTAAATATGAGGAGTTACTCTGTTTTTGGTATGCCAGGAATGGCACAAAGAATCTAGACAACGCACACGCCTGCTGCGCAGCCGGTCTGCGCACACGCTGACACCGAGCGGCCGCGGGAGAAACCAGAACCCGAACTTTCACGAGGACGCACGAACTCTCACGAACCGCTTCCTTCATCCCCACCTCTATACACTTTTCCACCACCCGGTCTACCGTAGATACTATTCCCCGTTTAGCATTGCTTTCCTCTACCATGCGTCTGCATGCGACTTCGGTCACTCGAGCTACGCACCCACTACGGTTTGCTTGCTGGCTTCTGTCTGCCTGCCTACCAACTTGCTTCAAACCATTCGAACGGAGCACTTGTTGATTTTACGTAGAAAAGATTTCAGATCCTACACTCCATTGACTGTTACAGCCACGGATTCTGGAAGCTTCTAGTTTATCGCGCAGACAATTTTATTTCGTCAATGCTCCATATACTCGCGTCCCTACTCGAATCCCGTAAACGGCATCCGATTGAATCCCAGCACTTGTTGATTTTTATAAAAACGTACTTCACACGTTTCCTACCAGTAACGTCAAATCCTTTTTCACATTTAATACCGCAGCACCGTCAACACAATTTTTTACCGTCACAGGTTAAATTCGTACGATTCCATTTCGACTTGAACTACGCTCGAAATATTTCTGAAAGCAGGTTCGATTCTTACTTTATCTGTCGTGAAACTAAATAAACTTACTAATGACACCGAAAGGATCAGGATTTCCTGCAGGTAACCTTCATCCCTTGAGTACACTGGAGACTACCTAACCTAAAACCATTCTCCATTTTGGACTTCCTGCTGACCCTTCTGTCCACGTTAAATGGCTTTAGGTCAATACACCAATAAAACGGACTCGCGCCAACTTATATCCGTTAAACTTTTACAGGACTTTCCTGTCTTCGACATTATTTACCGACTCGTAACCTACTTCTTGCGTCGACGAATAATATTTTCTAGAATTCGTTTACGTAATCGGGTACCTATTTATTAGCCATAACGCCAACTCGTACGCCTATATCGAACACAGCCTTATTGAAAATTAATACAAAACACAGTCGATAATCTAATTAGCAGTGCGACATGCCGATTCAAATACAGTTTGCAGCGTTTGCAGCAACGTTCTATCGTTCTGCCATTTTCCAACATGGTGGGCGGTATTGTTCTCAGCCGGGGTTAAACTACTGTAGCCTTTCAGAGCTTAGAATGCGCATGTTTAAAAGCATATAACGTCGCTTCTGGATATTAAAAAGATTTTAAGAAAAATATACACTGGTGTTTCTTACTATTTCGTCTTATGCAATCCAACCGCTTTGCATTCAATCGCATTCGTGTCAACCAGTACCGAGAATCGACCGAGTACGCAGTTCACTGACATGGATCATATGCGAATTTTTTGCAAAGTAAGTAAAAAAAAAAGTTAACACTCGGCAACAACTTTGAGAATTTAAAACTTAGCGATATTACAAACAATGAAAAGTATCGAGGAGGCGGTATACAAATAGAAAAAAAAAATTAGTTTTACCAATATTTATCCAGTCGTTGTACTTAAATTTTGAGACTGCACTGACGTAGAGAAAAAAAGCTGACTCGATTTTAAACCTTTTCGAAGAACGGCGGCAAAGTTTCATTGTTAAAAGGTACGTACGTAACTTGATTAATTAGATTAATAAACGTAACACTTGCGCAAGGTCAATCCCTGGAACGTCCATCCTGCAAATTTTAAGCACTGTCACTCTTAGGACGAGTGGCGACTAAGATCTTCCAATATAACGTAGAAATATGTGTAGCAACGGTTGTTGTGTCAGGGTACGCGGAAAGGCGGCCATTGTCTGATTTTCACTGTCAGGACGTTAGGGCAGCATTCCTAATATTAGACGACAGTTGACGCAGTGAAATTTGGCGACGGCTTAACAATAGTCCTTAGTCCTGAATCTAGCGAGGTGCACCGGTATTATTGCATTTGTCGCGGACGAGACGATTACACGGGATCCGCCATGACACGTTTTGCAGACAATTACGTTTACCATAGAAACCCGCCCTGCTGCTACGACTATGCCTTCTTCCACAGACCGATAAACACTCTCGTTAAGATTACTTCGAGCGTTTTACTATACGCCAAAGATAATCCTTCTATTTTCCTTTGCTTTTAGCCACTCGCTTCCCAGAATCAGACGCTTAGGATCACTAATCATTTACTAACAATTTCCAGACGCGCCCAGTCAGTAGCCATCTTGACTTTTTCCCGCGTTCAAATTCGAGGTATCGTTAAAGATTTTTTGAATCGAATAAAATTTACAGCGCTTCCCGCGTCGTACTTAAATTTTCATAAATCCAAATGCCTCACATTCAAGTTTAAATTTGCTGTATTAAACAAAAATATATAAAAGGTTTTAAGTCTGTAATAAGTACGTTGTATCCATAGACTTTTGCCGAGAGTCCTACGGTGTATAAAGTTAGAATCGAGGGTGACAGTACGAGGGAAGAGACGCGACGGGAAGGTTATAGAGGTGGGAGTGATAGAAGCTCACCTGAAATGCCAAGAATGGCGACATATTTTCATCGAATTCTTTGCCGGTAAGGAATCTTGGGATTCTGGAAGATATTATTATTTAGATATTATGGAGCGCAATGACGAAGTAATACACTTAGGGTGTATACAGTTGCCCGTTCTGAAATTCTGTGCAATCCTTTTACTTCTACCTGCGCGTACACTTACATTACCTTACGCTGCGTCTTCACCTTCCTATCTTCTTCTCCTCTCGTGCATATCTTGGCATACCGTATTTCTCGTAGATAGCACTGCTCCACGCCGCTCTTGAATCTCACTTCGTTTGCTATAGGTGGAATTGCAAATTCCATTCGATTTCCAGGAGGCTTGAACCAGCCACGAACAACCCTGGTCCATTCGTGTGTGCATAAATACCTGCAGGAGTTCCAGGATCTCCCTACGTGTACAGGTGTTTGTATAACAACCCCCTATCATATTTATCATCTCCATCGTTAATCGAAAAGAAATTAAGGAGGCTGCGTGAAGAATATTTTGATGAAAATTTTATGTTTGTATCGGTACGGTTTTATTATATTAATGGAAATTCTTGAGATTGAATCTGAGATTTTGTTTCTGGAATTTTCGTTTGATTTCTGTTATTTCGTTCATTGGATCGTGCATTTGCGTACATGTAATGATATCTGCAGCTACGTCGCCCTATGAGGATATTGTCTATTAATAAACAAGATGAAGAACAATGGAGCATCACACCTTCCCAGGAAACAATTGAGCTATCGAATGACGAAGCTGATAAATGCTTCCTTGACATATTCAGTCGAGACATCGATAGTCTAGACGGTTTCTCGTTCGTGAGATTATTTTCTTCTGTATACATATATAACGAGTCTTCTTCCTTTCCGATACGTGACGTAAGTTTCCTTTCTTTATTATTTTCTGTTTTTATTTTGCTATTTCATTATATAAAGATTGTTTGGCTTTTAAGATATTCGGTCCGATGTACTCGTCGGACTTGGATAATTCATCCGATATCGAGGAAGAGTTCATCAGTGCGTTGACTTTGTTGCGGTCGACCGACGTTGACAGTGCCGAGAAGCTGCGCAGGATGCTGGATCATTCCATCGAGAGGAAACTAGGGCACAGAAGAATCCTAACGACCAAGGACTTCCTCGAGGATAACCTGAACCACGAGGAAATTCAAGGAAACTCGAGGAACTCATCGCCGGATCAATTTATTCTTGCGGACTCCGTGATGGTTCCAGGGGTCCAGGAAGTGGAAGATGAGTTCTGTGAAAAGATCGATATTCCTAGGATATCAATTCCTGACGAAGGACCTGCCGAAGGTGCTCTTTGCAAGGTTTATTGGTTTTTTGGAGATTCAATATTATTTATTCAATCGTAATATCGTTCGGTGTATTGATTTTCTCTTTGTTCCCTGCCAATATAGATATGCAACAGCGCCAAACTTGGTCCTTTGATCCTTCTGGAATGTCAGGAGTGTCAGGATGTCTATCATCCACTGTGTCATCAACCACCAGTCCTAGATATTGATGTCTATGATCCTAGGCTGGTATGGAGATGCAACAAATGCGAGGAAACGTCAAATTCAAACGAATCCTACAAGGAGGTAAAGAACACACCAGAGGAAATAGATAAGCAGGACGAGCTAAAGGATCAAAAAGTGATTAAGGAAATTACAAGGAAAAGAATCTCCAAGGATCCTGTTTGTTTTACAGCAAGTAAATTGACAGCGGATGGTAAAAACAATAGACGGGAACGAAGATAGCAAAAAAATTATAAATTAAATATAATTTGTTTTAGGCAAACAACGGAAATCACTTCGTCCTGTTAAGGATTCTACAATAAAATCACGTAAAAAACATTCCTCGACCCTTCAGAAGTCCTCATCGACTTTTCAAGGTGTAGGCAGTCAACTGCGAAAGCGGGTAGGTTCAAAATTATCTGTAACTCGCGTATCGACTAAATAACGTGGGTTTTCAAAAATGAGAGGAAAAATCCATCGACAAACTCTCAAGAGTAATTTTGCTATACTCGTTCTTGAGAAAATGGCAGGTTTCGACTTGTCATGTAAGAAAAAGAAAAATTTATGAACACATTTATTGAAATACATCGCAAAGAGGGTTGGTATGTATATTCTTTATTTCATGACTATTACACAGTGCTACAAGCAAGAACCAACCTAATAATTTTTATCTTAACGGGTTCCAATTGGAATTATTGGAGATTGTAATTCTTAATACAGAATATTCAACAGGTTACTATAATAATTTACATTATATTACAGCCGATCGTAAACGTCAAAATTCTTCTTTGTCTTTATCCCACCATACTCCACATTGAAAAGTATTTCCCCTACTTTTCTTTCTCAACTCTACCAAATCCATTTCGAAGGACTGTTTGGAAACTTTGAAAATAAAAGATATTTTCGTAAACTATCCACCGTACAGCCAACGCTATCGTTTCTTTCGTTGGTCAACACTTTGACCGGATTCAAATGATAATTTGTCGCCTATTCGTGGCTACCAGCAGCTATTGCGGTCAAGCGAGTTCAATTGCTTTACCAACTAGTCACTACGAAACGGACTGGCATCCATCACTCTCATTCTAATTGATCATTAGCATACAGTGCTGTAGAAAATCACGTACGTTACGGATAATCTTCGGGAGAACGTAATCAGCAGTGTAAACGTAATTATAACGTATCTTAACGTATTAATTTTCTTTTTCATATATTTCCTCCTTTCAATGCCAACGCAATTACGCGATGTTATCATTTCTTTTATCCTTGTCTCGTCGAGTGCGCAGTTTTTATTATATTTTTATTCCCGTAAAAAGTATTTCTTTGTGCATTTAAAATTCTTGCCTGTTCAGATCGCGTAGTACAGTTTATACACGAGAATGATACATTTTTCTTATTACGCAACTGCCATGCTTTTTCTTTTGATGAATCAGAAGCACTAATCATCCTTATCTACCGAGCCTAAATTTAGATAAGACGACTGGAGTCTTTTAATGTCGTGCTTGTACATAATCAACTATAAACACATGACGTGAACGCATACGTAATTTTCTAAATACAAGCCTTACCTCCATACCCGTGCCATTTCAATGGCAAAACACGATAAACGTAAGAATTATCCTAGTCGTCAAAACCAAACAGTGAGAGCCATTATAAGTGTTGTCTCAAGTGCGACCCAGGCAAAAGAATATCCAAGTAAAACGCAGGTAAAAGAAGTAAGAAAACAAAGAGGAAATTTGCCAGAGGAAAATAAAAGTATTTCAAAATTCCCAATCTGCTCGACTGATCTCTCATTACTTTACACCGTGCGTTCTTCGTATCCGAAAAAAAAAAATACTTTTACCATCACTGCGCATGCGCTTAGCGTCTGACAGACCAAAATTCTCAACGCACGTGCGCCAACTGGGTCCTGTCATTGTCAAAATTGAAAAGCGTAACAATCTGTCAACGCTGGTCGCAGTTTACAAAACGCATATCGTTATCGATCAATCCGAATCCCACTGTCTTTGTACGATTTACAGAGGCGCCCCTTTGACGTCGCGACGCTTATCTCTTATTCGCTAGAAAAACGAAACCATTCAATGTACATTCGGTGAAGATTCTAAATGCTAAATTTTTTAATAATATTTACCATAAAATCTTTACTTTCAGAAGGGATCGAGGGAAAAGCATCGCGACGTCATGCGTCGTGCGAGCACATGTTTTGATTAATTAATTAAACTATTATCTAATACATATCTCTCACTCTTGTTCTGTGCCTCGAGTTGATGCGCTTATCGCGAAATTAATTTTAAGTTAAATTTATTAAGAATGAAATTATTGTTATTGTTTACTACTATTACTATTATTTTATTATTAGTATTATTATTGCTAAACATTAAAGAGAATTAACGCTACTTTAAAGTTTCGGTGCTCGGTGCACGTGGTGCGACTGGTTTACAGTGTGAATCGTGAATTTCGTGCGAATAATAATAAATGATATTTTTACGTTGCCTTTAGATGCTTTTACAAAGCTTATATCCGATTTATCTGTAAACGTTTTACAGGAAGAAAAGTGAAATACTCTAAAGGCAAATGCGTAAAAATATTCTTGCTTTACATTGCGAGTATCGCTCAATGGGTGTTGACAACATTTCTTATATTGATTTAATTAGACTACTTATGATAGAGACTTCGATCTTCGTTATAATTGAAATTTTATAATGGATATAGTAACGAGTTTACAACTAATTAATTGTACACGAGAATCCAGTCAAGACTGAGTACAAGTTTTGTACAATTGCTATCGAGGACATGATTAAAATTATTAATTGCTCTATTTTTATTTTTATATCATTGGCATGCTTGGTTTTTTTTTGTACTTGTTTTACAATAGCAAAATTAATTTAAAGTTTCCGTAGTCTCTGTACTGGCATATGTCACATTCTTCGAAAAGATATCAAGACTGTTCTCCTTTTATTTACTGTACAATATAAACTCGTT
This sequence comes from Trachelus troglodyta, assembly GCA_030142635.1. Taxonomy (NCBI): domain Eukaryota; kingdom Metazoa; phylum Arthropoda; class Insecta; order Hymenoptera; family Cephidae; genus Trachelus; species Trachelus troglodyta. Next base: position 91,870 of record JARQTJ010000308.1, read on the forward strand.
ACTGTATACCATTTTCTTATGCGAATAACATCGGTGAGTGTACGTGAGTGTTGTGTAAAAAATGTGCAAAAAAATTCTATTCAAAATTGCTAGTGCCGCTCGCGATTATAATTGGACTAATTGCTACTTTAAAAAAGAAAAAGAAAAAAAGTGGGAATCTCTAAATCTTATGTATGTATTCTACATAATTAATTATCAATACGAAGAGTAAGAATGAGATTTCGATATTTGACTTTGAAGAAAGATAAACGATAACAAAGATCTTTTTACTTTGTTGTATATTTGTTTCTTGAATTTTATTCGCAATTTTATAATGCCTCGACAGCTTCAATATCGGTTAAATAATTTGCAAGGAGAATCAAAAGCGCATTTAAATTAAGAGCCAATGACAATGATACCCTGATTACGGAAGTAGTGCGTCGATGTTTAAAAATCCGATCCTTATTTCTTTTTAATCTCTTTTTCATTTTTGGTAATTTAAACGCCTCGTATATTCGCACAATTGTCTTCACGCGAGTCGCCGAAAATTCACTGGAACACGATTAGCTTTTCTTTGGACGTTATTTAAATTGGTCGCAAGGGCGTCGTGCGATCTTATGCTTGAGTTTGAAGTATTAATTTTGCCAAATGCGAAATTCATTGCTTCTTTATAACGGTATTTAATTTGTAAAGTAAAACACGACGCCCGGAACCTCGGTAATAATATTAGCCTTAAGTTATCCTTATTTCCTTCTCATTATCTTTTTTTTTTCTTTCTCACGCTAGACAACGCCGCCATTGCGCGAGGAACGTGCGAATATTATTCGGCGAGACACGCGATTATCGCGTTATCATTTTTCGCATGCGCGTACGCGGACGTCCTAACTATTATGCGTTTAACCATTACGCGTAATTCTTCGTTAACGAGACGCGCGCTCAGATTCTAACAGCCCAAAACATATTTAGTACACGCTCATCAAATGAGCGCACTATTAAAGATATATTAAATTAAATTTATTGAACTCTTATCTCATTAGAAGTTGGATTGGCATAAATACGTTCTAACACTATAAGATCGTATCTTAACTGTTTACCTAAAACGGGAGAGAAGAATCGACTGAGGGATTTGTAAAATATAGATAAAAGTCGATCCAGAGACTAGAGTAAATAATAATTAAATTGACTAGAGTATAAGCTACGGAAAGAAAAAAGAAAATTTTTTTTTTCTTTTTCGATATGGAATACTAAAAATAATCTATGAGTAATAAGGTACGGTAATATTTTCGAGCGAGCAATTAAAGACGATAAGAAGTTTAAAAAGTAAAAGAAGCTAGGGATACAGAAAAGAACCAAGATAAAGTATCGAAGAAATAAATTCTTTATAACTCTCTAACGAACTTATCGAATTAAATAAAAATTTGTTTTTTAATTTATAAACAAAAAGTGGATTCCATTGAAAGTTCGTGTATGGAATATCGATATAAGTTTTTCTCTTCCAGACCCTAGTTGTGACCAATTTTTTTTTCATTTTCAAGTTTCTATTTCCAAAATCAATTTTTGACCCCGGTACTACGGTGCAAGTCGTTCGTTCTACAATCTGTCGATTCCAATCGCCTTTAACGCGTAATAGAATTATTATTAAAAAACAAAAGGCCATTATACGTCGTAATCAGCCCGAATACCCAGTGCCACGCTTTTGGAAGCGCTAGATTCTACGATGACGATCGATCCGATCGTTTTTTTTTAATTGTTCACTTTTCTCATTTATATATATAACGTGCCATACTTTAATCGTTCGCACTACTTGACTAGTCCATGTGAGTATAATTCTTATTAATTAGGCGATTCGCACGATCGCCCTGTTCTAAGGAAATCATAATCTCTCGTTTTCTAATCCATTTTGGATATAAGATCAATACGTGTTCCAAGGAACATATTATATACTATACGATTGAATTCAATCGTAACTAAAAGAGAAAGGAACGGTTGTCTAATTATTAATAATATTCCGCAGTTCGAATGTCACGCACAGCCCATTGGCCTTTACCTCTGACCCGGTCAGGAACGGGTCAATCGAACGCGAGGAAAGCAGCAGGCACTTCGAAGACGATGTTCGCGGGATCCGAGTTACTTCTGATGACTATTTCCTTAATCGACCTTGATGGATGGCAAACCATGACCTACGATAAGATGCTCCTTCGGGAAGTCCAGGATGACAGTCACGTGGAACCCCATGTTCGCAGAGGCTATCACGTACTCGCAGAGGGAGAACCAACTGAATGCTGTTGACAGAGGATGAAGAGAGTAAGGATGCGTTGTGCTGCCCATTAAAATACCTGGTGAGCAATTTCATATATAATTACCTAGGTCGTGGCAGAGTAATCGATGCTTCAGGAAGAATATAATAAGGCCAACTGTGCTGACTACGCTGGCCATGAAGAGGGCTTGTTTGTACTGGAGACTTTGTGCTTTTGGGGTCAAAAGACGCCCTAATCTCACCGTCGCCAGCATGTACGTCAGGGAGCTGAACATGAACACTATAAAGATCTTCTCATGGACCGCTGAAATATTTTAATTCGTCTTAGTTATCTTTTCTAGTAATTCAATTGAAAGGTTGGAGGGAATCTTGTTTCATGTTTCAATTTTTTAAGTAGCGAAGCTTCACGTTTTTCTTCTTATTGTATTCGACACGCGGTTTCTCCTCTAAACGTATGTATGTCAATCGATAAACTCCTGAGCGTAGAATGAACTATTTTTCTTCACCTGTCATGAGCTTAAAGGGTGACTGGATATAGGAACAATTAATGGTAATACGATTAGAGCATAGGTTAGGGAATAATCTCGACAATGTGTTTATCTATACATAGTATATCCGCTTACGAATTTATCGATTTCCCAAATGTTACACGTGCAAGATATACTGTGTGTTTAGTAATGTTAGGAGTGATGGAATTTTATTTAGACAGTTACTCACAATAGTTCTCTCGGTTGGAGATATATGTCACTCCGCACAGAGCTGCCACTTCTGAGATATTTAACCAATAACATAGATTGAGAAGTCTGGAACCTAGTATTTTTGTAGGCACGTCTACAATAGCCAGGAGTATTTTACGGTAGTATGAATGATAGACGCTTGCGATAACAAGCCGTGGTCCAATGTGAAGAGCGATGCTTATTCGCCATAAATATCTTTGCGGAGACACACCAGTGATTGCTGATATCGATGGGAGAACATTGTAGACCTGTAGAAATTTATGGGATTAATGTTGTTGGAATGGTATTCCTTGGTTATAAGCTTTTATCTGGTTTTTCTTACTCGACAGTGTGTCTCGTGAATGTCATCTTGCTGGAATATATATGCTGTTACGAAACAGATCAATAGAGCAATCAGAGGCAGTGACACTGTGAATATACATAATCTGCGAAAAGACATTGACAGGTAGATAGAGCTCTTACTGCTTGCCACATTATTAAGCTCCATATTGAATATTAATAATTTTGCCTCATTCGTAATAATTACTTGCTGAAACAACAATACTTTGCTCATCAACATGAAAATGGAGAATGTATATAGTCTTGAAAGCACGATATAAATATATGACTGACTGTTATTCCTCCTTGAGATTCTTCAAATCTTGTTCAGTTGGCAGTTCTTACTATGATTTGCTGTACCACATTCATCTTTAGCGACTTCGAAGTATACCTAAAATAAAAATATAGTATCTTGGATTTGTAAAACTTATGATAATCAAGTATATGAACGAGACATTAATCGGAATAATTTTCAATGAATGAAACATTTCTTACACTGTATACACAGTTAAATCTCTCACACAGAAAAAGAAAAGTAACACATGTGTTATCAATAACGAGTAATAACTGTGATAAACTTTATAAAAAACAAACAAGCTATGTTCTCTAGCAATCATTGGCAATAACAAATATACAAAAAAAAGAAAGACTCGGTGCAAGGCAGAAATGTCAAATAAAATAGACCAATTTGGGAATTGATTTTTGCAATAACCTACTTTTGCTATTAATAGCAAGGTATAATCCTAGAAGGAATTAAAGAATATCAGGAGATGAATCCTGGCCATGTATATACCTGGTATCATACTGTTAAATGAATGTAAAAAAAAAGCTGAGATACTGTCATAACAGTAAAAACTAGGAACACCTGCCAATAGCAAATTGCAATGTTGAACAAGGAAATGCGCAATGCCGAGATACTGCAGTATTCTCACATAACACTGTGGTAAAAGTCAAAATAATCTGAACCGCGCTATTAGATAAATCTGAATATATGGCAAGAATTCTTTATAGAACGACGAAGTGTGAGAAATTGTGAAAAATATAAATTTTCACGGATTTACCTTGTTTCCCAAGTACAAGTATCGTCTGCTACCCCCATGGAGTTACCATCTCTATGTTGCGTTTTGCGCAAGAGCTTTCAATGCTTTACGTAGATTTCAACCTTTATCCGCATTCCGCGAGATGCCACGACAATCGCTAGAGTATAAAATGATTTTAGTAGCTACTGACCCTCCCAAAAAAAAACACTTATGCATAAGATACTATGACAAGTACAAGAGTGCTGTGAATTCCTTCAAGAAAAAATATTGAAATCATATTATTGTTGCCAAATATATAAGTCACTGCATATCTGCTTGTCATATCTATTTATATATTTTAATTGCTTTTTTTTTTAATTTCCTATAACGTCTTCGCTACTCTTTTATATTACTACAGCTTCTCGTATTTAATTATGATTTAATGATCATTTAATAATTAATTAAACTTTAGGTGATTCCTTATCGAATACTACTTGGCGGGTTACTAAGAATTCGAAAGTACTTACTTTGAACGTACTAATAGTTTTCTAAGACTATGTTTGTTATTAGACTTTTAACGTGGTTATTTTTGACAAATTTTTGCTAATATGCTTTATTTAGAAAGTTGACGTTGATTTTGAATTCGAAGACTGGGATAATGAACGCAAATTTATATCGTGTAATGCACGGACCCGCCAAATAGTTCTCGTTAAGGAATCATCTAAAGTTTTATTAATTTATTTATTTTAATAATTATTATTGACACTTAGAAAGTAGGAACTACCAAAATTGCGTGCAGAACCGCGGAGCGGGGAAGGGGGGCAGCACTTACTGGAGTGCTTAGGCTTAGAGCGCTCATTCCTCCACGAGCCGGTCGTCTATACCGGTCTCCTGGACAATCCTCTCTTGTATCCC
>JARQTJ010000309.1:0-58485 GCA_030142635.1 Trachelus troglodyta
CTAGGGGTAGACCTTTCGCGTTTAACTTATCCCTTTTGCGTTTAACTTACCTTAACTTTTTCGCGTTTAACTTACCTAACCCCTTTTTGCGTTTTTCTTGTCCCTCGACCCGACTTCCTTTCTTTCCTGAGGTTTTTCCCCTCTAGTCCTGTGTGCGACAGCCTCAGGACTCGGGGGTTTTCCTCAACAAAAAAAAAACACTCGGAGAGGTCGTAGCTCCATTGTGGAGAGGCAGGACCCCACGGAAATGGAGGGGCCCATTTCGTTCCCTTAACCTTCTTACTTTTCCTACTTTTTCGAGTGTTCTATTTTCTCGCTCGTCCAGAATAATCTGGTTGCCGTGCATACGATTTACGCAACTTCTTCTCTTCTTGTTCCCTCAGCCCTTATCATCTCTCTTTTTCACCCTTTCTTTTTAAAATCATCCTCTTTTCCCTTTCAACAACATCTTCCCTGCCTGCTATTCCCAAACAAATTATACTAAATAAGCGGGAGCTAGATACCTATTTCGATTCACTATACGACAGACCATGGCCGTAGGTACCGTAAGGGGGCTCAAGACCCCCGTCGGGAGACCCATAATGTCCTGTTGCGGCCATAACTTGGGCCTGACCCACTGAGCAAGCTCAGCGGATGAGGCGGAAGGGCAACCCCCGACACCATGGTCTATACGTCTAGCTTCTCTAACAGGTGACTGCCGTTATATGACTACTCGAATGATTATGCTCAAACCGACCAAGGAAATAGGAAAAGTAAGAGAAGCACCATGGAAAGTGAGAGGGAATAGAGTGAAACTAGAAGACAGAAGGGAAGTTAGAAATAAAGAAGTTAAAAAGTATAAAAGTAAGGAATAGGTGTATAGAAGTAGAGAAGAAATAAGGAAGTAAAGAAGAAATGAATATAGAAATAGAAGAAGTTTGGAAATGGATATGAGGGGTGTTTCCAAGACACCAGTATTGGAGACTGGCTCGAGGAAGAAAGAGCGCTCCGCCTCCGAGCATTCCTTTTAAGTGATCCTCCCACTCTCTGGATTCTGCGCGGCAAGTCTGCGCGCCGACAAATTTTTCTACTTCCAATATTTCTAATCATTCCTCACTGTTTCCAGATATTTTCCTTCCTTTTCCATGTTTTCCTCTTCTGTACAGCTGTTATCTGGATAACTTGCACTGCGAGTGACAAGTCACACTAATTATGGCCTAAGAATCGGGCCACTATCCACAGCCAGTGGCTGAAGTTTAATTCTTCGAATGCTAACACATTCACATTCACATTCATGGTCACTCCTTCCCACTCTTCCTTACCTATTGCGGGAACGTTGGTAACTTACCATACGGACACGCATCGCGGGTTGCCTACCACCAGGCGCAAACATTACAAACCAATAACCCTCACTACGTCACAGTATTTGGCAGCAATTTGAAAGACACGAACGAAGAATAAAGAACTCATAAAAGAAGCACAATACAATTTTAAAGTTAATGCATTTATTGTAGTACCACGTTTAAGATTGCATGTTACACACACTATCCTCCCATTCACAATCTATCTATTTCTCCCGTCTCCATTTTATACAATCATATTTAATTACAATACGTAATTACCGTTGCGCTTTAAAATTCAATCCGTTATCAAACCGAGTAGCAGCATGTACGCATCAGTTTCATGAACGTCGGTATCACTTTCCCCACTCATCCCCATCACCCCCGAGCAGTGTCTATAGGCGTCGCACGTGATTTCCCAAGGCGTCGCGACGCGGTCAACGTGAACGACCTTCAATAACCCCACAAGCCTCCGTTCCAATAGCAAATTAGCGTAACGTCATACGCACACACACGCATTCATACACACACGCAACGCTGCTCACCCAACTACCAATAGAGAAAAACGCAAGCAGGATTTTTATTATTTAATTGTAAAGTTGCGAAGAATAAAATAAAGGAAATGACTTTAATTAGAAATTACGGACTTCCTGGTGATTAAAGAGACACGGAGCAGAGGTGTATGGTCCAACGAAGTGTGAAGAATAAATAAAGTGATACACGACATTCTCACATTTAACATAACACCAGTGTATATTGTGTCACAACTGGGATACATAATATTACAATGGTGCATAATAAAATTCTATACATATGTTCCTTCCTCTTTGTCTATCTAAATTGTAAATCATACTTTTTTAATCTTATATAACCTTTCTATTTTACTTTATTTTTATGTTTCCATCACCCCTACTTCGCTCTGAGCCCGAAGCGCCGTTCGATAATCAACCCGTGGGAGAATAGCAAAGGAGAACATTTTATAATTGCGCATTGAATCAGACTCAACGAGTGTCGCTGTGCTCGTCGAACAAAAAGCCCCCCCCCCAAAAAAAGGCGAACAAAAAGAAACGAGGATTAAATACAATAAAAAAAAAAGAATAAGGACAAACTTTAAAAGCGCTCAGACCCTAACGTACATTATAGGACATTTCGATTCAATTTCCGTAGCCTGTGCGTGCGCCCCGAGGAATCAAAAAGCGTGTGACGGCAGCGCTAATTACAAGACGATTATTACACCTCTGTCTTATTTTCACTATCATCGTTGTCTCCCTCTAACAAAATCACGATATTATTTATAAATAATTCAAAAAGAAATCGCCTTTCCAGAGGGGAAACAAAACCAAATCGGAACGACCGAAACACCCATTGACAGCGAGTAGCGTTGAACGACGAAGAAAACAATAAGGGAAAAAAAACCCAATCGCTTAAGCAAATTTGATTTGTTTCCTTGCCGTGTACAACTTTTATCCTCCTCGTTCAACCGATTAAGGATTATCGCACGAGAAATTGAACCCCTCTCTCTTTTAAAAGCATAAACAAACTCTTAATCTTAACTTCGTCATAACGTAAGATAATATTATTATTATTAATAATACATTAATAATATAATGATCCATATAAACACTATCCTCTACTATTCACTCCTCGCTACATAATTTTTTTTCTCCTTATTATTCCCCATCCTTAGACGACCGATAAGCGCGGCAGGAAGCGCCATCCCACGCAGCCAATAAAACCGGATGCGCGCGCAGCATCGGTCAGTCCGATGCGCAGAATCGCGCCGTAAGTCGCATTTACGACAGATATTTCGTACAATATTTACGGTATATATACATAATGTATATAAGCGCAAGCTATATATATATTATACATATATAATGCTTACTCCGAATATGACAGAAGTCACAGTGTATAATCTTTTTCCTCTATCAATTAATTAATTGCAATCAATAATGTCATATCAAGTCACTCGTGTTATACATGTTCGCATTAGTGTCCGTGTGTTACATATGTGTTTTTATGTAATGTTCTCAGAGAATATATATATATATATAATAAAGGTCTATGCTCTATATGTAAATATTATAGGTACTTCCGCCTTTCCAATTAATCGCACAGTGTTGTGTGCATTTTCGCATTCCTCTAAGACATTTACCACCGTGTTCCTTGCAACTCATTTTTTCATGTAAATCGTCATTTATTCGTCTAATCAATAAATCATCATCACTTCGAATAGTACGCGATGTCTAAGCTGCTTTAATATATTTAATTGATATTCATCATAATATAATATACGAATTCTAAAATTCTACGTGGCGATTAGGATTGTGTTGGTGAAGAGGAGAGGGGTCAGGGCACATTGGTAACGCGATTCAGCAATTGGATTGGGGATGTTTGGATAAGCATGATTATATCCTGGATAGGGAGCATGCGGATTATTCTTAGAGACAAGGTCCATGGGACGAGGGGATGGGAGGGGGAGGGGATGAGGCGTAGACCATGATAAATCCAACACTTAGACTTCAATCTGACGTCGTGTGTTACGCGCGTAATAAAATCGTTATCCACATCCGGTATTCACCATTACCCAAATTGATACTTAATTATATAATACAATAATTATGTTAAAGATACGGATGGCAAGGCGAAGCCCTTCGATTACCGTTCGAGTAGAAGCGTAATAAATGACAGAGAGAAAAAGAGAAAATATGCATAAAATATTATTATATTATAGATTTATAGAAAGAGCGAAACAGATCTAACATCCAGCAAAAATAAGCCGAGCAACGTGAACAGATCGTCTTCGCGTTACTCTAATTTAACCTTTACGAACAAAATTTATTGTAGTAAATACGTATAAAACAAAGAAAAGAAAAATAATCCGATCACGAACGGAACTCGTGAGCTCGCATCGTCATACCGCAGCACATACGCATCCGTTTATCTTATAGTCTAAATACGAAATACAATGGCCTTATTACACGATTAGTCTAGTGCCGTAGTGCGGAGTCATAGTTCTTGTTCGGAACGCTAGGAGATAACCTGGATTGGCGTGGGATTGGTGAGTGACGTCGTCGTGATAAGAATTCAAATTTTCAATCATAACGGCGCGCATCTCACGGGAAGAAAGAAATATACGTTCTCTGTGTACTGGCAGAACGAAGGATAAATAATAATAAAGAGTCACGTTATGAAATGAAATTGAATTTTTCCGCACGACGATCCTCTCAATGCCGATCGCTGTGTGATTATATCGTGTTTTCTTTTATTTTCCTTCATTCTTGTATTATTTTTTTTCTTTACTTCTTCCATTCTCATATTGCAAGCGAACGCAGCGCGTTCATATTGCACTCGGATGTAGTAGCTAAGAGACTTAATGCAACGAGAGACAAAGAGCTGGGAGAGAGAGAGAGAGAGGAAAATTAAAACTCGAAAGTAATCACTACCAATTAAACCTGGAAAATTGCTACCTAAGTATCTACACCTCGTGAGGAAACGTGGATGGATGGTGTAACGTTCCTAAATCGAGTCTGTATAGTCTTTGAACGCAAAACAAATATCTACGTTCTTCTCTCGTTCGCGTTATTGATAAACTATATATCTATATGTATAGCATTAAATATATATATATTTATGTATGTATAGATTTAATCTACGCGCCGATTAGAAAATATAAAATATTTTTTATATATGTTGGTTTGCATCCTGTCGCTTTTAGTGTGACGTCCTCCTCGCGACAACGTCACAGGTAATAGTGCGTACCGTGGAAATAAATTTGTAAAACCTCTTTCTTGTCTTATCCCTTGCTTAAAATCTTTTTTCTTTCCCTTCCATTCCACCATTAAACACTAACCCCTCGTAAGTCTACTGACCGAGCATTGCAAAACTAATAAAAGTGATACACTTTTATTCACTCGCTCCTCTTCCACCTATCTTTATAGGAAAGGAACGGGAAAAGAAGAAAAGAAAAAAAATAATGCTTAACGCGTACTTCCTAAAAGCTAGTATGTACAGTCGATGCGAGATAACTCACTGTACGTAGTATCCGGTTCGTGTGCTCGTAGTGACCGTACAGCATCCCAGTGAAATGGATGGTACTCGTGAATAGCTGCACAATGACGAGGTCTTTTTTGGACCATAAAAAAATGAAAAAACTGGCAGCTGAAATCCCATTGGCTGGACTCTGTTATGGTTACGCGCTGTACCCTCGATGAGACGATAAAGATTTTTCATTATCGCAACTGTACAAGAAAAATGCAAAGGGCGTGGTCAGTTGAGTTGTGCGTACCACTGTGAATAACACTTGAGTCTAACCCATGTAAGACTATACTGAATGATCATCGATGAAAGAGCCAAGTTCACTTTTCAGCTGGAGTTTTCTCGACCGAGGTCCACATCAACTTGGCCATTTTACAGTAACGGTACGAAGTCGAGAATCTATGAGAAAAGATCTCGGGTCTGGTGTATCGATTGTTAAGAAAAAATAAACCCCTGCCATCGATGATACAATAATATCACGTGGGTGGATCTCTAGAGCGTCCATAAGTCGGTAATCCATCGTAGTCGTGTATAACAGTTAAATCATCAGAATTCGAGTGTCCAATAGGCGACGTCCGTTGAATTGCATCTTACGAGGATCGGGACATCTCACTTGGGGTATCACATACTTTACATATTGATCACTCAACCATTTCACTAATTACTTATAATCGCAAACAAAGGTGGGCTCTTCGGAACCGGGACAATGGGCGTCTTGTGCAATTGTGACACGAACCTGCACGATATGCACTGGTTTTTTTTTTCATCTCATCCGTTTAGTACGACGTGAGAACACCAGGAGGTGTTGGAACCACGACGGTATGCTGAGGAACAACTGGAGGCGGTTGCGGAGCAGCCAGAGGATGACCAACCAGTACCGCGGCAGCGGGTATCGGCAGAACCGGTTGAGGAATTGCCGAGGGCGTGCTGACCTGCGTAGGTGGGCCTTCAGCAGCGTGCTTTCGCAGATGTCTCAGCATGTTGCCCTTCTCGACGAAGGTCTTGCCACAGTCCGGACAGCTGTGAGGTCGCTCGTCCGAGTGGGATCTTCTGTGGGAGACCAGGTGGCCCTTGCACATGAAGTCTTTGGGGCAAAGGTCACAGCGGAACGGTCTCTCCGCGTTGCTACCCTTGTTGTGGGAGCGCATATGGAATAGGAGATTTCCCTTAAGTGGGAAACTCTTGCCGCACTCGGTGCAGACGAACGGACGTTCGCCAGTGTGACATCGCATGTGGTTCACGAGATGTTCCTACAGAAGAAAGTAAGAAGAGTCAGACTAAGCGAAAGGATCTGTCACGTCCTCATTTAAGACTCTTGGGCGATACCCAAAATGGCAAAGTGAACCAATAAGAGCAATAGAGTGTCCTCGTACGAAGCTACCTTATTTCTTAAAAAAAATTCATGATCCCCCATGATCTGTCATCAAATTTTTTACGAAATTTACTCCAATCATGTTAATAGAATAGCATTGACCCTAAAAAAAGGAAAAAGAGCATCTCGTGTCAGGAGTGCCAACGTACCTTTCTCGTGAACGGTTTCGAGCACACATTGCAACAATGCGACGAATCTCCGGTATGCTGACGGAGATGATTATTGAGGTGTTCTTTCCGAGTGAACGTCCTCTGACAGAATTCACACCTATGTGGCGATTCACCGGTGTGGATTCTGACGTGATTCGTCAAGTGCTCCTTACGTGTAAATGACTTGGAGCAGAAGTGGCATCGGTGTGGCGACTCGCCTGTATGTTGACGCACGTGATTGGTCAAATGTTCCTTCCGCGTGAACGATTTGGTGCAATACTGGCACTTGTGCGGTGACTCACCCGTGTGCTGCCTGACGTGGTTCACCAGATGGTCCTTTCGCGTAAACGCTTTCGGACAGTATTGACAGCGGAAGGGCGTCTCCCCTGTGTATTTCATAACGATTTTTTCAAAACCTTAACTCGTCATTCAGACATGGACTTATCCTGCACAAGGCGAGTTTTGCCCGACATAACGCACGGAAGTACCACGAGGGGCGAATGTCCCATCCTGAACAGATCAAGTGTCTACGGGGATTCCCCGAATGCCAGCTCGTACGGGGAATCCCCCCGTAGACACTTGTTACTCGATCCTATTCGCTTACACGTTTTTTTTGCCAGCCGGATACTCAATCCTCGCGAAGGATTCTACAGTGGATAAGAAACGGATGGTACGTTCCTCGTAAACTCCTACGGAAGTCTCAAGAGGAATTATTCAAGTTCATCATTACACAATTTTCAAGCTCTCATTCTGAATACGCAACAGGATAATACGTTGTGAAAGAAAAATTATATACAAAATTATTATCATAATGATAATGATCTTTGTGATCTACGTTTCTATTGGTATACTGATTGGTTGAGGTTCCGGCATGACATTCTTTTATCTTTTTTTTTTCCTTCAATTACAGAGATATCAGAATCTCGACCAAACGGTAAGTGATTAGGAACGGTTGAAAAGGATCCATTCGTCGGTATCGGTACGTCCATGCGTTACGTCCGAGGAAAGTCAGCTTGTGCAGTAACGAGAGATCATCGAATACAAGTCTGAATCTGACGTAGCATGAACAAAATAGATAGAAGTTTATAACAAAATAATAATGAAAAAAAAAGACGACCAAAAACTCTTTTCGATCGATTCCTCGCAATCGCAATTAATATCTCGTATGATTTCGAAGAAACAAAATTTCTGTACAGGAAGTCTGTAAGTGACGATATAAACGCGTTAAAAAAAAAAAGAGAGAAAAATCAATAATTTCAACTTTCACATTCCATCGATATCTCATTAGCTGTACAGCGAAATACAAAGCGAGACTCGGGACACCCTGTACATTAGAATCATTCATGTTTTCCTTATTTCGTTTACTTCGAGCCGAGTTAAGAGTCGCTTATCGGGCAGGGAGTCGGGGCATCGCCTAACAAGTGTGACTGACAGATAAGAACGAAGCAAGGAACCAGAGACCATAACCGATGGAAGGAATGATTGTAGTAAAACTCAAAAAAAGAAAAGATCCATAGCCGATCCTTCCACCGTATTTTGAGAAAACATAAAAGTTAAACGATATTAAAAAAAATTATGAGAGTGGCGTATCAGGCAGAACCAATGACACGTGGACGATGACATTACGAAATGTCAAATATATCAAATAAACAAAATAAAATGATCTACGGCCAGTGCCAAAAAAAATGTTTTCTCAATTAAAACAGTGCCACCTGCACGTTATCCCATTAACGTTATACAAAAGCCATACGATACTCAATGATCAGCATGACAGGATCAAGTTTACGTCGTGATAAGCAGGGCCAAAGATGATATCATGAGAAGCAGAAAATGGCAGCTACGAAAGAGATCGACGATCGGCCGGATTGGAGAAGCAAAAACGAAGGGTCACACTTTTGGCCCCGACGCGATCCCTGACCGATTATAATTTTTATTACTTTGAAATATATATATGTTTTTATATATATATAAAATTTGTTATTAATCATCATTATTATTCTTCCTCTTTGATATGCTAATCCCAAACGTGAGCTACTGTTAGAGACGAACGTTACGATCGGTTGCCCGCGAGATGACATCTGCCAACCGCTCTCACCTGTGTGTTGGCGGATGTGGTTAACAAGGTGTTCCTTTCTGGTGAACGATTTGGAGCAGAAGCCGCATCGGTGTGGAGACTCACCCGTGTGCTGGCGAACGTGGTTCAGTAGATGCTCCTTTCGCGTGAACGTCTTCGAGCAGAAATCACAGCGGTGCGGCGTCTCGCCCGTGTGCCACATTATGTGGTTCGTGAAGTGCTCCTTCCTCGTGAACGACTTACCTGTATTAGCATCGAGAAACAAAAGCAAATGGAAGCATATAAATATTATGTAGCATCACCTGGATCCAACATACATTCCCATCTTTAAATCCAATGGGACGATTCCAAAGTCCCTTTGCTGTCACAATAAATCCATTATGTATATGTGTGTATATGTGTGTGTGTGTGTATGCATTTGTCAAATGCTTTGATCCTGCAAGTTAGGATTATCCAAGTGAATTTAGATGATCTGAAATTTCTTATGCAAGATTTTCACATTGAATTGTCTTAAAGAGTGTTACGGCGTCCGACACTCTGTGCATGAAAAAAAAAGAACATTATTTCATTGACCTTTGAATGCAAGAGACAGAAGAACAAAGGTTAAACCGTTTTGGGAATGCTTGCGCATTAGATTTCGTTAAACGAGCCGTGTACGTGAGACCGTAGGGACATCGATGGTGGGAGAGGAGGGGACGAAGATTATCAGACGAGCGGAAGTGGTGATTGTGGGCGAAAGAAAATTTTAGCTGTTTAAAGCAGCCGTCCCTGTGATTACCGGGAGAGACGGGAAATACGCGAAGGAGAGTAACGTAGCCGAACGGCAGTGAATGTAATTCGGTAATTTCAATAAATCGATACCGCAAGAACAACAGAGACAGAGTCGTTGGCCGGTTCGCTCGTGTGATTTAATTCCTAGGAATAGGTACGTAAGACGAATGTAAAATCGATAATTCCTTATCAGACCGTCCATTATATCCTGCACAATGGAAACCTACTGATTAAATGTTCCTTATCGGCCGGCGTGATATCTAGGGTGCGTGAGCCGACTTGGAGGGGCCACAAAGCGTAACGAGACAACGGGAGTCGGGATACGAAATCTAAAAGGAGCCACGAAAACGCATTTCCCCAGGTCCCCTTATGGCCATTGGCGTCCGAAGCGCGGTTAATTCGAAATCAGCATGACGAAACGAAAGGTGGGAACGAAACGAGAGAGAAAGTAAACGGGGTCGCGGATCGATTGGCGCGAGAATTTTTCGGGAATGTAAATTCCCTGGTGAAATAACATTCCAAAGCGTCATTGGTATTCGAGCGTTGATCCAAGTCACGGGCTCGGCTACGAAAAGAAAGAGAGAGAAAAAAGACAGGAATTACAAAAAAAAAAATTGATCAACTCAAGTCAAAAAAAATTTTAAATGTCACTGGAGACGAAGGAAATGATCGAATCGCGTGCATAGGTAAACGCGTGAGTGACGCACTACAGGAAGTGAACGACCCGCGATTCCAGACGACCGGAAATCGATGCCACTCTCACTGCGTTACGTGTCTGCCTTGCAGTCTCTGTCTCGTGCCCGTCTGTGTATCTTGTATGCTTTGAACGAGAATTCGAAGATAAATAATACGAACCGCTGAGATTTACGAAATAGCAAGTCATGCCATCACAATTTCCGCACGTAAGCGGTTACCGAAAATTCTTGAGGGTTCGCGTACGCGTAGTACGTGGAAACGATGAAAACAATGAGCGAAGACGCGTCGCTGTCTGGCGCACTGTCGAAAACGCGAAACGCGAACGCCGGAGTACCGACCCCGAGGCTAAAGACACCAATTCTAAGGTTAGAGGGGAGCTTTGTAAAGGAATGCGCGCGACCCGCGCGACTGGGGGGTTGATGCGATGCGCGATCAATTCTCGCGAATTTTATTTCCCCGCTGCTGCTCCTGCTGCTGCTACTACTACTACTACCACCGCTACCACCATCGATACCTGCTGCTGTTACTACTCCGGTACTACACTGCTGCTACTAGCGTTTAAGGTGAGTTTGTGATAACTCCGAAACGAGGACTGCGACGCTGGCATAAGGGCGGAGGCACTGTAATGCTGCTCCTGGTTTTTTTTTTCTTTCTAATTACACGTTTCTTTTTATGCTCGACAATTTGCTCATTTTTAATATTATAAAGTTGCAGGTCACGTGGTCACGGTTTCAATGATTTTTATCATGCGTCGGTACTTACCATTAAATTATTTCATTTAGACATAACTTTGATTCAAATGATTATCCGCAAAATATGTAACATGCAACATGTTTGTGAAACGTGATTGGAATTTTATATCTTTTTGTTTTTTCTTTTTGTTTAATACGTGACTCTTTGATCCGTTTTAATTTTTTTAATGTGATCGATTCGAATTATCATTCTTCATTTTGAAATCGCCCCATCAGCGCGTCTCTGGCGCGTTGTATAAACTTGGTTCTGTATAGTGCGCAGCAGCCGTGTAAATCCTATTACATAACGTGGATACGCTCAATGTAAACACGACGAGTTTTCAAAGCCGACGGCGACGCTACAGAGTTCTCATGCGCAACATAGATTAGCATAATCTAAATACTGAAAAAATTGATCCACAAATTAATAATGCCTAAGAAATAAACAACTAATACCAAAGTATTCGGAACAATCCCTTCGTTAAGACGTCGTCAATCATAATCATGCATCACGTTGCAGTCGGGTCGAATAGGCAAACAAAAAAAAAACGGCAATTAAGAGGAAAAAAACCAGACATGCCTAACGTACGTATAATGATACTCAGTAAGGCAAACTTTTTCTAATGTACCCCTCCCTGTGGAACTTAATAGAATGTAAAAAAAAGGTGAAATTTAGGTGACAGTAAAACAACCGCAATGACATATTCACAAGACTCGTATGAGACCGTAGTTACTTACCACAAATCTCACATCGGAACGGCGTGTCGTTGGTATGGGAACGCATATGATTGGCAAGGTGTTCCTTGCGCGTGTACTTTTTCCCGCAGACCTGGCAATGATGCGGAGTCTCGCCAGTGTGCCACATGACATGATTCATGAAGTGTTCCTTGCGAGTGAAGCTCTTCTTGCATATGTCGCAGCGATGCGGAGTCTCGCCAGTGTGCTTGCGAACATGGTTCACCATGTGCTCCTTGCGTGTAAAAGTTTTGGCGCAATACTGACACCTTAAGAGTAAGAAGAAACGTTAAAGATTCATGTGGGACACGGTAAGCTCAAAGTTCATTTAAGTTCAAAACATTGTAAACGCACCTGTAAGGTGTTTCGCCGGTATGACAGCGAGTATGGTTGTCTAGATGTTCCTTCCTAGCGAAACTCTTTCCGCACACTGTACAATTGTAGGGCTTGTCGGTAGCGTGACGCTTCATATGGCGCTCCAAGGACGGCGCGTTAGCGAACACGTGGAAGCAGACTGAACAGGTGAACATGGATCCACCCAGGTGACATTTACCATGACGAGTTAGATCATTAGCATTGGTGAATGCCTTTCCGCAGACCTGTAAGTAAATGTATAACAAAAACAGAAGTACATCAGAGGGAAGTAATGCCAAGCCCGATAATGATACTTATAGTAACGGCGGACCTGGACTCGAGAAACGTTCATTTACCTGGCACGTGAATGGCTTCCTTTCAGTATGATATCTGCGGTGCACGATAAGCTGATAGCGAAACTGGAAGATCTTGCCGCAGATCTCGCAGGCATGGCTGCCAACGGATACGGGCGAGGCACTTGGTCCGGGCGTGGCCTCGCCGTCGCTTGTCTTTATGTCAAACTTGTTAAGTTGAACTTGCTGTACTATCGGTGTTCCATTTTGTATGGTGGTGACCGTTTGCGTTGGTACAGTACCACCTACGAGAGTGGTACCAGCTGCTATCTCACTTTGCAGCTTTCCGAAGACCTCGTGGTACGCCAACAGTTGATTGATATCCTCGACATTTACCTGATGACAGAAGCGCGTTTTTTTTTTGTTTACGACCCTAGCCGCTAGAAAGATTTCTCAATGGCCGTTGTCATCATTTATAAGGAGGCCTCTCACCTTGTACATATTTTGTACCATCTCTACGCCAAGAGTCTTTGCTAGATCTTGTTCGTTTCCGGCGCTTATTTTAACGACCGAGCCGTCGGCTGTTCTAACGTCCATCATATGACCACCAGGTTTAAGATCAGGAAGTTGAAACCTGCAAGTAAGAGAAAATATTCAGTGGAGACACTGGCCAAAGTCTCGTATGATTTTTTTATAATTTAAGAAACGTACTGTGCCATGTTCAGCTGACGCATTTCCTTCTCCTTCTCGGGCTTCTCTGAATTGTTCTGGGTACCGCTTTCCGCAGTGGAACTGCCGCTAATGTTGACGCCAATTTGTTGCTGCTGCTGTTGCTGCATGAGACTCTGCTGAAGATCCTGTGGCGGCTGTAGCTGAAGATCACACTGGACCTGACAATGGACTTGATTATCGCTGCACCGTTCCGTAGTGCAACTACCATCCTCGTCCTTTACTTTATTATCATCCCGTTGTGAGTTCTGACTCTGCGAGCTTGGTCCACTGTTCTGTGCATTCTGATGACTCTGCTGTATCTGATGATGAGATTGTTGCTGCTGTTGCTGCGGCTGCTGGTGCAGCTGCTGCTGCTGTTGCGACTGCATCTGCTGCTGCATTTGAGCATGCGCCGCCTGCAAGTGACTGACACTTGCGGGAATGTGCGTCCCGTCTAGGCTAAGGCCAGGAAGAGAGCCTGGAATCTGCGAAGAAGATTAGCAACATATTCTTTATATAGTATTCTTATTATAAAAAAATTACAAGTCCTAGCCATTTAGGTAATATTTATATGACTGTAGAGTGCTACTGTTCAAGAACATTAAAGTGAGCTATGGATTAAGTCTGAAGCATCTTAAATAATTCTACTATTTACTTTACAACTAAAGAAACAACCTGAGATGAATCAGTATGGAAGTAAAGAAAAGGAAGATAAAGAGCAAGTATAACAAAGAAAGTACTATCAAAAAAATTACTATCTAAAGCAAGGCACGATAATGCTACAATGAACGTCGATGGGAAATAGAAAATCGAAGATGAATCTTCAACTCCGTGTCATCACTAGATGATATTGAGTGTCATTTAGACAGCGTGGGGACTCGTTCTACACTCCTGGGTGTATAACACCGGGTCTCCTTGTTGTACGACCAAGTATAAAAGTCCTCCAGGGCGCAAAGCGTAACTGTGCTACAACTGGTCGTGCATCTACATGGAAACAAACCTGCTGATTGGACTGCAGAGAGCCGTGATGACCGACGCCGCTAATCGAAGCTTGATGATGATGATGATGGGAAGTCGTCGACTGATGATGCGAATTCGAGGTCAACGCCATTTCCTGGTTAAACGAAGACTCTTTTGAAGATGCCTCAACACCACCACCACTCCTATTTGAGGAGATCTGGTGGTTATGGTGGTAGACCGAGACCTGGGGTAGCGGCCCGGGAAACAGATTGGTGAAGAGCCAATATTTAGCTACCGAGGAGGCTAACGCTACTGCTGTACCTACGCGTTGCTCCTCAGAGGAATTCCGGGTGCTTCCTACATTGTTGTGACTGCTTGAACTAGTCGAACCACCTGGGTACGAAGGACGACCACTTTGACCCGAGTTTACTTCCTACCGGTACACATTCAGACATTTGTACGACATCGACAGGGCATGCGACTAACATGCAATAGGCTCGCTTTTCCAATCGACAAATGCGCCAGGTAGGACCTTTGTGCTCATTGAGATGTATACTAAGTACGTGGAGTTCAAATATACAGGAAGGCTAGGATATTTTCAAAATTGCTTCTTTGGATATTTATAATTCTCATCATTGAATATATATGGGACTGTCCCGAATCTAATTCTCCCAGAACGCAAGTGATTTCTTATTCTTCGAACATGTATGTCAATGTCAACTTGAAATGGTTCATTTTTATAGAGTACATAAGGTTTCGATTCTTACTAATTATTCATAATAATAATAAATATGTCAAAGGATACAATTAAGAATGAGAATCTACTGCGTTATCTATGTACAAGCGGTTACTAAGCAAAGTTGCTATGTATAATAGTTATGAGATACTATGGGTTACAGAGCAATAAGGAAAGATGACTAATGCTCAGAAATTACAGTAATAGAGAGAAACACGAGAGACAAAGAAAGATAGAAAGTCATAGAGAAGGATTCGAGCACTTTGAAGAAGCTTCTTTTCTTACCATCCAGTCTCACAGAAATAAAAATAGTTCACAAACAGGCAGTTGACCCAAACATTCGTTCTTGGCGAATTACATTTTATTGAATCCTGTTCGAAATGGGATCTGAAGGAAAACGAAAAGAGACTAATAAAAATAGGGAACTTAGAGCACAATTAAGAAATTGATCTAAAAACGAAAGTACATTTCAAGAACAAAGCTGATGGTCCAAAGGACAAAATATAATATTCTGTTTACTATGAAAAAAATCCCTTTCGCGTACCCTTTCATAGTGACTCTATAAATCATTGCGCATTTGTAGTTTGGCAAATAGCCCAAGAACAAATAATAATTTCTCACCTCTTGCTGAGCCTGCGTAGTCGCTGGCAATGCATGCTGCTCACTATTCATCTTCGTTCAATAAAGACAATTAGTTAAACTCTTCTGATGGTCCTCATTTATCATCCTGAAAAATACAGAAGCAAAACACTGTCTTAATGTTACATTTAAAAAAGTCAGTGGGCTGATTACGCCATGTTCAGCGGACGTAGATGTGAGAGGATATAAGAAGGTATATTCAACATATGAAATATTAAAAAAATTCAATCAAATAAAATTGTTCATCTTCTCGTAACTGCTTCAAAAATTTGATGAATAATTCAATTTCTAATAACCTCAAAACCTGTATCCAGTTATCGCTACAATAATGAAAAATAGGAACAACTGATCACGTGTAGACTGCGCTGAAAGGTTATTCGCCCAGACAATGGAAAAAAAATCATGGGAAAACTTGAATCAAGAGTAAAAATAATGACATATAACTAAACTTTCATTAGCCTCAAAATACAATGAATATTTCATAAGAAAAACATGGGAAGGTGAGTCATCGAATACCATGACCCATACTCGACAAAGGCAATGTCCGAAATTCTCCATATAAGATAGACCCAACTGAGGGTCAAGTAACAGACTATAATCCGGATGGCAACGTTAATGAAAATGTACTCAACTGGGCGTGATACCCGTATCCTCGAGATCCGCGTCGAGTAATCGGGCACCACCTTCTGGTCTCGTAGTCGGCACATGACGCGTCAATTATCACAGAGCGTAGAACGGGGACAAGGGGCCAAGACAAGATGGAGGTGCGTTCGGGGTATCAGGACAAGGAGATTTCTAAGTAAGGCTAATACTCGGGCTAAAGAAGAGGAGCCTCGGGGAATGGAACTCACGTGGTGCACGGTGCCGTCGGCGGTTCTCGCATCTCGTTTCCTAAGCCGTACGGCTGTCTTAGGCACGGGGACGTGCGTCCCGACGCAAGGGGGGACGCCTCTTGGTGCCTCTTGACGCCTCACCTCGCCACCAGTACCCACAAGCAAATCCCAGGATAATGGCCACGCGCCCTCGCCACACTCCTCCACTATATCACCAAAGCAACCAGCAGCTCGACCGGGACAACTAGCACCCGTCCAAAGCCCCCGGGGACGTCGGGGCGCGTCACTGTTTTCCAAAAACTCACTGCAAGATCGTACGCGCTCACGGTTTACAGAAAATACGACGACTGTCATGGCGTCCCTCGGCCACCCCGCACGAACATGAGCGCCTCGGGCACCGTCAGTCGAGAACTTGAACAGTTGCTCCACATAACCCTAAAACAGTTGCCAAATCGCTTCTATCGACAAGATTTTTATTTTGGAGCGTCTTAACGCAACAGCCAGACGTATACGTCGCTTATTTTCTTGCAAAATATCTGAAATGCGCTATCTCTTATACGCCAGTATGCGCGCGCACCTTCCGGTTGAGCGCGCATGTCGCACGTTTCCTGTTCTCTGCGCTTCGCCAAGCTCGAATCGCAATGGAATGTCGCTGGTCGTGTTTCCATTGGTAGAAACCAATGTCTACGAAGATCCTGCGGGTGGGTCTTGCACTTTTCTCTGCAACATTACTTAACGCGGATTTTTTCAGAACGTATGGATAAATTCAAAAAAAAGTATATTAATACGCTTAAGAGTTTGGAAGGGAAAAGGATATTGGATATGATAAAATATGACATTAACGTGTAAAACTTTTTTTGTCTCTTCTTATATAGATATATATTATTCGATATGCAATAATCATTAACATTTAAACTACAATTGTAACCGTTATTTACATCAATTTGTACAGACGACCCGTTGTGGTCTTTGTTATGCATATGCACTGATACGCACATTCCGCGTACAGGATTCTTTTTTTTTTAATTTATACTACAACAATTAATAATAATATTGCTGTTTCACTGGGAAACATTAGCGGACGATATTCGAGATTTTTTGAAATTCATTTCTAAGTAGAAGGGATAATTATAAAAGAGAAAGGTAAACATAGTCGTCGCGCGTTAGAAAATGAGAGACAGAGAGGATAACAAAGTTCAATTTTCCCCCAGTGTCATGTACGTTAACCGACCATGTGTATGTTGACTAGTGGACTAAAATATAAAATCGTCGCAATAATTATACATACACGTGTGAATTAAATAAACACCAAATACTACCGTTTTCATTTTTCCTGTTTTATATAAAAAAATTTCTTACAGTTATTTGGTGTTTCTGCTAACGCGTACTATTCCTCTGAATAAGCTGGATATGTTTAAAGGGTCTTGCGTCCCACGAGATTCAGTCCCAATTGTTACACGCTTATAAAAGTCATTGATAACACCTGATACGCATCGCAATTATCCAAAGCATTCTACAATATCGGGCAATACGATGTGTTCCTCCTTTTACGTACTTTTCGCTCGTATAAGTTCTTCAACGAAAACGTCACAGCGTTACAGTGCCTCAAAGTCACGATTAAAGTAGCGGATAGATGGCTCGACTGTATTCCAAAGTGCTATTCAAAGTGACTTAGAATAAAAGTCAAGAATGCAAAACCATCGCGAATCCAAGAGAAATATCTCCAGGATCCATTAACAAAAGACGACATAATATCATCGAGCATACTTTTCCATGACTTTTTTTTTTAACAAAATCTATACTTATAGACAGAAGGAAAACGAGAGAAATACAAGATCACAATTCCGTGGTGATCTCGTCCTGGGGCCTAAAGCCAAGGATCGTGAAGTCATCGATGAGGTAGTCACGAGTTGCCGACCAGTCAGACAGTATAGTATAATTAGCGGCCTCGACGGCACTTTGAAATTCCCACTGGGGATTGAGTTCCCGATCAAGAGTATTACTATCCTCATCGCCAGGAGTAAGACAATGTGACAAGGTACCAGGGGAATTATAGTTGTGATTGAAGGTAGAGATGGCCAGTTCCTGTAGATGCGATCCTACGTGCTGAACCCTCTTCTGTTCCCCGTAGACGAGCGGCGTTGTCTGACCCACTGTGGATCCATTTGGACTGAGCTTCTCGTTGTAGACACTTGAACTATTCTGTCCTAGACTGGAGCCAACCGGACTGTCCTTGACGTATCCCAAGCTGGAGCTAGCAGGACTTATGCTGGACTTATCGCTGGCTTGGAACGTAGTGAGCGGTGCATTCGGCTGGAATGTCGTGAGATTCGTTGGCGTAGCACGCGGCTCGTATGGTGGCTGTGTTGGCGTTGCTATGGTGATCGGCTGAGCCGGCATCATCTGGACGGAGGTCGCTGGTTGCTGCAGAAACGTTACCAGCTGAGCCACCTTGAAATTCAGATGTTTTACCATTGGACGAGACTCTACGTGTACTCTATGTGAACTCATGGGTATCCTCACTCTAATGCTATTGGTACACATGCTTCTTAGTTAAGAGAGCATCGTTATGTGGTTACAGTAATAACTTGATATGTACAGTAGAAAGCATATCTGGTCTATAAATCTCTAGGATTCTACACCTTCTCCTTGGCACATGCGACTCACCAAACTGTCTTAGAGACTGGGCGTGTAAGAAAGAGATAAATAAATTCAACATCTCGCAATTAAATAGAATGCAGTAAGAATCAAAGTAGACCTTCCAGGTGTCCAATCTTACTTCGGGTGAACTGTGTCTCTTGTATCTTCGTAGAAGACGTTCGGCCCAGGCTAGAAGTCTCTGCCAGTCCTCTGGGGGCACTGGTATCTCGTCGTCCCTCTTGTTCACCAGAACGAGGATCCGGGCAAGATCACGAAGAACGGGTCTGTGCAAAGAAGTCCAATAAATAAATGAGCCCAGACAGATAGCAACGGCATAGGACCTATCAATTATTCAAAGATACAAAATTCCCCATACCTGTACGCTTGAATACCAACAGCGCCATCCCCGTTATTCCTGGAATAGTAAAGTTCCCTGACTTGTCTCCTGGTGTCATTCAGCATCGCTAGAAACGTGTTTGCTTCTCCTCGTAGGGTAGCTAGATGCTTCAGGAACTCTCGTCTCTCAGCACTGTGCCAAAACAAAGGAATCAACACAAATCAAAATCAGCGCGTTTGATGTCCAACAAAGTGAAACTCAAATTAAAAAAAAAAGGAAATCAGACAAAAATAACGATCTCACCTGTCCTCAAACTGCTGAACCATCTTGGCTGCTCTTCTCTTTCTCCTGTGAACTACGATGACCCCGCAGATTATTATGAAGATGCATATAGTAGCCCCAGAGGCGACACCAACGAGTATAGCAACTTGACTACCGGTGAGACCAAACATATATCCGGTCTCCTTGCAGATACGGCCCATGTACTCATCCCTAGTTGACCAATCGGCGATGTGACCCGATGGACAGGTATCAACGCATACACCCTGATGAAGTAAAACGGCGCACCGTGCACAGGAACCACCCCTGCACCTTAAGCATCCAGACTGTCCCTCGGTGCATTCTGAAACACGCAAGAAAACCCTTTCTAAATACAAAGCTACAAAAGGTGGGTACCAGGCAGATACCTCTTGGTAGGCAGGTACCCTCAAGTCATAAAACTAGAAATAGGTGCAGTGCTAAGGCAGACAACCAGGTACAAGGTATACACATAATACAAGTACGCCTATAGTCAGTTTAACGATTTCGAAATCCTTTGTTCGGAAGGTCAAACGGAACATATTTCTCACAAGATGGCGGATCCCCTCGCTCTTACACGTATAAAGCGCCAAGTATAAGGCGGCCACAGGATACCCCAGTAAAACTATTATAAAACAGTGTACAAGTAACGGGAAGCGCTTCAGCTGGCACATAAAAGCAGAATCAAATATAATTTATCCTTAATAAAAAATAAAAGAAGAAATAGCCTCCAAAGCGAATCTGCCGGGTTACGTGAAACCGTAACCCAGCAAAGTTACAACGTCGATACGCGAATCCTTTTATCACCAGGAAAAGGATAATCTCGAGCGTGCGAAACGTAGTAGCCTCTTTCGATTCCACAATAAATAATATCGCAGTCTCTTCCATTATTGCGACAGCGAGATGGCGCGTGGGTAGAAAATATATCTATATAGCGAGTACACGTCAGCAGGGCGCATAGGGGGTTAGGAATTGCATAAGCAATCAGAGCACATCCGCCGACAGTATCACAGAATTCCCTCG
This sequence comes from Trachelus troglodyta, assembly GCA_030142635.1. Classification (NCBI taxonomy): domain Eukaryota; kingdom Metazoa; phylum Arthropoda; class Insecta; order Hymenoptera; family Cephidae; genus Trachelus; species Trachelus troglodyta. Next base: position 20,709 of record JARQTJ010000309.1, read on the forward strand.
ACGTGCATATGGACCGATGATCTCTGAGGTTATGATAATAATTGAATATTATCGACATCGAAGCGAACCGCTCGGCCCGGATTCTTTTGATCGTTGATCCATAGCTCGAGGCAATGGGCCAAATGCTTGGACCCCGTCGAATAACCAAGGCCTCGTATACGTTTCAGATAATAATAAGTATCTGCAGATCGATCGAGATATGCCTCCGCGTACAAACTTATAGATCGCTGGATCGCGCTCGATCCAGCTGGCACGTACAGCCATGACAATGTATCCCTCTTACGTTACAACTCATAAAATTGGATCTAGGATCCTGACCTAAGGTTGAGCTTGGATATCATTCCCATATGATTTCGCTTCGCATATGCTAACTGTATGGACCACATGAGAAGCCAGGAAGATGACTGCGAAGACGTATATGGAGATGAGAGGGTGTCTCCGACACTATTGCTCTATTAGTACGCATATGAGGAATGCAGTTGCTGGTTTCTCGATTATGTGGGTCTACTAAAGTCCTGAGTCGAAGCGATTGCTACGGAGAAGGTGTTGCTTGTCGGGTAAGGAGAGCTCTGAAACGATACATTCACCAAGTTGAGAACACCCTGACAATGTACCCGTGTGGCCCACGATTATCTGAGCGTGTACATTATATATGTATACGTTACCATAGTACACACACCAGGCGCATAAGTAACGCTCGTAAACCCTGGAGGTCGTCGATTCATACCACGATGTGACGGCTATCCTCAAAATTCTTTTTAAATTTTCTTGTCTCACGGAAAAACGAATGATCGATAGTTATACTCAATGCCAGCCTTAATACTGTTACAGCACATTACGCTAGAACAAACATAACGTATAAGATGGTTACGTGGTACATATCCCAATGCAGATACTGGGCAGAGTGTTTATATACAGTGATTCATCGATAAGGAATTTATGATATTACGTGTGAAAGGTCAAGGTTTTTGTTAAATGATTTATTGAATTTTTGCAAAGACTATGTTTACTGTGGAAAAGTAGGAGGCTTCTTATCTGACATGTGTATCTACGTATGTGAAAGAGTAATTTTCTGTGTGTATATATGTATATATATACACAGAGCTAAGCAGACTGGTTCTGTACATTTCGTATCCCATGTAACGATAATCGTTTGGTGTCTATGAAGTAGGAGTTTGATTTCTCTCTATATATATAGGCTCCTTCAAAATGAATCCTGGTTTCCTGGTCGCTATCTCTAATTATATACAGGATCGATCGCTCACGAGATTCCCAAGAGATTCTTTAATCGAACTACGTATTGGATATCTCGTCTTCCATTAAATCATAGCGCTCCTCTTGCTGTGTTATTTATCCAGTTACCTCCTAACCGAGACGATATTGCGGTTATCTTCGTTATTTATATGTGGATGTATGTGTGTATATATATATATATTCTGTAATGACATTACTCACAGCAATAAAAGTTTCACCGATTAAATGATTAGTGTAAATTTCACCAAATTTTCCTAGCGAATATCGTAAATCGTTGAACGCAGTGAAAAATGGCTGTGCCGTTAATCGGCTCGTGAGAATTTGTATTTATTGAAGCGTGAACGGGGAATACGGTGCTGGCCCAGGTGTCTAGTAGGAACGTGGACTTGGATCGAAAGTTCCAGCGGGTGGAAGGAGGTAAACGAGTCAGTGAAGTGGTACGATGCCATCGAGAGGAAGTCATCCGGCTATCTGGCTGGATGTTCGAGCCTAGAAAGAGTAGAACGTGAATGGTACGATGGGAAGTGAATAAAGAGAGTTATATAGGATGCGAATAAGGATGGTAAAGGATAGCACAATATGGAAGCGAAAAATAAGAGACGAACGGCCTCGCTTTTCTCTCGACGACAACTACGAGACTCTGCCCCTCTCCATTTTCAGGTTACTCTTTTATGTACACTGCCAAGAGAGAACATGCTTACAGTTATGTTTGACGCAATGCATGGGCGCCGTCCTCAACGTATAACGACCGGCTTCCTAGGATATCTCGAAACCTGAATCTTTCCACACCAAATACGCGGCCAGCCGGCAAGTAGATAATATAGCTGGTATAAGGCACCAACGACTCTCCTACAGTGGCACATTCAAGATAACATAGATATTAAAAGACAATAACAAAAAGGACAAAGAGAATGGATAAGGCCACGTTTACTTGTAAGATCACAAGCAGACGCTAAACCCGAACCATAAAGCGTCGCTCTGGTAATTGGCCCCGTTTTAGTTTCGGCCCTCCTCACGAAGATGTCACCACTTAGTCCACGAGTTTTTCCGCTAGGGCGCGCGACCGTCGCGCTCCAATGAATTTGATCCGCCCGGTCGACTGCACGACTATCGTACGACAAAGCCCAGTCTAGCAGCCGTTCCTGACCCCAGCCCCCCCTAACGCTCAATCTCACGATGTAAAATGAAATTGAATATTTTTCGGGAGAGATCCGAGAACCGGAAGTCCACTCGTTCCAGACTCTGAAGCGAATGATCGAATCATCCGGTTCGCAAGTGGTCGGCCATTATGCTACGGACTAACCAAGTGCACAGATACGAGGCGTAAGCTTTGGTGCGATATACAAAAACAAAAGGGAAAAACTTTAGAAATATTCATTTCCTCGATTACCATTATCACTCGATAAGAGACTTCTAGAATTACGACTAAGCACGTAGATATACAGGCTATTACCGGAAGACGGAACGTGACGTCGGTACGCTGGGTACCTAACCTAACCTACAAACAGAAGCCTTCAACTGCTCGTCTTCCTGTCCACAATGAATTGCGACGCTCATCATCTACCATTTACCAGTAAGCTAACACCAACTGTATTCAATGTTTCTCGACGTATTCCAAAGTCTCTAAAGGCGAAATCGCAAAATGGTCGATGTCTCCTGTGGTCACGGTGACCGCGATCGGTTCCCCGTTTTGATTAGTCAGACTGGTCGGAACGAGATTCTTGCATCGAACTGGTCCCAGTCGATGACGATAATTTTTTTTGGGTCCTTGACGATGTCTCGCAAGTTCCCCTTAGCACTTCGCGCTCCGTCAGACTTCTAAACACGAGTATATTAACGATTATAATTATTCCAGATCGACACCCGATCGACAATCTCATTCGACCGAAGAACAATCATCGTCACGAGCCAGTCAAAAATGTATTAATCGCAACGGCTAAAAGACAGCCACAGTCCGTGACTGTTATCGTCAGCCAACGTATACGTAATCATAGAATAACGATTGGTCCCAGTGACTATCAATACAAAATGAAACCAAAATAACGTATGCAAGAAAAATACACTTCGAAAAAAAAACATTCTGCACCCATCGATTCCTGGTTGAGTACCTCTGCAAGGCCGTTGGGAGGCCGATAAGCCGCCAAGCCAACGACTCTATTTCAAACCCGTTGGAAACGGCAAAATGTAAAATGCAACCCACGTAAATATCGTGCCGAGTATCGGTCACGTCGTGGCGAAACAATGAAAGCGTACACTGCGCGGTGTGTATCGAGTTATCTTTTATCTGAAGGAAAGGAACAAGTGGACGTACGTGGGGTCCAAGCGGTTGTTGCGTATAAACGGCGTTACGCGCGGAATTAACGAATATTTCGAGAGACCATCGAGCGCCAACGTTTCCCGAAAGGGGAAAAAGAGGAAGCGGAAGGACAAGTAAAAAAAAACGAGGACTAACGGTAAGACGAAAAAAAACCGCCTAAGACCAACGTCAATTAACGTCGCGGAAAGCAAACGCTATGGGATTAACGAGGGGAATTGGTCGAGAGGACAAAGACCATAATATAAAATGGTGGAACCGGCCGTACATGCCACCCCGAAGTGACTCCCGCATGTGTGGCAACCTTTTACTTTCTTTCTCTCGGTTCACAGCAAAAGAGAGCCACGTTAGAGAAGCGGTGGCGAGTGCTCGACTGTCTAATCCTTGTCCGCATATGGGAGACACTGGTGCACGTACATATGTTCACACGGATTAAGAAATACATGGTTAAAGGAAAAAAAAAGGGAAACGTGTTTACTTGGATGAGCATTACTTGGGTTACGTCGGGTATGACGTCACGGCTGTAATTTGAACGTCGTGTAATGCCCATTACGTCACTTATCGAACGGCCTTTGTCCTCAAAGTGTACGTCATTTTTCGAATATACCGTGTCTATAGTGTGTTCACGAGTAAATAGTATTTTTTTGACAGATTCAAAAGTCTCCAGTAAAGCCGCACGTGACTGCATACAATTTTTGTTACGGACCAGGCCCGTGCATGGTTTCGCACTGAAGTATTAATGTTTTTCTAATTTAGCATATAAATAAATAAAAGGGAAATCAGTGATTTCATGCGAAAGCCACGTACGATGTTTAAGAATTGCTTTTCTTATGTTTCAAAAAAACTTCCCATTTTTTACCCATTTTTTTTTCGTTAAGAACCATGGCGTTTCATCGTCAGCGACAAAGAGGCGATCGCCGAGATAAAATGGCGGACTAGAGAATCACGAGGAAAGTATCTGCTTCGGTGAAAGAGCAACTGTCATTAATCATGACCGACTGTAAAAATTTCGACGATTTCGCTCGAATCGGCCTGATAAAGAAATCGGATCGGATAGTCGCGACGTTACAAGGAAGAACGGCTGTACCGTTTAGGCACTCGTATTACTCCAGTTGCAAAGAGGTACCCGATCATGCGTAAAATCAAGAAAATTCTCCAATTTGAATGGAAGCTGGACAAATTGCGACATTTCGTACCCACAGACCCCATTTCGTAGAATGACGATTGGAAATAATTTTTTTTTCACATCAGTCAAAATAATCATCGAAAAGTCATCGAGCCAAACTTCTGATGACGTTAACAAGAAAAAAAAACGGTGTCATCTAAATCATTACTCCGATTAGTCAACTTCGATTCAATTGAGGCAATCGTTAGTTCATCAATGAAAGATCCTCTTTGATTTTACAGCAGACGTCAGGCAATCAAGCCAGGAATTGCACGTCGATCGGAACCACCAATTCACATTCAATCCCGAAGGACGAGAAAAGCCATTTCGATAATTAGGAATGAACTTCGTAATGGAAAACGCCTCGTACCATTGACCATAGGTAAAACTGACATACGTCATTTGATAATTAAGTCACGTGTTTGCGTATAGCAGACTAAAATAAAATTGACAGGTAGAGTATATTTGACTCTTCTTTTTTCTTTTTATTTTTTTAACCACCAACAATGTGTTTGATCCATCTTCCCATTCTGAGTGGTATAATCACACGACGTGTGTGTGTGTGTGTGTATATATATATATAGCTCAGCACTTTAAGGCCCATTACTCTCGATCGTACTTCTCCACCTAATCAGTCGATTTTCTTCGGGTGCAATAAAATTCAATTTCACCAGGACGGAAATACGGATTGGCATTCCCGACACGTATGTAGGCCCAGTCGCGTACCCACGGTCAATTGAACTATCTGGGCCAACAATATACCACATGTAATACAAAGATAAATAGGATATACGTTAAGCCCGTGTCACACGGCGCGCAAATAGCCCAGCCAGTTTAACCAGCCCCGATTATTTCCTCGTTGTGGAAACCGTCCGTTTGGCAGTGACAGAGGGCGGCAAATACGATTGGCTCTAATTCGTATAATTGTCAAAAGCACAGAAACGACCGGGACCGCCGATATCAAAGCAGTTTCAACGTGCACCAAAGGCAGTGCCGTAAAAAAAAAACGGACCTAGGAAAAAATATACTAAATCATACAAAGATAGTATCCATACTACTAACAAAAAAAAAAAGAATTACCACAAAACTTTATCACTGATCGTCGTTCTCGGACCAAGAAAAAGTGTCGCTGAAAGGGTTATCGAGATAAACGAGAGAACCCGCTAGTCACGTAGTCGGCCATTGTTGTGTCAAAAAATAGGAAAAAAAAAAGTAGAAAGGGAGACAACACGGATAATCGAATCATTCATCAAAATGAAAGAGCATAGATTACCAATGGAACGAATATATAGGTATACGGCGATACCGAACGAAATTAAGATTTTAATTGCCAGATTATATAACCCCCCACCCCACCCCACCACCACCACCATCACCATCGCCACCAGTCGCTCCTCAGACGGGGTATAGGAGCACGTTGGCGTGACTTAAGATGACCGTTAATCGATTATCGGTGCAAGATGATGCGATGACGTTGCGTCATTGCCCGAGGCCAACTGCAATCGTCCAGTCAGCAAGTTGATCTCAGTGTCGCTTCTTTTCTCTCGATTGCAAGAAATTGCGTCGATGTGAAAATTTGTTATCTTCTCAGAGAGACCCGGTCGTTCTGATCTTTGTGGTGAGAAATAGAGACCATTAGAGAATGCAAAAAAATAATAATACCGTACCATTGAAATAACTTAATCGTACCGACGAAAGGGGAATGCATTAGATATTCACCCCTCATCTCCCTTCATTTTCTATGTAAACCACGCTGGTGTACACGACAAAGGCATAACAGTACTTTGCAATTACTGGAGTTGCCTCTCTCTCTCTCTCTCTTTCTCTCTTGCTAAAGGGGGGAACAACGTACTCTTTATACATTATGGAGTATAGTAGAGAGAGAGAAGGACAGAGACTGGTAAGAAGAGAAAAAGGAGAGTCTGAGATACAGAAAGAAAGAGAGAAAAAGAGAGAGAGAGAATTATATACAATTCAAGGAATTAGAAAGAGACGCTTCGGTAGACAGACAGAAGGAGGCACAAGTCATCGGGATTTGTACTCTGAGAAAACCAGTCATTACGTAACTTAGTTAATGCAGTTTCTATACCGTACTGCTCCGACGCTGTACAGTTATAACTGAGCGAACGAGCGAATGCGAATATAAATAATGCAGAAAAAGCGCGTACGAGGTGAACCGATACTGGCGACTGCGTTATAATGAATATGTAATGTGAAGAAGGGGAGGGGGGTAGTGTGGAAATTTGTGAAAGAAACAAAAAATAACTATTCTTTGATTAGGGATATTTGAATCATTCGAATGGGTACGTGAATGAATGGAATTTCAGTGACTTTAAGTTGAATTCAAATTGAATTGGAATGGAATTGAATCGAGAGAAAAGCGTGTCGGCCATCTTTTATGTAGCCTACATAAAATATGTATGTATTTGCCGTTTAAATAAATGAGTAGCTAATTTTTCTGGCGCGTTGATAATATATATATATATTTCTGTAAGAGAATAACACCACTTCTTTTACAGTTTAGACAGCTAGTTTGGCATATTGTGTACATCTGGCTGAATCCTGCGTCACGTCATTTGGTTTCCAGCAACCAGTTGCAGGATACGAATTCCGAGGGGAAATGCGAGGCAGGAAACGTAGGAGACTAAAAAAAATTAGTAACGCCTGTAGAGAGAAATTCATTAACGAAGGACGATTTTTCCCGTTTCTTGGTACGGGTGACGAAGTTGCTAAATATATGAGTGTAAAAAGGATTTTGTAATTGATAAAAATTATTCTATCGACAATAACCCCAGTCCCGTGATACTTTCCAATCGTGAATCAGGATACGAAAGTATCATTTGGGCGGAAGCCAAGTGATTCTTACGAGTAAAATCAAGAAAGGCAAAAGCGTACCAGGAAATTCATGGTTCAAGCTACGAATGAGAATCGACGCTACGACTGTATTCAAGCTAGAGACTAAATAGTCGCAATTAAAAAAAAACGACCCACTGCTGCTGCCCAGAGGAAACAGGACGAAAAAAAAAGAAGATTCCAAAAATAACGCAGCTCTGTTTCCCCAGCGTCATTCTGCTTCACGGGAAACCGGAAGTCGCCGATAACAAGTGTCGCACAGACAGTCCCAGTGTGTCAGCCATGTTTGATCGATAAACATTAAAATTTAGTTCTGTTAAGGTCAAGCGTGTAGCACATAACGTGCTACAAGCGTGTACTCGAATGCACTCGACTCTTTCCAATCACCGACAGAAAAAGAAAAACAAAGCCTGAATAATCGACGAAAAGAAAAAAGATTCCCAGGAAAACTATGACAGAAAAAAAACACAGACTCTATGCTGTCCACGTAGAGACGTATAAAATTATTCAGAGAAAATGTTTAGAGTTCGAATAAGGATCCGGAAGACATATGACTGTATATACTGTGACGTGCGATTCGGTCACATACACATATATATCAGTAAGTATGTAAAGGCAGACACGTGGGAAACACTAACAGCCTGATTTTAAGTTCGTCGATGTTTTCTTAATTAAGAAAAAAAAAGAAAGTCAAATATTTCCTATTAATATATTGAGTACATACATGGGCGCGAGGTCCCTACGTAACGCAAGCAAGATCATTCAGTGCAGGCTTGTGGTTATGTCTATAGTAAATATCTGTATACTACCGGCTATGAGTAGTACACAATGTCTACGGCTAACATGCGAGTAACAATGCCGTTTCGTGCGGGTGGTTACGTGTAGCGTGGCCGATCGAAAGTTGGTAGAGTTTTCTCGCAAAGCATTTCTCGCTACTACCAAGAATTAGGCCTGGCCGTTGGAGTCGAGTTGTAAAATGTTTTTACGCGTGTGTCCAGTCTTACGGCGAGTTAGGTAAGGAGACGGTGAACCGTCATGGTGACAGCAGCGGGAACAGGCAGTGGAGTTGGGGGACAGCTCGACTGTACCGTGTTCTGCACCTGCATGCTCAGCTGTTCCTAATCGAACTTGCGTCATCTTTTTACACGTTGAAAGTCACCAGAGAACTTTTTTTTCACGTATCCTCGTGGCCGCGAAACACGGTGCCATTTGTAATTTCGTATTTGTAGGTGAAACGTGGAGACGCAAGGAGACGAGTGGGAAAAACTTGGTCGTGCGAGAAATTCTGACAGAGATACGAATGATGATCGAAGTTTGGATAAAGTCGAAGGATAGAAAATTTAGGACTTTTTCTAGGAGATAAAAAGGTGAGACGAAGAGAGAGAGAGAGAGAGAGGGAGGGAGGGAGGGGGAGAGAGAGAAACAGAGTCTAGACGTATTATAAATATCGTCGCCAACTCCATTTTCTACGCGCACATGTGGGTGCAATGATAAATAAACACAGAAATATATTGTACGCGTCTCTGAAAATACGTTGGTAGCTTCACTCGAGTATTATGAACCATCGAATTTTCAGTATCGTATTAAGTATTAGTTCCTAATGAGTCAATTTCTATCAAGGGATAAATTGGGATGTTACCTTGTCGTTGAAATTTCGTAAAAAACATTATTCAATCGTCATCCATCTACGCTACTGCACGTATCTTGGTAATAACCTCTTGGTCGTATATCTCGTAACAGATTAGTTTACAACGTAGCACAGTATGTAGTTAGAAGCCTAGTCATTGCCTATGGTGGAATTTTAAAGCGCCCTGTATCTATAATTGCATCGATTTATATATAGATCTACGTAGAGTATTTCAAGACGCTTCGTTAAAAGACAGGATCGGACAGGTCTACCTCTATTGTGGCACCAAGGTGTAGCAACTTATCAAAACAAGACTGAGGAGACTCGAAAGCGACGCTTAAAAAATGTGAATGCGTCGCGAAAATTGGATGAGAAAATTATTATTAATAATTAATAGAATAAAAATGATTATTACTCGTCATATTTATTTTTCGTGTAATATACCCTCGCAATTTCGATCGATCTCTTGAATCCGGCAGTAGTCTCCATGTTTCTCAGTATAATGACAGCGGACCGTTCGATTACGAATGCGAACGTTACTAGTCGACCTGCACAAATTTAGGCCTTGAGTCAGAGAGTACAATTCGGCGGATGGGCATCTCAAATATAAATATCACACGATGTGTAACTGCCTGTGTGGCTTCGAGAGCGTCAGCAATGGCGCGAGATTACGCAAGGTATAAACAATGAGACATATCCAGGCCGGTTATTACGAGAGCACGTGGTATCCGTTTGAGATTGTATTTTTCTTTGCTTTTCTCTTTTCTAGGCTTTTTTATTTCTTTTACTTTTTTTTTATCTTCTACTTCCCTTCCACGTCAATGTGTATCAAGCGTTAGAGCGAAGGTTCGACGCTCTTCGTTTTCTGTAATATCGCGTGAATTCCTCACGAAACGTTCACCCAGCGCCGATTGCGGTTATTTTCTCACATTATTGCTCTCGCGAAGTAACGATTAGTCTGCCACGACATTAGTACCTCCCTATCCTCTGTATCCCACGTAGACTCTGTAGACTTGATATATACGCAAAAGTACCAGTCTCTGGACTCACGGGGGAATTCGTGTGAACGAAAGGGCAAATGAAGGAGAGAAAAAAAGACGACGGCAAGAGAAAGAGATGAAATAGAGGCACGAGAGGCCGAGGGAGTTCTTGAGGATTCACACAATGCTATCTATTTACTGACCAGACTCTTTTATTTAGGAAGCCATTTCTTATTTCGCACTCCTTAAACGCCTGGCTAACCCCGATAACGAGACGCGTCGCGAATGGTTAGCACAATCGTACGGAACTCAAGACAGTGGAAAAAGGATATACCGAGACTGTGAAGAACTAACCTAAATCCTCGTGAAAAGTCACCAAACATTTCTCAGACTTACTTTGGGCCTTCTTCAGGTTCTCACACGTATTCCCCCACTGAGTCCTCTTGAAAGCGATTAAAAAGAATTCCTTTGTTCACCACTCGTACAGCGACGTCAGTTACAGACCGCAGTCTCTGGGCCACAACGGATATTTCGCGTTTCTGGCTATAGACGTAATAGCACTTAACCGTAAGTATAAAATTCTTTCAAAAGTGTCCTCCGTTGATACAAGAGTAATCCGAGTAAGAGTTTTCTCAAAGTAAATAAGCCATTCTACTACCGTGCCGAGATGAAATTTTCCTCGCAGGAAAACTTGAGTAGAAGTTGCACTTTGCAGCCGCTAGAGCGCGCAGGGCGAGACGGAGGACGCCGCGAAGTAAACTTCATGGTGGATTTAATTATTTCAAAAGAAGATATCGAAGGAGAAAAAAGAACGAAAGAGGAAGTAGGTATCGAAGAAAACGCAGTATTCAGCGTGGGAGCCAAGGAACCATTACGTCGTTCCAATGATTGGAGGTTGGAATGGCGTAGCGCAAGGCCTGTTTTTTTTTTCATTTTCACGTTTCAATACTGACAACAAGGATACTCGAACTAGCCTATTTGTATTCCGACGTGGCACCAACGCCCGGGGTGTATCTTTTGTGCGATCCCAGCTACCACGAGACGTTGTAAATAACTATAAAGAGTTTGACGATGTTAAAGAATGACGAGGAATGCTGTCTGTCAAAAGAGCATCGACTGACTCTGTACGTATTATGGGCGTCATCGGGTAAGTACTAACTGTTGCTTCGGAGAGTCTAGAACGACGGAGCGGGCTCCGGTAGTAGGCCGCTAAAGGTTACGTTAAGGTTAGGCCACGAGTAAGCGGAAAATGCAGGTCGCGTAGACGATGTTAACCGTCGACTTCGCAGACAGATGGGTCAGGTCGCATTCGACGAAGTAAACGGTACCGTAGAAAATCGAAGGCCAGTTTTCTATCTCTCTGTACCTTCTACTCCTCTACTTCTCCTTCTCCTTCAGAGTAAACGGCATACATAAGACGTACAATCCGGATTTACCTTGAGCACTGAGGACCCTGGATTTATCTTCAAGGTACGTCCACAAGAAAAGACCATCCCCTTTGGGTGACAGTTATATTCTATAGTAGGCCACTGTCCATTGTTAATAAATTGTAAGTACTGTAATCATTGATCGGTTAATGAAAATTCAGAAGCATTAGCAACCCTGACATTTAAAAACTTCATCACCCTTAGGTACGATCATGGCTAATTACATTTTTCGTGACTTTACGTAATTACGCAAATTTCTCATTGGACGATATTAATTCGTTTTTTTTTAAAAACTTAATCGGAACAATTTTCTCCTTTTCTTAACCCGGCATCACACGCGTGGTGATCAAGTCAACCTACCTCGATGCTTTTTTAACAGGGAATAATATCGCACGAGGATTCACGGGTTAACGCATTTTCATCTTTCACGTGCAGATACAAGTTCAACACGATTTTACGTTATAAATCGGTTGATCATTAATGACGTGCTTTTTGAGTTTACAAATTACACGAAGGACAACCTTCCAGATCACGGGACCAACTGATGGACCGCATTGATTAAAAGAAAATTTATTCAATCGAACCAATGAGAAAAAAAATATAATTTAAAAAAACCAAGCAACGTCCTTCGGCGACTTGTAAAAGCGACACCCCGCAGTTACAATTAGCTGCAAGAGCAATTAAATGTCGAGCAATCATTCCATCTGTATAATGGTATAGTTGTGCATTGAGAACTTAGCTCACAGGATACAGCCGCTTATCAGGCTATCAGTGTGACGTCACACCCGCAGCTATTAAAGCTACCACGGTGCCTGGACAGCCTCGACGGCCACGTTGCATCGTGTACACGATAAGTTAAAAAAAAAAGGGAGAAAAACATAAATATTACGGCTGAAACGAAGCAACTGGTAAACAAGGTATCTGATATCCGGTTTCTATGCACTCCACGTATGTACGTATACGTCAAGAGTACTGTTGTGCTAGGGTAAAAAAAGTAAACATATTTCCCCAAAAATGTTGCCTTTGGATTCGTTCCCATATATCAATGAGACTTCGTCTTTGGCTGCAGGTAAAAAATGCCGAGAGATCGCAGCATCCACTGGAGGATCCTGACCGACATAAACGTATGTTTGGTAAAACGATCCACACCGTACTTATGAATGTTGCCATATTTTCTTTATCCTCGGCAACCTGGTATTACCCTGCTAGACGCTGAATGCCAAAATGACGGCAGGAAATGGAATGAATGGAGAATTAAAAAAGAAAGAAAGGAATGCCCGACCACAAATAGGAATTCCTGCCGATACGACTGAAGAATTGACTTCTATAAGATTGCGACAAGTTGTTTTTCTCATCCTTTCACCTGAACTCGAGACGAAGTCTCTTGCCTCGCCTCGAAAGGATTTCTGGTGCGTTGCACCTCGGCAAATACTGCTGGCAATTAAGACGTGATTCTTAAAAGAGTCCTGCAGGATTTATCACTGCCCCGGAAACAATGATTAAGAAAAGATAAACAAGAGTGACGGAAGATTTGCGACTTGATATTTGGTCATTTGATCAAATGCATCAAGTGCATGCATTCGTGTATTGTCGGAGGAATATTTCAAAGAATTCCACCAGTGCATCGAACGTGCGGTATTTCCTTGGACGAGTAACGATTACTCACTCGTAGGAAGTTGAAAATTCAACGAATTACTTCGCACCGAAAGAAATGTCCGTTGAGGAGATTTAATTATTCTTTGCCACGGCGGATGGGCAGGTCATTGCATTTTCGGTGAAAGCGTCAATTGTACAGGATCTTTATCTTCTTAATCCTCTTTTTTGTCTACGAAATAAATTATACGTTTCTGACTGTATAGAGGTGCGCGTCTTCGTCGTCGTGTTCGTATCCCCCTTTCCTCTGCACCGTATGACACTTTCTTATTTATCTCTTTGACGTTATACGGCATAGCAATACTCGCGACTGTGTCAACAGAAAGAGTTAAGCGATCTGTACAGGGTGTTGCAATTATTCAGAAACACTTCGTTGTTCGTTACCGAAAGTATGTATAACACGACAGTTGGTACGAAGCGCGCGAAAGCGCCATTATTTTCGAAAGTTTATCACTGAAACGGAAGGACAACGATTATCGTAGATACAGCCGTTTCCTGATGGAGAAAAGAAGATGCGTTATCACTCGTTAATTTAATTCCGTGATAACAAGTGTGAGAGAGGAACGTTCAATTAAAGAAACTCCTCAACCACGCATCTCTATGGTAACAAGGCACGGACGATTATAAACATTTCCCACGTGTACTTGACACCTCGCAGCTTGTAGATACACTGACTCGAGCTACTGTTTTAGAGTTATTATAATTCATTACTTACCAAGAGACTCGTTCTGGGCCCACGCGTAATCCAAAAGACAGGGTAAGAGCGCAACACCGAGTCTCACCACTGTCGCTAGGTTACCCATTTTGCATCGACATTATTTATTAGGTGCAACGGCAAACGATCACGAGACTCCGCGACAGTTCATAACAGCGCGGTAAACCCTGCCGCAAGAGCCACGGGGCTTCCGTTACCACACCTGACGACGATCGGTGACATACTGAAAAAACAAATTGCCAGGACGACAGTCTCGCGGCAACGAAGCTTCGAGCGACGCTGGCGCGCTCTGCGTGACATGCGCGGAAGCTCTTACTCGAATGGCGGGCTATTTGTATTCGTAAAAGCATAGCAACTACACTAGTCAGATGCACGACTGTACGGAGACTATATAATACCATAAAAGTCCACAAGTGGTATGCGTGGCGTAATAAATACAAAAACCCACGCGTTTGTTTTAGCTGGTTAAATACAAAGTCTGGTACTGCCTTTGTAATATGAATAAAATTATATTTTACTGATACATTATGACGCGAGACGCTGCACTTCTCGTTATTCTTTTTGTATTTCCCTCCAGCTGGAATTACAGTCTGACGGACATCATTTATTTTTCTTTCTTTTCGCACCTTCGATCGCTGTGGGCGCTATTGTTTGTACAGTGCTCCGCACGAGTTACAAGACTCGCATGTAGATCGAGCGACATGACGCAAGAATTTCCGTGACAAATCTAAACATACTAATATGATGATTGATGAGAACGACCCACACGCGATCAAGTAGAATCCATTTTGAAAATATCATTGGGCGAGCTACTCAACATTTTTCACCGCGCTTCATCTGCGATTTATATCGTGTTTTATTATTCATCATATTTATATTACACAAAGATGTATACTTAATCGTATTGTTGAATCGACCGCGATACAATCCGCCGGGATCTTCTAGCATTCCACATAATTAAATAGAGAGTGAAACCGATAATCCTCCTTAACGATTATTAATATTAAACCAGGTCACAAAAAATACGTACACCTAAAGGGATCGATGATTCAGGGTTGGAGGAGGACGGGAGGTGGACGCGGGTGGGCAAAAGGGAGGATTTCAGGAGCGTACTATAGAATTGCTACGAGAGCCCGCAAAGAGAAAGGAGAGGAGGGAAGAAAATTGTTGTTGTCAAAATTTATTGGGTGCAACAGACTCGAATAATTGGCAGGAGTTGATGGCGGGATGTGGGTGGGGAAGGGCGTAAAAATATCTAACAATTCGTAACGATACATAATTATCATTTTTTTTTCTTGTTCCTGTTATCGCCCTTCGTTTGGCCTCATCATTCTTTCACAATCCTTTCACGCAAGTCTCATCATCCTTTTATACTTCTTTGTCCATCTCATTCTCTCGGAGTATCTCACGCACTCACTCACTCTCTCTCACGTACGCACGCATACACACTTCGGATGGCCTCGACCACGACGTTTCCATTTTGCTTATTTTACAGATTTATATTTTATACAAATTACTTAGGCATCGTGATAATTAATAATGTAATTATCATTTTGGTGCCGTGTTAACGTTCTCTTGAATTTCTTTCTCTTTATTTTTCGCGCCTCGGGACCGGTTCGGACTAACCTAACCCAATTTTTATTATACAATTTCAAAACATACTTGTCACCTCTAGTCTATCTCGCGCCTTCCTGTCGCTTTCGTGAAATGATCCGCGATGATCACAGAGCGTACGGGCCACGCGTCTTTGATTCGATGTTTAAAAATACAAATACAAAAATCAGGATCAAAAAGTCATAATTAAAATAAAATTATGCGAATCTACGATTTTTTTTCGCTTTCTCTTTCCATCCACATAAATTCTATTAAATTTTCATGACGCCCCGCACTCGGTGTTCAGTTCCGCTCGTACGCGTCGACTCTTACTAGTCTCTTTTTTTTTCTTTTTGTATACGACATATCTTTCAGACGCATCTCTTGCACCTCGCGCACCAACTTAACCACGAGTACCAGTACTTCTCTTTTTTTTCTTCTTTTTTTTTGTATCACAAGTATCAATTAACATTACGGTTACTCGCCTAAGATAAAATTTTGTTTCCCTTTCATACACGACCGTAGAATATAAGCGTTTTGTTTATATCTCAAAAATTCTTATCACCTTAACAAACCTAAACCATTATTTTTGGCTGCTTCTTTTTCTTTTCCTCTACATTTTCCGCCTCTCGCCTTTCCCTTATTTCGCTCCTTTCTCTTTTATTTACTTGTTTTCGCTACTATCTCGTACAAAGACTCCTCGGCCAGCATCACCATTGCGAAGTGGCGCTTGTTCAGAATGATTCGAAAGCGAAAACAAAAAAAACGGAATCAAGTGCTGTTAAAGAAAATATAAAATGAAACGTAAGAGGAAGAAAGGTAATAAAAAAAAAAATCCAACAGCCACCTCGTAATGGCGACCGTCGATGTCCTTACGTTAAAACGTATATTATGCCACTAAATAAAATGCCGCATTTTTGTTTTCTCTTCTCTCCACCAGACTCACTTTTTTACACAAGATTTGTTACTAAGTATAAGTATGTATGTACAAAGAATTCACTTTATCTTTGATAATTCCTCCGTCATTAATCTAATTGGGTACTATTTAAAAATGATTACCTCATTAATTATCGTACTGTGCTTGGGAAGGGGCGTCCAGGGAGGAAAGGATCTGGCAAAGGGAGCTGCTTAAGGTGAACGTCTAATGCTATGGTATATGTATAATTATATATATATGTGTGTATATATATATACTTTTTTCTTTTACCTACGCTATAGTAATATTATTTACATTACAATCTATAATAATATTATTTTTATACAGTTTTACCCCAAATAATCGTCTATTATATTTCTCGCCGATGCGCCAAGAGTATCGCGTTCCGCAGCCGTTTGTTACGTTTGTCACAGCAAAGTAAAAGAATTGAGAAATAATAATATATAAAAAGATAATTAGACAATAGTTTAAAGGACTTTTGACGTCCAGTTACTCTCAAGTGTAATGTGATGACGATAATTCGCAATTAAGAAATAAACAATCGATAATAATTGTTACTCATGTAAAATCAATGATAATATTAATAATAGCTACTGCCTCGATAGGCGTAATGATATAGTAAATCGTAAGAATAAGTGGCGATTAATTCGATCGTTATATTACAAATAGATTTCCTTAACGTCTTTAGTCGCTGATTCGCGACGCCTGCCGGAGACAGCGAAAGATAAGTTTGCCAGTTTTAGTTTGGCTTTTAGTTACCAGTTTTCTTTCTTTTTTCCGCCCACTTAAACAGAGTAAAAGAAACACGCATGGTACATACGGAAAAAAAAAACGAACGCAAGAAGAACGAGTCTTGAATGTTTGTTATTTTTTCGACTGTGCTCAGTGTATGAATTAGACACAGAATAAAAATTATATAAGGATATGATCAACAACCCTGTATGTGGAATTTACTTTTTTTTTGTGAAATAGCATGATTTTTCGAAAATAAGAAATATATTTTAAAATGAGGTGAATCAGTATAAATTTTCATTTAGAAATAATTGTCAGCTCAGTCGTTCTCGTGATTACTGAATGAATCTCTCTCTCTATCTCTGTAAATTTCATTTACAAACAAAACAGACTGTAAAAAAAGTTAATGGAAGCAAAAGAGATATTTTGGTATTATGGAAAAAAAAAAGTAATAATGTCACCGCAAGATTCTTATGAAAACTGATGCAATTGTATATGTAAACTGGAAATTGTTCAGTATTTTCCATCAAAATAATGTGTACGTGTAAATTGTATATAGAGCGAGAGCGCGTCGATACGCCTGTAGATAAAATTTAATTACGAAAACGACAAAAAAAACCCATGACATACGATTCCGTACAAGTTTTTACTTATCAATCGCAAAGACGTAATAACAGTTTCAATATTTACAGGATATGACGAAATCGTTTAGGAATGGCGGCACGAGAATGAATTTGCGGCGATAAACTGTTATACCGATCGACAAATTATTGTCAAATAAATATTTAAAAAGCAACGAAACAAGAATAAGAAATGATAATGCTCGCAGGAGAATCGAAATAACGCATTTTAACGTGGCTGGCTCTGTCGTGTATTAACGAGCAAAGTGTGTTCTCGTTTCTGTTTTCCTTTTCTTTCTCGTTAAATTACTCTTTCCCTTTTATCTTCGTTTTCATTCTCTCGCCGCTCCTCTTGCGCCAATTCAGGCTCCCGTCGCTGTCCCAGGCGTGACATAGGCAGTACGTCGTTCGCGGAAACAAATCCTCATGGGAATTTCCTTAAGTTCCTGTGTACAAGTTGTCGAAAAACAAAATGGCACGATACCGGATACATAATATCAGAAAATAATTTCACCGGATACATCAGCGAGAGAGACTATGGATTTTTAGCGGTACAATAGTTTTTTCAATTTTCTTTTTTCTTGATCGCGTCCTTTTCTCACCCATGCGGTTGATGCAGTCGAGAAGTTCGGCAAAAGAGTTACAGGTTTCAAATAAATTGAGTTTGTTTTCATTGGTATCGTCAGGTCGAAAGGCCACTAGTCAAGATCGGGCACTGGGAAAATTGTGCACAAAAAAAAAAGAAATTAAACCGTCGTCGATTTTCATCCTGGACGCTTTTCATGTCTCAAAGTAAAACAGTGCCAAATACGATTACGAAGAAAATGATTAAATGACCGCCAATCATGCTAATTCTTAAACATCTTGTACATAGGAACAAAAATTCATCTCTTCCATTAGGACAGACACATATCGCTCATACGTAGACCCATCGTGTGAGGCGCGTCAATCTTTTTTTTTCTTGTAGAACATTCGACAATCATTCCCCGTGTTTTATCGCTAAATTTTCATATTATATGAAACATTCTTATCGACCATCATTAGTCGTGCGCGATAAAACGTAACGGTTTCATATAGTTCATTAGCACTCGGTCAAAAGAGTATCAATAATATGATAACCATGTTGGATGAAGACAAAAAAAAAATAAAGGAATCCCTCATAGAATATTTTCCACGGCGACATCCATAGTTTCATGGAAACAAGAGTTTCTACGATTGACAAAAAGGAAATGTGACGCCATTACGTTCCATCGCGAATCGTAATGGACCTTAACCACTAGAAAGGCGATCTTCAGTCATAAACATTTTTTTTGTTCCTAGTCTCTTACAGCTCGTCTCTTGACCGTCGCTCGGTGGCACCTAATTAAAGCCTGACCAGCATCATCTACAGGATGCGGTTTATTCAGCTCGTCCATGTCCACAGACTCACCGATGTTTCATGTAACTCGATGAAGGTTGCACTTGGGTATGTACTGATTCGTGTCCAAGAGCCAACCCTTGGTAAGGGCGCAGGGATAATGCGTAACGGCCTTGCAGCCGCGCTTCACACAGCCAATATTCGCCCCCGTTAAACCGCAGGCACCGCAGACAGACTTGGCTGCATCCCAGACAGCTTCCTGGAGACCCGTTACTCTTCCACCTGAGATTATTCATAGTTTTATGATCAAATTCATTAAGACTGTTATTACAATATCTAGTAGAACAAGATTAAAATTTTTTTAATTTTGGTATCTAGACCAGGAGTACTTCTCAATGACCATCTCTTAGATTTGAAGTCATGTTGTTCGACGGAGTGAATTTTATGAAGGTTTTATTATGGAAGAACGTCGAACTGACCTGCCATATAGACACCAGCTGCCCACACCGCACACTGTTCATGTAGCCAGACTTCCCAACGTTGTTCCTCACCCGGGAGTAACGTCATCCCCGTGAATAATACAGCATTGATATTACTCTCGATGGAGTTCCTCTTCTTCTTGCCCATTTTCGCTGAGAATTGATCAGCCAGACCTGCGTACCTGATACTCCTCTTGTTTTTCCCACCTTTCTTCTGCTCCGTCGAGATCTCCTGCTCGTCCGCTGAAAGGATGCCATCCTCCAGACGTTCCTTCCCTATCAGGTACGGGCCAAAGAGATCGCTCAGCACACCGGCTGGAACCTGAAAGTAAATAGATGAAAAAAATCAGACTATTATATATTTTTATTACACAGAGATCTGACTGGGTTAATGAACAATACGTACTGTATATGTTCCTGGGGCTATATGTGGTCCGGCGAGGTTCGGGTGGGGTCTGGACGGATCTCCAGGTACAACACAATGAGGACCTTGTTTACAAAATACACAAACCCACGTGGAATCCGTAGTATGTGCGTCGTATCGCGAAGACAATGTGGAACTGAAGAGACCCGCTCTACTCACTTTACCTAATAAATATATAAAACAGAGGTTAGGAAGGAGATCTGAGTGAGTAAACAAGAGATTGCAGTTATAATAAAGTTAATATAAATATACAGACCTCTGTAATCGAGATCATTTTGATGACTGAGCCTCTTACTGCGTCCTGCGTTACCATTTCCGATGCTTTTCCTTTTCTCTTTATTTTTCTCTTCTTCATCTTCCCTGGGTGCGTTTACCACTTGTACGCTCAGAGGACTATCCCTAGGACCCTCCACGTGAACCACCGGACCTCTAGATCTTATAGAACTGGCATTCGATCCCGAATCATACGCGATTTCCCGGAGACCATCAATCTTTGCGTTCTTTTTTGTCTTTTTCGACACCTCTTGTTTCCTCGCCGCCTTAGAGGCTCGTCTCTTCTTTATATCCTTTTGTGGCGTCTCACCACCAACGGATGTACCAAATATATTTTCAGAGGACCTTGATATTTTTCTTTTGCCGCCACGACCTTTGGCCTTCTTACCTTTTTTGGGCGACGGTTTACTGTCGACTGTCGAGGATACGTCAGTAGGATTACACGCTTCCGTTTCTGTCATCAGGACAACACTGTTATTCTCTGAATTCTCAACTTTTAATACAGTCTCGTCTTTGACTTCCGTTGTCACGACCTCCTGCTTTTCTTCTTCCTTCTTAAGATCCACATCCGCCTCCACGATACCGGCAAACATTTTCTCTAACTCGGATTCCACCTCGTTAAAAGGATTTGCATTGTTTACACCCTTAGGACTAGTGACCTTTGAGAATTCCGTCGCGTCGTCACTGGATTTTCTTCTCGCTCTTTGATTGGTAGGTGTAAGACTCGTAGCTGGTCCTTCGCTACTTCTTCGCCTCCTGATTGGCTGATTCTCTTCCGCTCTCTCTTCTGTACTCTCCTCGGTCCTCTCTTCTGTTCTTTCTCCTGTTCTCTCTTCTGTCCTTTGTTCTATTCTTTCTTCTATTATCTTTTCTACTCTCTCTATACTCTCCTCAGGCTTTACCGGAATTGATACAGGCACAACGGGTTCACTAGGTGCTGGAGGTTCACACACCCTCGGCTCCGTAGGTTCCGTAGGCTCCAATTCCATGTCTTCTACTTCAGTTTTCGAATCTTTACTAAGTCTCACGGGTTTCTCTAGCTTCCGTTTTCTCCGCTGCTTCGTATTGTCGTTTGAGTCGTCGTTACTGAAGGCTGGCGAGACGACCTCATCCTCCCTGTTAGGTGACTTCGATTTTTGCCGTTCCGGCGACATGCTCTTTACACTGCACGTGTCCTTCTCCTCCACTGGCATCACGATCACCGATCCGATATTCTCAGTAACGCCTAATTTTTTATTACCGCCCTCAAGTTTTTCCAATAACGAATCGACGCCCTTCTTGCTACCTCGTTTTGGAAGGTTCTTAGGAGACCTCACACTGGTCTCGTCTATTTTTCTCTCCCTCTCAGAGGAGGGTTCTTGCCTTGGACTGTCAGTCACGTCCTTGTCCGTCTTGGAAGTCAGGTTGACGATAACCGGCAACACATTCCTTGGCACTTGCGCGATAACACTCAACGAGTCCTTTGTCTTCGTTACTTCCGGTTCCTTCTTCTCTGTCACTACCCTCTCGATCGTCACACTCGGTGGAAGATTAATAACCTTCTGGGCAAAGCTGTCAACGCTAATCTCCTTGATCTTGTCGTGCAGATTCGCCACACCCTGCAGATTGCTCTCAAAATTCTTCACGGTTATCTTAGGGGTAATTATCTCCTTCGTTGATAAGGAAACTGGTTCGCTCACGGAATTCGGCGTAGGTACGGACGAGCTGATACCGCTGTCCGATGACGTCTCTCCGTTAAGCGGTATCGGGGGTGATATAATGTTACCATTTCGACTACCCTTGTCTACACTTCGTGCTGTTAAACTAATAGGTGTATCCTGAGGTATTCTCGAGTAATTCTCAGCCATCTCCGATGTTGCCGAGAGGTCGAGGGTACTCTGGGAACCCGGGGAATTCCTGTACTGGTTCTGGTTCTGACGATTGTCCACCAGCATTTGTAAACTGAAGAGGGGGTTGCCTGGTGCGTTGGCTGGGGTTACTGTTTTCGACGGTATCGTTGGCGTGTGCCACGTTGGTGGGGCTTGAGTATGCGCTAACTGCGGTGTCAGTTGAGAGGTTAGGTGGGACGCCCGGGCCATTGAAGGATGAGTATAAAAACCAGCTGGATTGAGAGCAGCACCGGACAGAGCCGTAGGATGAATATTTAACCCTGAAACTTAATTAACATATCATTAGGGCTAGTCAAGCATAAACGTAAATAAGAAATTTCTTTGATATTTATAGAAGTACCTTGTCCTTGTGTCATTGTGAGGTGGTTCCAAACCGTTTGCGGAGGAGGAGTACCAACCGGCGGTCGGCTGTGTCCAGGATATTGTCCGGCCATATCGAAATCCTCCCAGGAGTTACGAGGCAGCTTGCACACCTTTATCGCCGATGAATCGTCGATTCTATTCACTTCCTCGTCCGCGAACTTCTCCGTCTTGATACCGGCCCCACGATCGACATTCAAACGCGAGCTTTCGGCACTTCCACGTGACGACTTCTGATGTCTATGAGTCAAGGTTGGATCGGCCAAATCGGAATGCTTGAGCAATCCGCAGGCCAACTCACCGTACTTTGTGTAACAATAATTCTCTAGATTTGTCGAATGTTCACGCGGTTTTTCGGTGCAAGAGTTCTCCGCTGAACCCTTCCTCTCTTTCGTACCTTCGTCGGCGTGCGCCAAATTCGTATCGTTTTGTAAAAAGCTCCGGCTATTACGGCGATCCGCGTGACCGTGCTTGCTTTCATGGGAATGTGACAACGACAATTTAGATTTTCTGGCGCACTCGATGACAGGATGACTTCCTGAGAGATTGTGGGAACTCGCTTTTCTGTCTGTATGCTTGTTCGTGCTTTTCGACTGGGAGACAGCTTGAGAATCCTGCCAGGTCGAACCGAACTCTGGGTATGAATTTAGGCTTTGATGTTCCCTTACTTCAGGCTGCGTGTCCAGACTCTGAGGACGATCCTGCCAGGACCAAGTTCCAGGTAGGCCCAGAGCACCGAGTCCCAACAGACCTAGATCTGGTGAAAGGAAACCTGCTCGAAGGTTATACGCCGTTTGTACGGCTTTGAGGATGTTACTCGCGTGGATGGTGTTAATGTCACCTTCCTGCTCACTGTTTATACTCTTGATATGCGACTCGTACGCTTTCAATATGTCTTCCGGTGCTACCAAGGACTGTTGATAGTCCGGCTGCATGTAATTCGTTGGTGGCGCCCATTGTGGCGCATTTCCCAGAATTGGCAACCCTGAAATGAAAACGAAATATTCATTATCCTTAATGAAACATTCACTATCTAACATATCATTACATCAAAACATTGGGTGTCCATGAGGGTAAAAACTATTTTTCCCAATACGACATTGCCAGTCATCGAACAAAGTAAGGAAAATATAGAAGTATCTAATGCGCTATAAAACTTATGTGTGACACCTTGTACGAGTAAGAATAAAAAGAAACAGAAACAACAATAACAGCAATGACAAAAAGAAGGATATGTACCATTGCTGGGAGCAGCAGAGGATCTATCTGATGTCACACCATGCTGAAGTCCTTCAATTCTTGGTTGCCGTTCCTTAATATGCTGTGTATCCTGATAAAACCGTCGATCGTACGGCAGTCGATCGAGGCTTCCCAATGTAGTATCTTCCACTTCGGCTGTATGTATATTCGTGCTCTTGGTTTCTGCAAGCAAGTATTAAAACCATAAAACACCTCCACCGAAAGCTGCATCAGTGTTCAGTGGGACAAGGGGTCTTATGATCGAAACGAAGTTTACCAGCCATCACCTGATACCGAGTCTCAATATAGAAACAACAACTCGCTTCGCACAGGCCCCATTCCAAAATCTGGGCCACTGCTTCATACCAAATGGTATACTCGTTAAAGGCTCACGTTACGCGTATACACCAGTACTGACCACAACCATATTGCAAACGTAATTTTCACGTATAACCGAGCGATTTAGTAAATTGGAGTACCGTAAGCGTGTATTCCCGTGCAAAACCGTGTGATGGGCCGTGCCACGACATTACCCTATAATGCCCAAACTAATTATCCATTAATTAAGGACACAGCAGTACAACTCAATTTATCCAAGGCAATAATCAGCCTCTGACAGAAGTTCAATCACACGAGGATAACACGAGGCAAGGATAAGAATCCGATTCAGGATTCATATAAAACGATAGAACGACACAAGCACTGATATTCTCCAAGAGCAAAATGGTAAACAACAAAATCTCGTCGGGGTGTGGACATCGAGAATTACCACGCTGGCCCGCCTTCGCGGCACCCTTCCGTCTATTCAAACAATCCCTAGTGCGCAGTCCGTCGTACGAGACTTTTTGAAATACTAGAAAGAAATAACATTTGCAAGGATATCACAACGCGTCGAATTTCATCGAGAAGATCCCAGGAAAGCGGAAGTGTGTTAGGATCGCGGGCGTAGTATGAAGAATGCTAACGGTTTTGCAGTGCAGGACATGTCCCGTATTTCCTCAGACTGCTGGAAGTAGCTCCAGGACGAGAATGAAAACTAAGAAAAATATAAAAGCGTCACAATAGGGAGTCAAGAACGCGAACAGACTCGTAGGGATTATGAGGCAGGTAATCCCTTCCGGCGTTGGTGAATTCGCGCGAAAGAGAAGGAGAGTGAAAAGAAGACAGAGAGAGAGAGAGAGAGAGAGAGAAAGAGAGAGAGTGACAGAGTGAGATAGATAGATAGAGAGAGAGAGAGAGAGAGAGAGTGTGTGTGTGTGTAGAGTGGAGGAGACGGAGAAGGCGGAGGACGTTGGCTGCTGAGATATTCGCGAATTTTAACAGGGAACACGCGTGAACACGATGACTAGTTGACGCAAAGGCACAAGTCCAGGGTGCACGAGTTTGAGAGTCCAAACGTGAAAATCTGACAATGCAGTAGCATACAGTACAAACGATGATAAATCCTCGAGCAGACACAAACACACACACGACAGATAAATAATACGTCGACGAGAACCTTCCCCGTAGTAAGAGTCCTCAGGATATTCAAAGTAACCGTAAAATGCTGTATTTTGATTAGCGCGAAAGTACAGCGTGCACTCGCCCGGACCGGTGGACACTCGATGTCTCTTCCTCGAGACGTTCCGAATGTCGAGAGGTAGAGGTTCTACAGAAACTCGTGAAACTTGTACACGGGAAGTGTAAAGTACGAGGGACTGTTACCGGCGACACGCACGCAAGGTGCACGACGTCGATTTGTAGCACACAGCAACACCCCGACGTACGACGGACATGGGTGCCTTTCTTTCGCGTAAATCGATGGGCACACTTGATTTCACTAGAATATCACGGAACGTAGATGGGTAAGGACGCGGCACGGGTGCACGCGGGACTCGCACTCGTTTTCGCGGGCTTGTTCGGCGGGTACGCACCTTACGCACGAGGCCCGTGCGGGGCTGGGAAATTTACGATTTTCGGCCAAAAAATCGTCGGGGCATCAACCAAAGCAGGATTCAACAATGGTGGCCGCTAGCGAGCGAGCCGTGCGATGATGCTGCCACCTGACAGTGGCGGCGCCAAACGTACTACAATCTCTTTTCCCTTCAGTGTTCAGCCCTAGTAGTAGGCTCTGGAATCTTGAAGAAGATCCACGCGCTTTGCATCTGGATTCCTTGCCAGTAGTTTGCGTAACTTCGGAGTGTTAACGTCATTTCGTATGCATGCCTCTCAGCTATAGGCAGACGCAAAACCGTTTCCGGGACTTTGTCGGGACAGTACTCAAAGCATTGAACGACGGAAGAAGACACAAAGGCGTTTCTATTCCAGAAACGATTAATTCTTCACCTTATGACACCATATCATTTTCTAACACACCAAGACTCTGATTTCTAATGACCAGCAATAATTGCGTTTCTCATAGCAAATTAAAACACTGTGTTCCGATATTTCACTTACCCACTATAAAAAGACATGTATACCAACTGCAATATGTCGTAAGAAAAACACAGCTACTCCAACCAACAAAGTATCTTTCAGCAAAACCACCTGGTCCTGTTATACCTTTAGTAAATGTATCCTAGGGTCTTTTTCTCCCCACCATAATTCACTTCAGGTGACCTACGCAAACGTTGCACGTCCCATTTTTCTGCGTCGCAGCATATAAATGAAAACTCGTCAGTCTTTATCGATTAGAATTTTCACAACTGGACACTCCGATTCATCGTTGAAACGTGCATGCGTGCCTATGAATATTCTTTGAGAAATGGTGAAACAAATTTTTAAACAGCTGCTGCAAATACGCACTTCTCATACGTTCTCTACGTCGCTACAGCTAGAGCTATAGTGACGTCGATAAAAATAGAGAAACGCTCAAGCTACTAGCTACTATTTACCAAGTATAATTGCAACCCCATTCACTGATCAATGCCTTTTTATAACGGCACTCCTATACTTCCAATATACAACGGCAACTGCTAAGCTTTGTCAAATTTTATTCTACTCACCGTACCACGTTGTTCCGCCGGTTACGATCCCTTGCATTTTTCCTTAACAGTTTCCTCTAGTCTAGGTTAAAGCTTACTCCACTGGTACACCTGGTGCATTGCTAGATACATACTTTGATGCAGTACCAGTCCTCGTTCTACTTTCATTACTCTGCAGTTCCAACGAGATACTATTTCTATCTTCAATCCCTATGTATGGTATGTATGGACGAAGATCCTGTAGATGTGACTCAATTCCACCAATGTTTATCTTCGCCACCCTTCGACCTGGTTTCTAGAAGCTTCGATGTACGACGTGTCAAGTTCTCCCAGCACGACTTTATGTTAGGTAATTATTCTTTACCACCACCAGCGGTGAGTGATTACTTCTATAATCTTAATCTTACGTTTTTCAATTACTTTACAGTGTTTACTTCAATATCGTACACTCGAAGAGAGCCGTTCGTCTATTGAATTTAAAAGCGACCTTCGAAACTTAATATTCTGCCCTTGCGCTATTCAATAAACGGATGCTCGATAATGAATGAAATGATTCTTTTTTTTTACCATTTACTTGAGTTTTACGTGGAACACAAGGTAAACAAACATCCTTACGACGCAACCCGCCAAACGACACTGATCAACAAACTATAGTACACTGGGAATAGTCTATATTGCGTCACCGGCTTAAGGCTTATGTTTGACCATAATAAGAGCAACATGGCTCTTTGGCGTCGTCTGCTGGTCGGACATTATAAGGGGATGTAATATTCAGCAGTACCTGCACAAATGAGAGGAAAAAATGATAAGTTAATGGAGTATTAAAAGGAAACGGATTGTGAACATTAGGTAATAAAGATATGATATAGCAGATGTAAACAAGTCTACGGCTCTAAGAAGAATGGTGGAGCACTTGTTGAGATTTGGAGGCGTCGTGGTCTGCGCACATGTAGGCGTATTGGTCGTTTCTTGTTCCTGAAGTTCAGAGTGCCCTTTGCCTCCCTCCATCAACGCACGACGTCATTTTGATTCAAAACGAAAGTTCGTTAAAGTCAAGCGTCCCACGCAGTGGAGTCCAGTGCAGTCCTACGTAGGTTCTATGTGTGATCATACACTTGAGAGTAAATAGAGCGTTTGACAACAATTGTTGTGTCTTTAAATGAAATTTTTCTTTCATTACTTTTGGCAGTGTAACAGGTGTACCTTTTATTCAGAGTATGAGCGACTCCAGTGAAAATCTTAAATACAAATGGACTCCCGAGAGTACTACTTTACTCGTATCTGTATGGACTGACAAACAGGTTCAGAAACAATTGGAATATACTACTAAGCCACAGTTGATATGGGAGAGTGTGGCTCGTTATATGAGGAAGAAGGGATATAATGTTTCCGGTAAACAATGTCGTTCGCGAATGAAGCAAGTTTTGGTGTGTTATCGAGAAGCCAAGAGGGTTGGTACCAGAGCGGGCGTCGAGCAATATTATGAATCCATTGACAAAGTTCTTAAGAATAAACGTCTTGAGAATATTAATATTAATGGACTTGATACTGTGGGTATGTGTACTAGAAGCATCCATTTGGTTTTCTTTCTTTTTTTTTTGATTCAGTTTATTAGTCTTATTTGTACTATATTTTTTGTTTCTTTTCAAATCACAGCTTTCTACCTTTCACTTTTTCTTCATGTATATTGTTGCTTCTTTCTATAGACTCATCGTGCTCAGCCAACATCAAGTCTCCACCAAAAGATGCTAAGACAAATAAGAATATTCAGATGAAACACAAATATAGGGATCCGCTTGATGTACCACTGAGAACTGAAGCACTGTCTCCTTCGTGGGAGATGCCACCAAGTATGGATCGTTGCTAATAACTTATTGCTTGTATAAAAAATGATTTCATTGATTTTCTTATTCCTTTTTTTTTAAGACGATGAAGACTATCCTGATTCTCCAGAATCAAACGAAACTGTCTTGGCACGACCATACCGTGCCTTCTCTCCTGTACGAGATGCTGCTACTAATACAGCGCGTCGAGCTACTCCCATGACTACAAAATTTCGACAAAATTCTATGCCTCTTGATGAATCACCAATTCGTGAGACATACAGACAGAATTCATTGCCCAATAATCGATTTAGTGAAGTGCCGTACCAGAACACTGTGCAGAATGTACAGAATCAAATAATACAAGAAAACATGCAGCAGAATCAAGCACTCTTAAGTCAGAATTTACTACAGGCAGAAAATCACTTACTACGTCAAAATCTATTACAAATAAATCCTGCATTTCAACAAAACCTATTCCACACTGTCGAGCAAGGTGTTTCATTGGATCAAGTTTCAAGACCAAGGAGTACAATGGTCAGGATGCACCAGAATCCACAAATAGAAACTATTTTACGAACACAAAACCAACTGCAGCAAAGCGCTCCAGTAGATAATCGTGCCATGCCTCAGGAACCTCGAAAAGCAGCGTTTCGGCAAAACTTTATGGAGAACTACAAACAATATCGAGAGACAATACCATCTCAACATTATGATCCTAATTTGAATCTTGCCACACCTATGTCGCCAAGCTATTCGCCTGATTTAGCACCAAATCTAAATGATGCATTTTGTCAAACACCTAAGACCGATAAAGCATATATGTTGAATGAAACTTTTGAACGACCATCGAGACTGGACCGTGCCTTTTTAGATTTGCCCAATGCAGATCTCACAACTTTAACAAACAACGCAACATTCAATGATGATACATTATCTATCGAGTTCCTGCAAGAGTCGCCGACACCTTCTGAGAATAATAACAGTCTAGAGAAGAAGAAAGACTTCGCCATGAATACAGATACTATGCCAGATGCTCCGTTTAGAAAGAAGAAGGCACAAAAATTAGAACAACTTATGATCAGTGCTTTGAGTTCTCAGAGTGACGTTGTGAACAAGGTAATGAGAGTTTTTCTGGTCCAAGATGAATATATTTTGATTGATTATTCAATTCCTCTAATAATATTATCAATACTTACGTTTTAGATCCTGGCTGCGCAGAATGACATGGTTTCGCGATTCCTAGACCTGGACAGAGATCGTCAGAACAGATTAGAGAACCGTTTAGATCATCTTTTAAATGTGGTACATGCTTCTGTGATAAATAAGAGTCCCGAAAGGGACGTTGCTGACATTCCTCAACTTCCGGCAGACCCGATGATCACAAGCCTGGTTCCCCCACCGAAACCAGGCGTTGTGCCGCCGAAATTGGACCTGGTACCGCCAAAACCTTGTCGTGTGCCTTGTACCATGGCTAACACCCGGATAGAAATGGTGAACCAAAAAGGCTTTGTGACAAGGCCCGGTGTTATATCACCAGGACCAGTAGCAGCGCCTAGAAGTCCTAATAGTCCTAAGAAACTGGGTACCATATGGTCTAAACTGGGTCCAGTTTCCCAATCTCCATTTGTGAGGGCCCAACGTGAATTAGGACTCAGAGTTAATATGAATTTCGATGCAGCTCGTACACAATCCTCAGCCGAGAGACGTATCGCCCAGCAGGTATCAATGGCAATGGATTCTAAGTCCCTTATCCGTGAGACAGCTACCTTCCTCCAAATGGAGAAGCAGCTAGAGGAAAGAATCGAGGGTGCTCGTCTTCAGGAGAAGATGAGCCAGGAATTGACAGCTCGCAGAAGACTATTTACGCAGCGTGAACCCACTACCGCCATGATCCTCACAGCAGCATTCCTAGAGGCTGAGCGTGAAAATTCGTTAACCGACAACTACTCAACACGCAATAACAATCGTTACACTCGGCCCCAGGATGAACGTGGTTATCAGTACAATGGCGGCATAGCTCAACGTAAATCTGATGAGAATCTTTTGGCCGGACAAGGTGAGAGTTATGAACGTTTACGACAACTAAATACACAAGAGCAACAACTACTGGAAGAGCCAGCAGATTCGTCGACTCCGGCAAGACCACGTCTACGGCCACCTTCTCCAGTTCCACCACCCAAAGTTCATCCACTGCGCGAACGTGACAGTAGCGATGACGAGCCTAGACAAACTATTCAACAGCTGGCACGATTGGTTATGAACAGTGCACGCTGGAGAAATGCAGCCGGTATTCAGGATAATCGATTTGGTAATCGTCAAGCAGCAACTCGGGTACCTAGTGCTCCGTCAAACCTTAGAGGGCCCAGCCAGCAATTTAACGCTCAGTCAGAAGGTGGTAATCAGATGCATCCTGGTCAACCTACCGGAAATATACCACCTCCTCCGAAGCCACCATTACGTGACAGATACTCGTATCCTGCCGGTGATACAAAATTCTCGAAGATGCTACCTGGAGATGGTGGCAGGTTCTCCCTTTACGAGAAACCATCCGCAGCTAATAATGTAAATACATTGCCCGCTATGGGTTTCATGTATAGAAATCCAGGAGATCCCATTTTGAATACCCTTAATTCTGAAGGAGACATACAGAAGAATGACTACTTTGGAAAAATGGGATTTGTTAAACCTGCTTCTGGTTCGGCAGCTACATCGGGAAAACCGGATATCCGGTTCCAAGACAATAGAAATTCCATGGGCGACGATGAAGCTCTTCGTTGTCTTCAACAATTATACGCAGAGCGTATCTATTCGCGTAACGATGACGCACATCCCCCATTTATGACGAATAACGGAAATGCCATTATGGCGCGCAATCGTGATTTAATCGAACAATACGTCCACGAATTATTACCTAATAAACAGTTCAAAGATACGGATTCCGAAAATGATGAGGAATTCTTGGATACTACTGGCAGCATGCCACCTACCTCGTCTTCCAGAAGAGGCTCCATTACTTCCACTGGTACTGCAGGATCGGCAGCTACCGGAAAATCCGGTAAATCCGACGCCCCTCATTGCGTAATAAGTTAATCGAAGTCTTCCAAAATATAAGACGCCAATTTATCATTTATCTTTAACAGCTGACTCGCCTTATTTACGCGAATTAAAGAGAAAGAAAATTTTTATTTAGTATCATGTTAAAGAATTTACAGTTAATACAATATATACGTATTATTGTACACAAGAAAAATCCTTTTTTTCGGATACTTTCTTATCTCGTGCAATTACAATTATCGTGTAATAACGATATCACGTGATAGCTAATTAATACTATATCATACAATTTATATTACTTACCAGGGAGGTGGTATAACGGGAATCTGTGCCTTTTTTGTTATTACTATATTTAGCCATAACATAATTATAATTTTCTAAAGAGCGACTCAAATTAAGTGCCTTATATATGCAATTTATCAATTGTACTACGTTGCAATGTACACGTCAATGTGCCAATACGAGAATAATAAAGCTTCCATATATCCTTATATCTTCGTAGATAACAACATGAGTTCTAAAAACCCGCCGACATTCGACAACGAATCCTGATAGAACTTTACTCATACAGTTGAAAATAAATAAAATACAAGTTTGTTCTGCTAAAAATAAATATCGAGCAATAATTGGATCAAACAGAGTTACAAGACAATTATATGAACACTTTGAAGATAAAATTGTTCTCTAGATAAATAGGTTCCTCACAGCTATCAAAACTATACGTTTATCAAACTGTGCATATTCAAGGTTCCATAACGTGTCCAGAAAATAATGGTGTACATGTCCGCCTGCCATTCTCATCAAGTGCAGTATGTAAAATGGCGTAGAAGAAGGACCGGTCGATCCCAATCGTCGGACGCATAACCATAGACCTTGTCATAGTAACAACCGCTGAAAATAAGAGACAAATAAGATAACTTAACACAGTCCCATTAACGGTCTCTCCGTAGTAGTTAAAGAAGCTCCATTGAAAATACATGTAATTATGAGTTGCAAGTTTTCAACAAAAGCTTTATTCATACTTTGCCATTACGTATACGAATATTTTCTAGTATAAGGAAACAATGGATTACATTATTGAAGGTTACAGGATATGTATACATATATGGTTATATTAGATTTATTGGTGCTGTGTCTGGGACAGGGATAGTCGACTGGAAACAACCTATGACGAAAAGTGGGTGAAGTCACTATTCACGCACTTGATGGATCCAGGACATGGCCAGAGAAGATGGCGACACCTTTTTGTTTAATAAGAAAGAAAAATCCTCGATTAACTTGAAATACAATTGGGGGTGGCGTTGGTGGGCTTGGGCCGCGGATCATGAAGACAACACCTAGAAAAAGAATCGGTCGTCAAGTAGTGAATTGAGTGAAGAGGAAAGTTGCGTGTGGGTGAGGTATAAGATTAGAATTGAAGATGGTGCTTTCTAGATCTGTGAAACTTTTGTTTTATCGTTGCATCGTATACGCCTGAAAATTTCATTTACCTTTAATTTATAGACCAGAGAACACCGGAGAAGAGAGAAAGTCGCGCAGGTTCAGAGGAACGGCTGTCAATTCGTTTGATGATTTTGTAGTAGAATGGCCGGTCAATGCGGAGTATAGGTTTTTGAATCGGTTGTATGTCAACCGACGTAACGGAAACAGTGAGTCCTGATAATATATTATTGCAATGTAATCTTAGCTCTATGGTTCGTATTGTTCAAGCCATTTTAGGTCAAAATGCAGCATTATCCCTACCACCAAGCAGTAAAATAGCTTTTATAATTTTTTAGTCATATATTATTTAATTCACACAACACTCAAGAGAAAGGTTATACGATTATCACGTACAGAAGGTTATTGAAAACGCAACATATTTCAAACAAGGATGAAGATAAGTAGAAAATGAATGATTCAAAAGAATATTAAAGCGTAATGGAGGAAGTTGAAAATATTTGGATGTTTTACTTTATATATTTTCTACGTGCAATCTCGATCTGATTTCTTTTGTGTAATTACTTTCCTTAATTTCATAATTAGTTAACCCAACAGACACCATGTTACTAGTGACACACATGTTAGTTGTAATGTAAGCCTTCCTTTAAGTAACACCAGGATTATATAACATCACAGGTAATTTACGTGTGCGTCACACGTAATATTGTGTTTGCTAAGAATACAAATTTTTATAAATAAATCGAACTCGTTGTATATGTAGATTATTTTCCTCTTATCAATACAGCGTATCGTGTAAATAAAAAAAAACACGCAAATGGTCTTTGAAAATGAATATTGTCAATGAAACTAACATCGTTTCTTGGTTTAACTCTTCAACATACAAAATAAGTTCTTTTTAAAATTATCTATTTATTAATTTTTAACTATCACGTGAGGTCACAGTGACCCCAACCTAACATATGATCCTTTTGGAAACTCTGCTGAAGCGTGACCGTTAAGGGTTGATTGGCATTGAATTTTAGCGATAAAATAAATTGATTCTCTTATATGTATAAACGATAATTCCCAGTGATAAACATTACCATAAAATAAAGTTTTAAACTTCTTGTACCATACTTTAATATCCAATATATTATATATTTTTTACGCATTAAAAGCGCTGTTACTATAATAATTTATGAGCATATAAAAAATAGTTTTTTTTTTCGTTAACTTTGTTCTTGCCTTTCCTGTGTATCGTATCGATGAAAACTACATAGAATACGTTTACATAGCGCTCTTAAACCGGTTTAGTTAATACCAATCTAAAGGAACAGACAAATCATACACATTTTTACTAGTAAGGAATATTTGGGATTGGTCAATTCCTTTAGATCAGTATTAACTAACCTGGTTTAAGCCCGTCGTGGAAACGTAGTCATAGGTCGATCAATTGAACGAAGCGACACTGTTGATTTAATTCAGAGTAGCTATGTAGTTAACGTAACAGTTGTTTCTCGCAGATCTTTTACTTGGCCGTTGAAGAGAGTTATATTTGAAGTGCGACTGACAATGGCGTAATAGAATGGTCGATCCACTTTAAGCAGTACCTCGGCTGATGACAATAAAATGTGAAAAACCACCGTTCCTACTAGACACGAAAATTGAATGAGACATAACATCAAACAGCACAAAAAAAATAGGGTGAAAACAATATTATAGTCGAGAGTAAAACTAACGCCGTAATATTTAAATGATCTGTTTGAATAAAATAACATACTGTGAAATATATCGTTAAGATTTTGTTCAAACGAATCTGCTTTATGTTGAAGGTGCACAGACATTGCTACTAAACAGAATAATATTTGACGAACGACTAATGACTATGTTTCCACGACGGTCTTAAACCTGTTTACTTAATGCTGATTTAAAGGAATTGATCAATTCCAAATGTTTCTTACAAGTAAAACTGCCTATTATTTTTCTGTTCCTTTAGATCAGTATTAACTAACTTCTTTAGACCGCCGTGTAACAGCAGTCAATGATAATGAAGTAGGAAATTCCAAGGGAGGAAATAAAATCACTTGACCGGAAATGATCAGTGATTGGGTAGCATGGTCGAAAATCGGATAGAGAAACAACTGATCTAATTTCAAAGCAGGTTTACAGAGGGCTGAATAGCGGATGAGAATTCATAACCAGAGAATAAAGAAACAAAGGGGAGGTTGATTTACTCTAAAAAATGTTGAAGGGATGATTGGGATAATGGTGCAAAGCCAAGAGTAATATTTAAAATTTGGAGTCGTATCAAAACAAGATAGGATGTGTTCTGAAATTCACTGACAGTACTGTAAAAGTAATTGCATGTCTTTTAGATGCGTATGGATGAATAAGGACACTGCCTTGGTCTTGTATGCGACCATAGAAGAGGATGAATTTGTAACGGCTGTCTACGATGTCACCTAAGACTGCTAACGCGCGAAATTAAAAAATAATAAATACTGGAAGTGAGCTTCCAATGAAAAAATGTCCAGGAGTTATCTGATATTGCATGATCAAAGTGTGAAGCTTATAGATATGATTCAGGATTATCCAGGCATCCGTGGAAGAGGGTCAGGATTTGTCCGGTACTTGAATACTGATGATGCTGAATGATCGCATAGTGAAATGGACGATCAATCCTCATCTGGATATCACTTGGTTCCGCCGATGCCCTATCAGCAAGAATCATAGCTAAAATTCAAATAAAAACAAAAACCATAGGACACTAAAATTACAAATCACTCACAGGTGTTTTTTTTACTTGACACGCTCATAAATTGTGTAATGAGTTGTGTCTAGTAAAATGAAATTACAGTCAGTAGGGAATTTCTTTGGAGACAGAGGATTCCTCAAATTAACCAAAGGGATGCCAAGAC
Source organism: Trachelus troglodyta (assembly GCA_030142635.1). NCBI lineage: Eukaryota > Metazoa > Arthropoda > Insecta > Hymenoptera > Cephidae > Trachelus > Trachelus troglodyta. The sequence goes on from JARQTJ010000309.1 coordinate 56,783, forward strand.
AACTGGCTAATTCATGAGAATCCTTTGATCATAGCGTGCTGGTACATATAGATAAGAGATTTACGAATGGCTCTCAAGAATTCTACAGGACAGACAGGTAATTCATTTTAGTTATAAGCTTGTCAATAAGGATGCCATGCACATTGAGAATACTGCATATTAAGAAATGGAGGAAGACTCGACCTCATCTCTTAGGAGAAAACAATTTAAGAACCTAATTAAGTTTTACAAAACGGCAGTCAAAAGGAAAATCTAATAAAAGAGAAACTCTAATAAAACTGACTAAAGTTCAAGATACAAGAGAAACTCTAATAAAACTGACTAAAGAAAAAAGAACTAAAGACAAAAGAAAAAATACAAGAGAAACTCTAATAAAACTGACTAAAGTTCAAGTCGTTCCTAATGAAGATGCAGTAAAACGCAGGAAACCGTGGAAGAGGTCAAGGGTCTGTTTGATGTTAGAATCTTGATGATGTTCAATGATCGCATAGTAGAAGGGACGATCAACCCTCATTGTGGTAACTGATGGCCGCCGAATACTTTTTTTTTTCACTACCATCTTCAAGCCTGGAAATGAAATAACAAATTCCTGATTCCGTCTCTTTCTTTTTCCTACGCTAGATTTAGTTATAACTGCGTCATATTCAGTTATTTTTGTTTTCTATTTCTTTTTCTGGTTTTGGATTAGTCCTCGTTCCGCCAAGCCCTCTACAATTTCCCTAGAGGTTCAGGATCTTGGCCGTGAATAGCACAACATTGCGCTGTTTGATCGTCGCCAAGAATGGACGGTCTACCCGGAATTCGAGTGGCTTTGGCGGCGACCAGTTCAATGACAACGGCCTCATCATCAAACCTGCCAGAATCAATTAACGACCATTAGTTCGAAAGATTAATGCGAATAATCTTGGAGGAGTATCGAACGCCGCTCTTATCTTTTGTCATGATTCACTTTACACTTCTACTATTTCCTTACTTATCTTCCTTAGCTGAGATAACGCAGAAAGAAAATTAAGAGAAATGGCGACGTGGGCATAACCAGACTTGGTAGGACAACAAGAGGAGCGTGGTTCGACTTCACGAAAATGAATAATGAAATGATATATTCTTTAATAAAATGTAAAAAAGAAAAAGAATTAAATATAAGAGTAACAGGAACTACCTTTCGGATTTCTAAAAAAGAATCCTTTTCAAAAAGTCCACAACCGTTACCATTCCGATAAACGTATTCCGACTCATTTTAGAAGGGTGGCGTATTCGAGCAAGCTCATTAGTAGTAAGCAAAAAAGCGAAAGAAAAAAGCTACAGAGACTTTGCATTCTGAATTTTTGAACTGCACTGCCATCGATACTTCTTCCCATAAGTAAAGAGTAATAGAATACAGAAAAGAAAAAAAAAGAGCAAAGAATATTCCATTCAAGAGACGAATCTGATTGGCGGATCTAGGAAGATAGATAAGTGAAGTTCATAAGATAAAGAAAAAAATGAAGAGAATAGTTTCGCCGATCAACTCAGAGGCCCATAAAAGAGGAGGAAGATGGAAGATAAATAGATATAAGGATAAGGTACGAGAGAAAAGAATAGAAAAAAGTGACACATATATTCCACTAGAATGTCACTTACCGGTAGCTGCAGCAGCTTCGCTGCCTTCTTCATTGACCTCGATGAAGGCTTTCTGGACGACCTTGCTCACCTTAAGAGGGACA